>JAEAOA010001738.1:55000-655000 GCA_016746295.1 Potamilus streckersoni | reverse complement strand
ATGGGATTGAAGTGAGAAACGAATTTTAACATTTGCTCATAGATTGAACATTGTTGAACAGTCTTGAGTCGCGGGGGAAAAGTAATGTAAAAAAATGCTTATTGCTACTGACCTATATGCAAATATGCTGACCAACATATATGCATACTGATCAAACTCAGACCTCCTAAGATCTAGACCTAACACACCAACATCTACATCTATTCATCAGCACCCACACCTACCAACCTGCATTCACGTCTTCTATTAAGGTGTTAGGGTTTTAAATCTCTATCTTGCCTTCTAAAACATGTATAACGATAGTTTTCACTGTTTATGATCGGAGCACTATACTCTCTCTACTTAAAACATAAAGCATTGTCCCCTTCCATTCCCCGTGAAACTGCCCATCTAATGTGTTTACTCGACTAGAAAAACGATCTACGAATACATATTTCTCATGCAATTCGTTCATTTTTAGAGACTTTCACACTATTACATCGGCTGTAAACTATAGCTGATGCATAGTTGGATGCTTAATTTTATTACATGTCCATTTAGTCTTACACAGTACATTTGGCGTTGGCTACGTGTGTTTAGTCCATATTTCCGAACCGAACTTGTAGATAAATCCTAAATTTAATTCAATCCAAACTGTATAGATAAAATATTTGGATATCGTAAGTAAAGTAGGCGATAAATACAAAACCGCAGCAGTATCCAAGTTCCGATTCGGGGAAAGTATTCGTTTAATATTGTGAGTAAATATATATATATATCTCGGCCTCATAGCCTCAGACCAAATCATGTTTTGCTTGTATACCAATAATGAAGTTATGAGGAATGGAAAGATGATTCAGATTCTAAATTGAAATTCTAAATTCAAATATCAGGGTCATTATGACACCTTATCCAGTTGTCTTATCATAAACTGTACCTTTACCAACAACCTCAAACACCGTCCTATCAGATTTTCCATTTTCGCCGTCTTCTACGCTGACAGTAATGTCGAAAGCAAACGTACCTGAAAGTAATAAATAGACTTGAACTTTTATACAGTAACTAGTCGTCAGTGAAAAAGACGTAGAAGATAAAGCTCAAATGGTTTAATGGCTTATGTCTTCACTGGGATGTTTGACATCACGTCATAATTTATGTCATGTCTTTTGGGACATGTTTTAAGATCGAGCGAAATAATCTGTTCGTGCAATCTAGTTTGTAGCCTAAGTATAGCAACACTAAATAATTTGTTTATTTATAAATTTTCTCTTTTTGTTAAGCGGAAGATCTCTGTTGCCTTTATGTTACCAAGAAATTCTACAAGCAGTGTCCTTATTGCCTTCACTGTGGAATCTCATACATGTCAACAGCAAACACCCTAAAGATATGGAATGAATTTAACTCACTTAAAACAGAAGGCACATCGTCATCAGTTTCACATGCTACTGAAAAACAATAAAGCAGCCTCAAAAGGAATCATTCAAGTTACTATAAACAAATTACGATAGCTTAGAGGAACAGTGGACACACTGTTTAACATGCATGGCTTAAAAATAATTTTTAGCAGGTGTTTCATTTATCAAAAGACAGAGCAGGCAGAATTGAAATAAGTAGCGAACGTCGAACAATTGGAGGAAAACAAATGGGAAAAACAAATAAAAGTAGAGCATACAAAAAGCAACTGTTTCTATACAGCCAAATAGTATATTGTGATATCAGATATAGTGAAGAAAACGAGTAATTTAAGTATGTCATCAATCGAAACATTTCAAAGTGGACCTGTCTTATGACTGTCTAGCTTTTGCGTCAACATGATGTACGAAACTGTGAAAACGGTGCCTACAAATGTAGCAAATGACATTTACAATGCTGTTGTATCGTACATTTAAAACATGCAAAATCTACAACATTTTGGGAATGTAATAGATATCTCCCAGTTGTATAGTTGGTTTGATTTGCAAAGTCTCTGATATATTAACATCTTAAGGGTTTTGGGGTTTCTTTCTGTTTGTTTTTATGCAATATTGTCTGCACTTTGCTTTGTAAGCAGTAAACAGTTTTGTTTTCTCAACGACTCTAGCTCAACCAAACTGCTAGTGAATAGTCTCTAAAGCATCATTGCGTAATTTGTTTATATATTTTAATATTTATTAAATATTTTAAAGTCGTTTTGCTACGTAGTGGCAGTGCATGATAGTATAACCTTTCATGATCATGAATATGTTGATTTTTTGTTGTTTTCAAATATTTTATTTTGTTAATTTTTTTATTTCATTTTTTTCCACACGTGTTTCTTTACTGTAAAAACAATATTATATTGTTTATTTCAGGATAGGGGGTTAAAAACTATTTAACAGTACTTCGGGTGCCCAAAACTCTTGCAAACTATTGTATACGTTATAATATGATACGATATATTTTTACTTCTGTAACAACAATTTGAACTTTACTATTCATTAATTTTTTTGTAATGTCAGGTGCAAAACAAGGAAAAGTACAATTCCTATTTCAATATATTAAAGAAATACATCCATTTTTATTTCTTCAATAGCATGATATTTTTAATGAAATATAATTAAAAAAAATTAAAATTGTTTTCGCAAAGTTTACACTTTTAGGTTTTAATGTTTTGAATATTGTATTTATAAATATTTTTTTTAAAAAATTATTACCAGCACATGCATTAATATCATAAACCCAATATATTTTACTGCTGGGTTTTTTTGGGGGGGGATTATTTTTACATTTTAAATTGCCAGAGATTGTGTACACGTTCAATAAGTTAATCTTCAATTTTCTCTTCTATATCCAAATTGTTATGTTTATCTCTTTCAATATTATTAAATGCAACATCATGTACAATATATAATGCTATTTATATATTTCAAATTTCATTATGACTAAAGGAAAATTTATTAATTGATAATAATAAAACTTGTGATATAAATTAGAATGGAATGTAGATGTGACGAATCATTTTCTATATCGTCCTGGTGTATTTAAAGCAGTATTATCAAAGACCATACAAAAATAGCTCAGTTATGCATTAATTATGAATATCTGAAAATATGTATTTATTGTTGATCTCAGACAAAAATTAACATATATTTTAATTTATTTATATTATCTAACCTCTTAAACAATTTCTTCTATGGGCACCATTTTTATTTAGGCAGGAGTTATTCATATTAATAATACAAGTATTCATATTAACTTTATAACAAAATCTTGCGGAACCATTACCTATTTAACCAAATCTAACACGGTACCCCTCGTTTGTTTTGGTTAGCAAACCATCAGAATTTGTGAAATTTGCAGTGTCTTTATCGTATGTTATAATAGCTATTGTCGTTGCAGAGTTTCGAATGTTAATGTCATAAACAATATTGGAACATCACAGCATTCTTAAGATGTAATAAATGTCTGTTCATTATGTCACCAGTTTTCTCCAAAGAAATTTAGTTTAATTTTAGTGATCTTTCAACCAATGTTAGTATTTCTTCATCAGCTTTTTAAAAACTGATTATCTATTTTTTTAGGAGTGCTGAGATTATTAGCAATATATTCATTTGTTAATGCATTAATTCCACCAAGAGGTTGTCCTAAAGTAATAATTATTCATGTCTTGATTTTGAAGTATTTCTGATGAAAATGGTTGTTACCCAATCCCGCTGAGAATGTATTTAGAAATATTGTTTACTCGGTAAATAAAATTATGAAAAGGATAAAGAGAATATATTAGTACAATTCAACAGTTAGATGATAATCCCTCGAAAATCGTACGAAAGATAGTTATGATAACATGTTATTGTCACTTTTAGAAATTACACAATTAGAAACGCTGGTGCTATCTATATTGAATATATTAAATCACTCAAACAGCCTGCCTCTTGTATAACAAAATATACAATAATTTCATTATAAAGTAAGGTTAAATTTTACTCCCTATTTCTTTACATACTATTTGTTTGAATAGGAATTTTAAAGACATCAAATAATTTCTGAGACATGGAAATCAACTTAAAAGTTTTCTGTCATGGTAATATATATTAACCTCTTTATAATAAATATTTAATCTGTATCTTCTGCTTCTGTAACATTAATTATTTACTTGATAGTTAAATTATTTAGTAATGTAACATTTCATCTGATAAACACCTTTGAAATGAAAATGTAATGAATAATCGATAATGTATTTAGCATGATTACTATGCATGATGGGAAACACAGTACGAGTCCAATACCAACATCAAATAACTGTGTATTAGGATTTTAACAGCTATATCCTTGATATAACCGTTTCACAGAACAAAATTAGCAAAATATTTTTGTTTCCTGTAGATGATGCTAATCTAAAGAATTAATGCCAGTACAAGAATTGGTTGTTTCTGATGTCAAAGAAAACATTTATTGCTCTCATTCTATACGGGCAGATATTATGAAGGACATAACCAATTTTTTTATCTATTAATATGAAAATGTGAAATTACCAGAAATTGTTTAAGAGGACCATGACATATGAAGACTTTTACCTTTGGAAGATGAAGAAACTTCAACAGTTAGGACTACCAAAAAGTCCGCTCAACTGGTTATTTAAGACAAACATAAAGAGGAATAGGTTATAATGAAAGACCGGTATCATTACTTACATTTAAAAATACGATTAAAGCAGTTCAGCTTTACAAAGCAACCATTCCATGAGCGACAGAAGAACTCACCAGTGAAATCATGAAAAGTAAAACCACCTAGAAAAAAATAGTAATGATGGAATATGGATTGTCAAGACACACACGTCATAACAACATTGTCCCGTAAGGCTGTAGACGACCAGCAGAAAAAGAAATTCAGTGGAATCACTACCACCTTGTCATTCTACATTAGGAGTGAAATATAAGCAGAAGGAATCAGACTAAAATAAGAGTCAGACATTGAAGTCACACTAGTTATATCGTACAAACTATATCTTACGTCATATTTTGAAAGACCATGCATTAACAGTGACATGATTTTTAGTGAAAATAAACTGTGACATTGCCTAAAATAAATTAGTGCTTGAATGACTTGATAACAAAAAGATTTAACACCAAAAAAGCTTATAGTAGTAAATCTCTGAAAATCTTGAAACTATTATTGTAAGCGGGTTATCATCGTAATGAAGGACAAAACAAAAAATACAATAAAGTAACTTATAGCAATGTTAGATATTATCACATATTATATACATCTATATAAACATAGCAATAAGCATGACGAGTATATATATTATGTGCAAGCAAACAAAATGGTATTTAATAAAACAATTATTTATAATGAACTTTTAAATATCCTTAATTAACTGCATAATTATAAAATATTTATGAGAAAAATAATACAACAATATTTGAACAATCACATATATAATTGGGTTCCAAGGATTGTTATCGCCGGGGGCGGTTGTGGGAGATAAGCACCCACTTCCCCTAGAAATCCCCCAATGGCTTGCGTCTGAGAAAGCCTCTGACAACCAAATCCAGCTCCAGGCCTTCACGGGTGGCTTAACTACTAAGCCCAGCGGAATCTGTTTAAACCAACTGGAGAAGGGATGGTATGCGAGTTTCTGGCGCCTCAAAACCAGATGCTTCAAGCAGATGTGGCCCGTTAACCTTGGGTGGTAGCCCGTCTAGGAAAAGGTAAACTCTGATCTCAAACCTTCGCTGTATTGCGACTATACCCTTACATGGGAAAGGCTAAGGGAGTAAACCCCAACAGAAAATCCGGAGACGGAGTCCCTAAGGCGACTTGTCACTGCATTTAGTGACATCTCGGCAACTCCCGCGACGCCGCTGGTGCCATGACGTATCGGATTGTCCTTTCCCTTGGATCCATCAGCTGCGTGGAGAGAGGGAGTCAGTTGCATGGGCAACAGCTGATTCTCCATATAACCTTGCCCAGGCTTGCGCCCTGCAGAGGACACTCCAGCTTCGCTTCACAGCGTTGACACAACACGGAAAGCAACAGTTACCGGTTATAAGTCACCACTCGATTGGCGTAGAGTTAGACGCCAGGGGTTGCTTCCGACGGTGGGAGAGACCAATATATCTCATTGGACAGCTATCGCCCGCCTCAAGCTTGGCAGCCCCCAGCCAATAAGGTGCCGTCCCGCCACAGCTCGCCTGCCTTGCTGGGTGCGCAGGGCTTAAGATACGTGAGTACCTGACAAGCGGGCTGCAACTACTGCACCAAGAAAAAACAAACGAAAAACAAGGAAATCAACAATCCTCAAGCTAGGTACCTGGAACGTCCGGACTATGCTGACAGGGCTTTCAGATGATCTCCAGGCAATAAGTGATGTTCGAAAGACTAAAGTCATCAACGACGAACTCGCAAGACTCCATGTCGATATCGCCTCACTTCAAGAGACACGGCTACCAGAATCTGGGTCCCTCAGAGAAAAGAACTACACGTTCTTCTGGCAAAGAAAGAGCTCAGACGAAGTTAGGGAGTATGGTGTTGGTTTTGCTGTCAGAAACTCTCTGCTGGCTATGATAGAACCCTGCCAACAAGGAAACGAAAGACTGCTATCTCTTCGCCTCCACACCACAACCGGGCTAGTTAATCTCATTAGTGTTTACGCTCCCACGCTCAGTGCCACCACAGATACCAAGGATGCGTTTTACAACGAGCTCGACTTGCTCATCGACAATATTCCGAAGGAAGAGAACTTGATATTACTGGGCGACTTCAACGCTAGGGTGGGTGCCGATCACGACTCCTGGCCTTTGTGTCTCGGCAAGTTTGGCATTGGGAAGATGAATGAAAACGGGCAACGTCTACTAGAAATGTCCTCGTTCCACAACCTTAGCATCACCAATTCATTTTTTCAGACAAAACCACAGCACAAAGTGTCTTGGAGGCATCCCCGATCCAAACACTGGCATCAGCTGGATTTGATTATCACAAGACGTTCAGCCATGAAAGGTGTGCAGCTTACTCGTACATTCCACAGCGTTGACTGCGACAACGATCACTCTCTAGTCTGCTGTAAATTTAAGCTTCAACCAAAGAAGATCCACCACTCTAGGCAAGTGGGTGAACCACACATCGATGTGAGCAAGACGTCATATCCAGACAAGGCTAAAGAATTCACTTACGCCCTCTCCAAGGCGTTCAGTTCAGAACCTCCCTACGGCAGTGCCAAAGAGAGATGGGACAACATCAGAGATACTGTGTACAGTGCAGCCACAAGAATCTTTGGTAAGAAGCAGACAAAGAACAATGACTGGTTTGACGCCAATTCCGCTACACTCATGCCAGCAATAGAAGAGCGTCGCAGTGCCCACCTGGAATTCAAGCGTTCTCCCTGCGTGAGGACACTACATGCATATAGGTCTACCAGAAGCAAAGTGCAGAGGTTAGCACGGCAATGCGCTAATGAATACTGGCTTCTACTCTGTCAGAGCATCCAGTCAGCAGTAGACAACGGAAACATCAGAGGCATGTATAATGGCATAAAGAAAGCAATGGGTCCAACGAAGAAAGTGATAGCTCCACTGAAGTCTTCTGCAGGAGATATCATTCATGACAAGGGCAAACAGATGGAGCGCTGGGTGGAGTACTACTCCGAACTGTATTCCAGAGAGAATAACGTGACCAACAATGCCCTCAACGCCATTGAAAACCTCCCTCGTTTGACCAAACTGGATGAGAAACCTACTGAGAGAGAACTAAAGCAGGCATTAGAGAAACTGACCACAGGTAAAGCCCCAGGAAAGGATGGCATCCCAGCAGAAGTCATCAAATGTGGTAGCAGTGTGCTGTTCACACACCTTTATGATCTTCTCTGCCAGTGCAGGGATGAAGGTACAGTGCCTCAGGACATGAGAGACGCCAACATCATAACCCTGTATAAGAACAAGGGCGACAGAAGTGACTGAAACAACTACAGGGGCATATCACTTCTCAGCATCGTGGGTAAAGTCTTCGCTAGAGTCATCCTGAACAGACTGCAGACGCTTGCCGACAGAGTGTATCCAGAGTCTCAGTGTGGGTTCCGTGCAGAGAGGTCCACAATCGACATGATCTTCTCCATCAGGCAACTGCAGGAGAAATGCAGGGAACAACACAGACCCCTCTTCCTGGCTTTTATAGATCTCACCAAAGCATTCGATCTGGTCAGCAGAGACGGACTCTTCAAAATCCTGACGAAGATTGGATGCCCTCCAAAGCTGTTAAACATGGTCCAGTCCTTCCATGAAGACATGAAAGGCACAGTGCAGTATGATGGCTCATCGTCCGAACCATTCAATATCCACAGGGGAGTGAAACAAGGCTGTGTCCTTGCCCCCACGCTCTTTGGCATCTTCTTCGCTGTCCTGCTTAAGTACGCCTTTGGGACGTCCAAGAAGGGATCTACCTGCACACGCGTTCAGACGGCAGACTGTTCAACCTGGCACGACTGAAGGCAATGAGCAAAGTAAGGAAAGCAACTATTAGGACATGCTCTTTGCAGATGATGCTGGTATAATCACTCACACAGAAGCTGAACTACAACGCCTGATGGACCGCTTTGCTAAAGCATGTGATGAATTCGGGTTGACCATCAGCCTAAAGAAAACCAACGTGATGGCTCAGGACGCAGACCCTCCCAGCATAACCATTAACAACTACAAACTAGAAGTATTCCGTGAGTTCACTTACCTTGGCTCTACCATCACCAACAACCTCTCACTCGATGCCGAGCTCAACAAGCGGATTGGAAAGGCGTCACCAACTCTCTCTAGATTGTCGAAGAGAGTGTGGAACAACAACAAGCTGACATTAAACACTAAGATCACCATGTACCGTGCCTGCGTGCTTAGCACTCTTCTGTATGCCAGCGAAACTAGGACCCTGTACGCCTCTCAGGAGAAACGACTAAGCGCCTTTCACATGCGTTGTCTCCGTCGCATACTTGGGATCACCTGGAGCGATCGTGTGACAAACAACGAGGTGCTTCAACAGGCCAAAATTCCCAGCATGGTCACACTCCTCCGCCAACGTCGCATCAGATGGCTGGGCCATGAGCATCGAATGGATGATGGACGGATCCCCAAAGACCTTCTCTACTCTAAGCTTGCCTCAGGCAGAAGATCAATAGGACGGCCACATCTTCGCTTCAAGGATGTCTGCAAGCAGGATATGAAAGCTCTTGGAATAGAGGTCAACACCTGGGAAGAGTTTGCCCTCGACAAGTCCAGCTGGCGACATGCTCTGTACACAGGTCTGAAAGCCAGCGAGGAAGCGAGGAAAAGTTACGACAGCTCGCTGATGAGAAACGATCTCAGAGGAAGAGGATGCAGTTCCAACCAAGACATGATTCATACTTCAAGTGTAGCAACTGCAGCAAGGATTGCCACTCCCGTGTGGAACTTTATAGTTCCTGAAGACGCTGCACAGCAACAAACTAGGACTCCTTTCATTGGTGCATTTCCATCGTCTCTCGAGACTAACGGAAGCCAACAACAACATATATAATTATATATTATATAAATGGTATTAGAAACCGCATTATTCTTTGATCTGAAAATGCAACCAAAGGCACAAAACGGATATTTGTAACGGTAAAACCAGGCCTGGAGGTGACGCGGTAAACTGTAAAGAAATGAAAATGGTAAAGTACTTCTTTCCAAATGGAATATTATTCATCACTTACCAATCTAAAAATGTATTTGAAATAATTGAACAAAAAGAAATATGTGAATATATTTTGTAACAACAGACTACAGTAATTAATACATGCTACATTTTCTCAAAAGGTTAATTTTCAATCACCTCTAAAAATGAAAATTTAATAGTTATATTTAACACACTTACCTAAACATTTTAAAAGAAATATTGTATAGATGAAACAGCGTGCAACTTCTGCAGGATATGACATGACAGTGGAGGGAATTTTAATAAAATGACGTCACAAAAATTGATTGTTTATTATGACGTCATCAGTATTATACTCTGTTAAGAACGTTTGCATCATGCTCTTGCAGCAAAATAAGACTGCAAAATTTCTTGTAGAAGTACGACTTTATATGCGGAATGAAATAGTGAAAGCAGCAGTCAAAATGGAACCCTGTTTCAACCTACACGCCTTTAAGAAGACGGATCTATTTTCCTGACATCTTAAGTATGTATTACATCTCAAATTTCAAGATTTCCTCGGCAATTTGAGATGTTTCTCAAATCTAAGGCCAACATTTCACGGTATGGTGTCCTCTTGTCCTACAATATAAAACGTATCACATGTTATACATGTTTTAGTGCTACTCCGTACTACCCAAGTAATGGCATTGTTTAGCGTCCTCCGATGTCAACTGACATTGGAACGAGTAGTAAATTTCAGGAATATCTCGCACACTTGGCAGCCCATATCGACGTTCTTCCACAAATTGATATGTAATTAACATACTTACTGTGCTGTTTTTTATCTTGGTGGAATCAAAATCTGACACCAGCAAATGGTCGCAATTTCATGTTATGTTGACAAATTATAATGCGACGGTAGTTGAGGTATCCCTTTTCCCCGTACAAGCGCCTTTTGGCGCTCTACCGCATTCCCATACAGGCGCCTTTTGGCACTTTACATGATTCGCATACAAGTGAATTTTGGCAACTTTGTAAACAGCAGCCATTTTGAGCGGGTTTTCATAGGCCACCTTCAGGAAAAACACACTATGAGATACTGCATTCATTGGTTTAAATGACCATTACGTCAGATCATGTGGTCACTGTTGATGCTCTGGTCGAAACCTGCTATTTAAAGAAAGAAGGTCATAACTCTGTCGTATTCTCCATTCGACAAAATGGCGGTTGCTGATATCATTTAGTACTTGCTAGAGTAGAATCACAACTATGAAAGCTTCAATAAATTAGGCAAAGGCTCTGATACTGATGTAGGGAGCCATTAGTTTTTTTTTTCATAAATTATCAAATTCAGCTGATTTAGTGATGTAGATTCAGGCAAAGAACTTGTACATTTCGAGTATGAGAAATTGCTGCTATGATTGACCACGCAGCTTCACTGACTTGATAGTAAACGAGTTCTCTCAAGATTTTAAGCACATACTAAATTCTTTTGTGAAAAATAATTATACAGCTATAACGACCGTATTTTACTCTTAAATCTATCCATACATAATATAAGTGTACCAGAAACATAAAATGGTTACAATTGCTGTTAAATATAACATACACTCCACTGCTTAACACACCTATGCGTAGTGCACTGCACTGGGTAACTTTGCTATATGCTTGTTGAAGGGCTAAAAAGCCATACACTCTATGAGGTAAAGGGGTATGCCGAAGTATGTTCAAGTAGCTTCATGTAATATATGTTTCTATATATTCGTTTCGTTAAAAAATAGTATTTCAACTTAACCCGATTTCAGCGATCCCGGCTTTGATCGCTTTCTAGACAGCTGAAATTTTGGCCAACGAAACTTGAAAACAGGTTCAATTCTTTTGTGAGAATTCGAATCGATTAGAGAAAATACATTATAGTCAGTAAAATCTGACTAAAACATTATGACGTTACTTTTTAGAAAAAAGTCCATATTGGTTGACAGTTGTATGAGATATTCCTGAAATTTGACTTTCGTTACAATGTTTGTCGACATTAAAACCCGCTACATAGCACCGTTAGATTGGCTATGACCTGGATGCCCAATACAAAAATATTAGGGCAGAGGTCTTACGTGCAGGACTAGATATTTTCAGACTAGAGATATTTTATTCCAAAGTTTGATAAATTCGGGACAGGCGATATTTTGTAGACATATTCCAACACTGCGGCTAATACAATAAAAACCATAATAAGGACTTATTTCCATGTAAAATGTGAGCATTGTTTTCGTTAATTAAAACATTATACATACATACATACATACATGCATACATACATACATACATACATACATGCATACATACATACATACATACATACATACATACATACATACATACATACATACATACATACATACATACATACATACATACATACATACATACATACATACATACATACATACATACATACATACATAGAGAGAGAATTGAATACTTTTCTTGATTGTTATGTAAATGTTGCCGCTTTGTGTAATTTGTATAGAAAGAAAAAGTTTAATCAACAGTGAGCAATTTAAGGGACACAAATGAATAAAGTGTCTATTCTGATTACAGTTGTCTTCCTTTGATTGGTCCATTAAAAAAGCATTATGGTGCATAAAGCAGGTGGGAGTTTAAATATGTTCAAGGGTATCATTATTCTTGCCGGTATGTGGGTTATGCGACTGAATTATATAGATAAATTAACATGTTCATGTTTTCACTGTTGTATTAGTGTCAGATAATTAACTTTGCTGCAGGTAAATTTTTCTCCTACGCCAAGTACAAGGAGTAGAACTCCAATGTTTGATAAGTTATATTAATAGCCAAATATACAAAATAAGGAATGAACACCTTTCCAAAGCAATGAGAAAGAGAGAATATTAATAAGGGAATTGATGTTGACGATGGTGTTGCGATCGTGGTTGTGGTGGTGCTATATTATTATTATTATTATTATTATTATTATTATTATTATTATTATTATTATTATTATTATTATTATTATTATTATTGCACCTTCAATCCCCTTCTCTGAACCCAGCATTACTGTTGATGGCCAGAAGCCATCGATGAAGAGGTCACCCTCAGGATTGCTCGTGCAAGTACAGCCTTCGGCAGACTGCACAACTCTGTGTGGAACAGAAGAGGAATCAGCCTGCAAACCAAGATCAAGGTGTATCGCGAAGTGGTACTCTTGTGCGCCTGTGAGACATGTACGGTGTACATTCGCTATGAAAGACAGCTAAACTCCTTCAACATGCTCTGCCTCAGAAAGCTACTCCACATCAAATGGCAGGACAAGACTCCTGACACAGAAGTCCTTCAGAGAATTGGGATGACAAGTGTCCATGCCATGCTAGGAAGGTTACAAATCCGGTGGGTTGGCCATGTCTGCCGTACGCCTGATCACCGGATCCTGAAGAGGCTATTTTATTGGTAACTAGCTGAAGACAAGCATTCCAGAGGAGGCCAAACGAAACGGTACATGGACACGCTCAAAGCTTCATCAAAGTCCAAGAGAGTTGGGAGCACTTCGCCGAAGACCGCGCTGCCTGACGTCACCAGATCAACTCAGGTGTAGTTGCCTTTGAAGAGCGTCGGATCACCGAGGCCAAATATAAACGTCAGCAGAGAAAGAACAGAACCAGCGCAAACCCTCTATCGATCCAAGCCCCATTAATTCCATGCCCTCATTGCCCTAAACTCTTTAGAGCACAGATTGACTTCACAAGCCATCTGCGCACTCACAAACCAGACCAGACGTGAAGTCATGGTCGTCTTCGAGAACGAAGGACGAACGAAGCGATTATTATTATTATTATTATTATTATTATTATTATTATTATTATTATTATTATTATTATTATTATTATTATTATTATTATTATTATTATCATTATTATTATTATTATCATCATCATCACAGGCAGAAACATCAGAGTATATTAATATCCTTGTCATCTTTGTTTTATAAAGACATCTGAATGATACAGAACTATTGTAGGAGATCACCAATGCAGACCACCCTATGTACAACAATTTACCGATCCACTCTGCTATCCCCGCCAAATTCAGAACACCCTATGAACAACAATGAACCAATTTACTTTTACCCGTACCAAATCAGAACACCATATGTACAAGAATTAACCGATCAACTCTGCTATCCCCACCAATTCAGAACATCTTAGATGATAGACTATTAAACTAAGAACTTCTAGTTTTTAAAATTTTACCTTTACACAACTCTATATCACCTCAGCAAAAACTAAAGTAGACATACAACTTAAAATGATCCTCCCAGAAGAAAAAAAGAGGGGGCTTTTTTTTCTTCGGACTTTCGTTTACACAAACTATTCACAATATCCCTAGTAGGTCCATGTGTTGCACACAACCACCACAAATGTTTCTCATATATGTAGTAAGATCCTCTAATGTAACTGGTGCTTAGATTTCTTTTAACATTTGTATCAGACACGTAATCTAATTGCTTATGTGTTGGTTTTAAATTCTCTTTTATTGTTATGTCATTACATGGTATTGTACATTTTTATTTGTAGGTGATTATATATTATTGAAACGATAACTTAATTCACTGACTTTACATTTTTCTAGAAAATTAAGTTCAGTTCTGTTAAACTTGATGAACACGCATTAATTTGAAACGTTGTATCTTTTGCTGACCTATAATCGGAGTCAGTTTCAGTTTTCTAGTAAACAACTTTTTTAATTATTGTCATTATTGAATCTTATAGTAAGCTTCGTTCAGTACAGTCGAATTCGTCCATGGCTTGACGTGACAGCTGGCTTATAATGTTACTACATCGCTTGAAAGGAAGTGATCACATGACCTATGAGGTGATCTGTTTTGCATTTTAGTTAAGGGTTAAAAGTGACGTATTATAGTAATTTTTGGTCAGTCGTAATTTATACCTTCGGAGCTCAATGATTCTTGCCAATTTAAATTGAATTATTTTATTTAAAATAATTTATTTTCTCTGGATATTTATAGTGCTCTTCAGAATTCTTGGACAAAGACATTCATTGGAAATTATTCTGAATTCTAGAGCCGGAATATTACTTTTATTGATTCAACAAGGAACTGTTGACACGACAACACAAAATAGGTTATCTAAGACGTCATCGCCTTCCATTTTGGAACTTCATCGGGAATCCATCTGTATTCACTTAGGACTTTTTATTGACATTACATATTTTTTAATGTATGGATTAATTTTGGATTGGATTCATAAATTGTAAGTCCTTTTTTTATATTTTTAACTTGTTTTATATGGAAATAAATTATTTTGCACATTTTACAAAGCTTGTTTGCTTCACTCTTTTCTTTGTTACTTTTGTAAGTGCCTAGACATGTGACATATTAAATATCCAATCATTCATGCCAGAATCAACATTTTTTATGCATCAAAGCAAACCAACAGATTTAGTTAGTTGCCTAACACTCACATGATTACTCTTTGAATCTTATTGATAACATATCCTCTACGACTTAAATATTCTTGATGTTATAAATATTATATTCAACTACAGCATCTTTGTTCGTGCAAGATTCGTGTTTAACAATATATTATAATCAGTCATTACAATCAAATAATATAAATCAATAAATAACACTCAACAAATGCAATCAGTAAATTAAAATGAATAATTTAAATGGTAATTTGTATTTGAAATTTAGCCTGTTTCCAATTTCCTAGATATCAGATTTGACAATACTTATCACATCAAATTGTAGTATAATTTAACAGTAAATACAATTAATCTAAATGGAAATTCCAAGAAAACGTACACATAGTTTTAAAACCATTTTACAAATATGAATTCAATAAACCTATTTTCTTTTTTCCTAAATGTTTCCACCTCTTCATTACAAAAAGAACGGTAATGGTTACTGACAAAACCACACACGTTTAACTTTTCTCGAAAAGTACCCATACTTGATAATATTCAATTAATAATAATAATAATAATAATAATAATAATAATAATAATAATAATAATAATAATAATAATAATAATAATAATAATAATAATAATAATAATAATAATAATAATAATAATAATAATAATAATAATAAATCCTCTGCCTTCTTGAAGTATTTTCGACATATTAGCTGTCGTTTTCTGTAAATAAGTACCTAGCTCACGTATGCATCGCTGTTTTGATGTAAAGACCTTTAAGACGGCAAATGCTTTGTTTAGCAAATTTACTGGCTTCAACTTTAATTCATTTTTTTTTAATAAGACATCCTTTAATATGGTTTTTCCTTGAATTAAAATTTTAACAAAACGTTTGTTCTAAATTCCCATTTGTCCTAACAGCTACAGTGGTTTAAAATTAGCAGGCATACATTATAATATTGTTGTATTGCTCGACTGCAAGTATATTAAAAACCAATTACTGCACGTCTCTTGAGAACTAGTAACATGTTCAAACTTGTAACGTCTTTTTGACAATCGTCGACAACTGTTCAATTGGGTTGATCAAAAATTTTAATGGATTTACCTCCCTTTGATGTGACGTTCTTCATTTTGAAAAAGAGGCGCGGCAAAATGGCGGATGAATCTTTGATAAGTATGCACATGGAATTATTTCCATTTACTTATTTTTAAACAGCCTAAACTTTTAAATTGTCATGACGGAGCACAATATTTAAATATTTTCTTTCAAATTACACTGAGAAGAAAATAATTTTCAACTTAAAAATAACTGTAAAACTTATAATATTACATACTCTTGCATTTGTTGACATCCAACGAAATGCAGTTTTTTGTTGGCAATACCAGGGTTTATTAATTAATTACGGTTACAACAGCTTCGTTCTGTTATGTAATTTATTTTGAAAATGCATCGTATCGTACATGAATACAGTTTCTCCAATATACTTGTTTTAAGGCCATTTTGTTAGAAATATATGTACACATAATAAAGATCTAATAAGATAGAAATGGTTCAGAGGAGAGCTACTAGATTTACCACAAATAAATATCGTAACACTAGCAGTGTCAGTGCAATGTTGAGCCATCTTCAGTGGGAATCACTCGAAAACAAAGCGAACCAAGGCCCAGCTGACCATGGTGTACAAGATTGAAAACAACCTAGTGGACATACCAGCGGACAAAGACCCGACCCTGGAATATAGCCAAACTGGGGCAAACCACATGGAAAAGTTCCTATTGAAGTCAGCATCAGACAAATTATTTCAAGTTCAGCTTCTTCCCATGTGCAATATGGGCTTGGAACAAATTGCCATCACTAATTGCAGAAGCTTCTGACTTGGTATCTCACAAGTGGAGCTTTCCAAAATCACATTCTAATGAACTAGTCAGCAACAAGTTAGACTTAGTGATTCTCAGAATAATGAATGTTTGTAAAGCATTCCATGACATAAGACAGGTTTTTAAATGAGCATTCACATAAATGCACTCATGACCTAACTGAATTATAGTGTAAAACCCTAAGGAATAAGATTTGTATGGCATTCTTAGCTCACAGTTCATTAATCTCCTTGAAAAAATATAATAATTGCTTTCATGTAAAGAAAGGTTTTCAGAATTCTTTTTAACTCGAGTGTCATGTGGTAGTCCTTCAGTGTAAGATGCCTTCCCTGATATGTCTTTTATAGGTTGCCATCTTACTGCCTAAATAATGGCATTGTGTTGTGTGTTCTGAAGTTGAATTAGTTAAGAACAGGAAAATAAATTTTCTTGAATATGTCACACACTTGGCAGGCCATATCACTACTGTTCTTCAAACTAAAGTTATATTCCTTTGGTCAGACATTACTTTGGACATTATGACATTATTTGCTCTTATGACATTTTTCTAATAAATTAAAATTCTGACAAGCATAAAAAAACATGTTTTCAAGTTCTGTTGAGGTATAATTCATTTTGCTGTAATGTGATGGAGGCATGGAATGCCAAAATCAGTTAAAAGGATGGTAGGTATCTTGAACAAAAACAAAGCTATAAAAACACTTCATTCAATATTAGTACACATTTATTCATTTTGGTAAATAAAAATTCTTCAACTTAATCTTTAATCCCCACACTGCATTCCATCCAACTGAATTATAGGTTACATGTAAACATGTTTTCTTTTTGTTTCTGTCAGAATTTGAATTTATTTGGAAAAAAGATGCCAGTCATCTGTTCATATTTTCTTTCCATCTTGGAAGCCTTGCAGAATATTAAATTTTGCATTACATTAATTTCACAGAGATATATAAGAGACATTATGATTTTATATGTTCTCTACTAATGTCAAACCCAGTTATCTTGATTACATCAGGAGTGTCAATAAATTGTCAACATTACTGAATTCTGAGATATCAGGGTTAAGTTGACACATCTACTGCAGAACAATGATTATGAATCTGAATTACCAAAGATGAAGAGCTTTGTTTCTAAAAGCAAATGGCATTTCTATTCTACCATAAAAATGATAATTCAGACATTACTGGCTGCAGAAAAAGATTGTGCAGAAAAACTATTGGAGGTCTTTAAAATGAGATTAAGTAAAAAGTCGCATTTTTACAACACTTAAGTTACTACAACAATGTTGCAGTGGTCAAGCTAGACTTAAATATTAGGGAGAAGTGACTTCTCCTTTTGGTCAGAACAGGGAGAAGTGGGAGCTAAAAAAGGAGAGAGTTATATATATACACACATACAGAGAGAGAAATGCATTATCATATTTTAATGATGGGCTCTATTTCTTGGTATGCTTTTAACAGTTTTTAACAATGCCTTATTTTTTCAAGTTAAAAAATATTTGTTATTTGTGAGTATCAATATATTTTGTACGTGTATAAAAAATTATATTCATACCCATTCTCTTCATACTTAGTATATGTGTTTTTGAATTGAAGTAAATGAAGTTTATTTTGGCTGTATGACTTAAAAACCACATATAAAGCTATACATTGCAATTAATTTTCACTGATAGAAATAACAAGAGTAGAGCCTTGTAAATGCAAGTTGGTAAAAATGCTTAAAAAACTACCACTTAATTATTTTATTTTTCTTAAGTTTTGTGTGCAATTATAGTCAATAAGATTTCTAGCAATTTTTGAAACTGCCATGGGACTAAATGCATAGGTGACTTCAAACCACTGTTCGTCCTGATTTCATTGTTCAGGATAAAACATTAATGTAACTATTCATAAACAATACACTGAAGCACTAAAGTCGATATTTAACTAAACTGGACCCTTTTTTTTTTTACCCCCAACCAAAAATCCAAGAATTAGTCTTGCACAGAGCAAGTGCATCTATTTTTAGACCGGGAGGGGTCTCGAACTACACACTTTCTTGCTTCGTTACAAAAACCCATTAAAAGTTCTGCATATTTATGGTTTGTCTACCTACTGGGAATAGTGACATGGATTGGTTAAATATTATTTGCTTCATTACTATATATATTTTTCATATTTTCACAGTTTAATGAAGTAGTATATCAAATATGCAGCGATGTCCGCCATTAAAATTTCATTTATGGTTTTTAACTGATTATATACAGAAAATATGCAAATACGGCTGTTAAAATCTCCATTTATTAAAAATAGGAT
The DNA here is from genome assembly GCA_016746295.1 of Potamilus streckersoni. NCBI lineage: Eukaryota > Metazoa > Mollusca > Bivalvia > Unionida > Unionidae > Potamilus > Potamilus streckersoni. Next base: position 635,807 of record JAEAOA010001738.1, on the reverse strand, counting down.
ATAAATTAGAAAACTCTCTTCACCGATCATATTTTTAAAAGCAAATTACTATTTGCATATTGATGTTTAAATTTCGAAACAGAATTTGGCATCTATTCATCATAGCACAGTAGGCCCAACTTCATGAAATCAAGCAGTAATATCTTGCTCCGGAAAAGGGTTAATGGTCAGTTAGCTATTAAAACTTGTAGATGAATGTGCAAGAATTTCTTTGTCACAATAAGCTGATTGGTATCAACACACAAATACATTTGGCATTGGGTTACAGCAGTGCCAGAACTTACTGGCTACATCGAGGGAGCATCTCAAAGTCGTAATCTTCAGTCATATTATGTCTGAAAAATCAGAGGGCAAAGCTGTTTTCGCCTTTATAACAGAAGAAGGCGAAGTTTACGATTCTCAGGCGACCTTTTCGCCTGGTAGCATGACCCCTGTGTTGTTTTTGTAGGGTTTAACAACATTTTCAGCACAAAGATAGGCTATACATGGTGGGCAGTATAAAGGAAGAACCAGGGAACACTCCAGAAAGAAACACTGACCCACAAGAAGCTACATGCATGCTTTCTCACTTACCCACATTGGCTGAGAATGAGACTAGAACCCACACAAAAATGAGATGGCAGTGATCCATAACGGTGGGCACTTTAGACCACTCAGCCACTCGGGGAACCCAGCAACAATGTCACTGTTTTAAAAAAAATTTATTTTCCTGTGAATAGCCTCATCATTTTGGTAGCCTCAGCAAGACAATGATTTTTTCATTCTGTCCACAATGTAAGTCAATTTAAGTACAGTACATGTACTTGTAGAACTATACTTTTAAAAAAGTAACTTCTTTTGTTAAAGTTGACTTGTAGCTAGCAGTAAAATGTAACTGACCAATATTGTGCATGATTTTTGTTAATTGTCAGAGGTTCCTTTACACTTGTATATGCCAGATATTGCCAATAAAATTTGCCTCTATACTGGAAAAAGACAAGGCTGTAAGCAGGGGTCAAGCTAGACTTAAATTGTAGGGAGAAGTGACTTCTTTTGACCAGATCAGGGAGAAGTGGAAGCTAAACTGGGAGAAGTTAGACCAAAGCAAGAAATGCAAAATACAGTCCTAACCACTTATGTATACATGCTTATGTTGACATCGAGATAAAAAATAAACATATATGTCAACAATCCCTTGGTCCCAGCTTGAACAAATCCTTTTATGTCTTATCATTTATGTTGACAAGCTGCCAGTTGCTACCCATTCTTTGTTCAACAATTAGTTGATCTTTAATTTTACCACCTTATTATTTATGTAGGCAAACGGCCAGTTCCAACATGTAATTTATTCAATAATTAGTTGATCTTGCTGGCAGGATTTAATGTCATCGTCAAATTAAAATAAATAAAAAAAACATCCTTTTTTTGGTCCTATAAAGTTGGCCTCTCCTGGCAACTTAAATAAAAGCTATGAAATCTGATCTGATTCTTGCATTTTCTGAAGTGATCAGTATAGGTTTTTTTGTGCTGTGAAAGATTCCTTTTTAACTTTATTTTTATTTACCAACAGGCGCACATTAAATGTATTGTCTCTGGAAACTAAATATCTGGCTGTTAAGGGAAGTTGAGGGTGGAGCATCTCGAGAAGATGTCTATGAAAATTTTTTAATGTATTGAGCTGACATTGTTACAATATTGTATCGTAAGAATCATTTTCTTTTAATACCTCATTAGCACTTGTCAATGTATACAAAATTTTGCCTTCATTAATCATACCAACCGCAGATCTCTTGTTTGCTTTTATGTTCTTTTCATGATGACTTCTGTAACTAAATACAAGTACTTTTTAGATCAACTTGTTTGCAGGTTTTCATTTCCCCTTAATAGCCATATCCCCTTGGTAGCCTCAATAAGATGGGAACAGACTGACCAAAATCTATGACAATATATGTACATGTACTTGAAGCATGTAAATATGTGATACACATATTACATAATGTTTTTCATATCAGGATGTAACCTATGAAATATATTATGGTGGATTTTATTACAGAAAATCTAGGCCAATTTTAATTACAAGTACATGAAGCATGTAAATAACTGTGATATTGCTGACATTGAATATTGTAATGCTTTTCATATTGGGATGTGACTGATGCAATATTTTAATGTGGATCTTATTACACAAAGGTAACCAAAATGTAATTTGTCAATATACAAGTGTCTTTCACACTGGTTTTGTCATGTACAGTGGCAGAGTGGTCTAAAATGCTCATGGTTAGGATCACTGCCATCTCACCTCTGTGTGATCTTAAGAACAGGCATCTGCAGTATTATCAATATAGCATGACAAAATTTCTGACCGACTGAAATCACTTTAACATTATAAATTGTTAATTTATAATACCATTAAGGTGATTTCATATTGTCAGAAATTTAACTTTCGTTCAACTTGTATCTCTCCCTCCACCAACACTTATTTTGACTATGTTGACAATATTTCCTCGGGCCTGTCCACACAAGTAGGTAGGACTGTATGTATAAGATATATATGATAATGCAATAATACACACACATGTCCGGCCAGTTCCAACATATATATATATATATATATATATATATATATATATATATATATATATACATATATATATATATATATATATATACATATATATATATATATATATATATATATATATATATATATATATATATATATATATATATATATATATATATATATAGCTGCATTATCTTATGTGCTAGATTTCTCAGTATGCTTTTAAAAGTTTTAAACAATGCCTTTTTTTTTCAAATTTAAAAATATGTTTATTATCAACCTATTTTGTACATGTATAAAAATTATCTTCATACCCATTCTATTCATACTTTTTGTATATGTGTGTTTGGATTGAGATACAGGCAAATTTGCTATATGACTTAAAAGGTAGGGCATAATCGATTATCACTTTTCTACTGATTTCCAATTCCATATTTTGGGCATGAAATTTTTCCGATTCCAGACACAATATGATTAATCAGAAATGCCTACTACAAGGAGTTATTTGCCTCTAGCACATCTGACCAAAATCTTGCCTCTGCATCCCTGTCATCTAAATTCACTTGCCAGCATGAATTGGATTTGTATCTAGCTGAGAAGAATCATATATATATATATATATATATATATATATATATATATATATATATATATATATATATATATATATATATATATATATAAACTAGCAATCCCAAGAAAACACTTCCAGCTTTTTACAGCTGTCGCTAAATGTTTTCGTTCAATACATCCCTCTAGGGTCAATAGTGAAAGAAATTTTAGCACTGCAGGTGCTATTTGCAGCAACACACGATCAACATGTCCGCTGAAAAAACTGAGTTGCTACTATTTCTTGCAAAGAACTTGGAAGTTATAAATTTTGATTATTAAATTTCTTTATTATCTATTAAACTGTGTGCATCATGCTCATGCACATTAAAATATTTTAATCTAAATCTTTCGGTCTAACTCAAATATTATCATTTCACCCCATTGTGTTAACCATATTGGACTTTTCAGACTTCTTATTTAACTTTACTAATGCACTATCAAACAACACACAGTGTTAGACATGGTGATATAGAAATTCAATTTTAATATTTTTATTATCCAAATCAGTCATTCCATCCTTGTCCAACTCCGATTAAATGGAAGTTAATACTATCCAGGGAAATCTGATTTCGGGATCAAAAGTTGGTTATGCCTTATTAAAAGGTTCAGCAAAAGCTATACATTGTAATTAATTTTAACTGAAATCAGTAACTAGATTAGAGTCTTGTAATTTCAAGTTGGTAAAAATGCTTAATAAACAACCACTTAATTATATTTTTTTATTTTGTTCAAGTTTTGTGTAAAATTGCAGTCCAAAACGATTTCTAGAATTCTTTGAAACAACTTCTAATGCATGTACATAGGAATACATACCCAATTGATTTCAAAACATAATGTTTGTCCTGATTTCATTGTTCCCAATAAAACATTACTGTAACTATTCATAGATAACACAGAAGCACTAAAGGAAATATATAACTAAACTGGACCCTTTTTTCCCCAAAACCGAAACATCCAAGAACACATTGCACAAAGCGAGTGCATCTATTTTTAGAAAGAGGGTTTTTTTTTCTTAATATAACTATTTGCTTTGTTGCAACAAATTCATTAATAGGACTGCATATTTATGCTTGAATTATTTGTCTACCTACTGATATAAATAATATAAATCAGTTCAATAGTACCTTGTTTCACTATCTCTCTTGCAATTTTGCTTAAATTAATTACTATAGATAGGAAACAACCTTGACCTTGCAGTGTTGTTTCGACTTCCACAACAGAGATTGTGTTTTTGATCTACATTATTAAATATTTAGGCTACATCTACTATGACATAATATTTAAACTTTGTTTTCATTATATTATATATTTTCCTGAATCTATTTTCCAAATTATTTACAAATACAGTTTAATGATGCATATCGTATATGTAGCGATGTCTGCCATTACAAGTTCATTTACAGTTTCTAACTGATTTTATCAAGAAAATACACAAATACGGCAGTTAAAATTTCCATGTATAAAAACAAAAAATTCATTAGAAAACACTCTTCACCAATCACATTTTTTAAAAGCAAATGACTATTTATATATTGATGTATTTCATCAACATCCATTTTAGGTCCGAAAAATCAAGGGCGAAGTCATTTTCGCTTTCCTAACCGGAGAAGGCAAAGTTTACAATTCTCGGGTGACTTTTTTGCCCACTTCGCCTGGCAACGTGACCCCTGCATCCACTATACCAGTACATTGATGTGTAATTGCCTTAAGTTCTATAATGATAGTATGGTAGTTTTGTAAAATATGGTGTACAGCATACAGATTTGCTGCATTCAAAGTGATCGTTCTTGGGATTGAAATTAATTGTCGACAATTTTATTGTCATGCTGTATTTTTTGTTCTGGTTTATTTTCTGATTTTTTAAAATTGTTCTAGAGGTAAAGAAAAAAAATCATAAATTTATGTTATTATTATTATTATGACTTTATTTAAAGAGGGTAATTCAAATAAAGTCATAATAAAATTAATAACATAAAAATGTAAATAATGTTTAAACCTAAAATTATATTTAGTGAAGAAATGAATTATTCCTATAAAGTAATTATTTCATCACAGCAATATTCACAGATGATACAACAGAACTTGGCTTCCATAGATTACATATCTATTGATTTAGGACTTTTTTTGGAGAAATGAAAATCTAAAACATATATAATGATCGGGAGTTCTCTGCAATGCTATAGAGATTATATGAAATTGGGAGGTAGGCATGGAATGACCCCAAAAATCTGGAATGGTCTTTTCTTCACAGCATGAGAGTTGACAGTTATGGTAGAAGGTTGCATACATCAAAGCAAACTACAAGTCAGCTTTGATGGTATTTGCAGAATTTATGAAGCATTATTTCTGAAATTTTATTGTATTTTGGAGATATCACTAAAGTTTTATGTTGTGGTGCCCATGATTTGACTCCAAGGGATGTACTTCATTCAGTGGAATGTACTTCATTCAGTGATTGTTGAAACTTAAAATGTATATGCAGTGGGGCCATCATGTATATACACTGAGATACCTAATAGCAAGCATTAAATCAAACCATATTGTTGTTCAGTTTATTGTCATATTGGGATCATATACAATTTCAAGGCAAAAAAAACATAATTACTGGTGTACTGATATAAAATGTCCAGTGCAATAACACATAAACAAACAATGAGTCAAAAGGGAGAGGTAGTGTTACAGCAAGCCAGGAATGCTCAATTTCTTGTCATCGTTTGGTTTGATCGAGTTTAATACAACTTTGAATTAGGCAGAAACAATAAGAAAACAGAAAATGTATTACTTTCAAAGTAAGTTTATGCCATTTCTTTTTAATAATCATAATGCCAACCCTGAGAGATATAAGTTTGCCTTAATAAATGCATTTAGAACTTGGCATTTTGTGTCTCGAAGTTGTGGATCGGCTTATATGCAGATCTTGCACTTTTCGTGTTTCTACCTATTCAGTTGAGTGGTGTTTTGACCTATATGTGAATGGGTTTATACACGAGACATACCATACGGTATTCATATATTGCTTTATTACACACCTACTGTTTTATCATGTGAATTGGTGCTTAACTCCCTTTTTAGAAAAAAGTTATTTCAGATAAAACTATTTGCTCTTGGATTCTTCATGGACACATTTAGATGTTGCCATGTTGGTGACTTTGCTAAGCCTAATGGAAGACAGTAGTGTGCACAAAATTAGTTTCAGATGGTCTGGTGTAGGTGAAGGAAAAAAAACAGGTGTACTGGTATTTCTATACTGGTATCATGATATACTATATCAGGCATTTAGTATCACAGTTTACTTCTATATTGATCACCGTTACTTCCTAGTCACATTGGAGACTGCTCCTATGGCCTAGTGGTTAGAACATCTGACTCAAATGTGGGACCCAAGACATACCATATGGGTCCCACTTATAAAAGTGGTACTAACAGCTGCCTCACTAGGCAATCAGCATTAAGAGGTTAGTATTAGGACTGGTCAGCCTGATGTCAGGATAACATGACTGGGAGGGGCATCGTGCTACATGTCAACAGAATGATGCCCCAGTGCTGGACATCACTATAAACTGCCACACTGCAGACATCGTAGCGATATGACTGAAAATTTTTAAAAGCTATATTAAAAATCCAAATCACACATGCACACGCTTACATACCCTTGTGACATTGATATATAAAGCGAGAATAAAGGTTGGATAAAGGAGCCAAAGCTGCTCTGCAGTAATCAGTCTCTGAATGGAAAATTCCAAATACATGTACTGAGTTCAGATGTTGCATAAATATTCATCATCCTTGGCAAAGTATATGGAATGAAAACTCCACAAAGTTATGAACAGCAAACCCACTATTGAAGAGTATAGAAGAATTCAGAGAGATGTGGCTGATTGTGTATTGTACATGCATACCTAATTATTATGAATGGTTAGCCTTGAATGGAATGCATACCTTGCTTGTATCTACTGTTTTGATTTCCACTTTGTGAGACCAAAATATTTTGATGTGAACTGCTTGAAGAAACTGAGATGACATACCACCCAAGAAAATCTTGGACTTGTCATGATAATAGAATGCAGGTGACATAACAGATTTTGATTATGTTTTAAGGATTTTACATGTGTTACCTTTGTCTATTATTTTAATGTTCAGATTCTGTATACATTTTGCCAAATTTTAAATGTTTTCATTTTACATTTGATCTTAATGTTTATAATACTTGGAATTTTAGCACAATCCATTTTTAGTCATTGAACTTCACTTTTGGTTGTGCAATTTTTTGTATCACTGCCATAAAACAACACTACATACCGGTACATGAATATGTATATGGACCTTGATTTAATGATGAACAGAAAATGAATCAACTTCCAGTCAGTCTTGTTTGTGAAATACAGTTGTTTTCAGTTAATGAATATTAAATGTATAACTTTCCTTTGATTTTCACTGGATCAGTGAAATTTTAATGGGGATCAATGCAAGTTATATAAGATGATTCTGTAGGAAGGTTGTATAAGGTGATCGCATGGTTTAGTGAGGGAAAAAAAATCGCAATTTCAAGTCTTGACAAATAGTGATATGAGACAGAATTTTCAGTTTTTTGGGATTTGTTTTCATTTATGATTTAAGGCAAAGATGACTATGTGGTCATTCATACACCTGCCAGATGTCACAAGAACGATTGTCCAAGGCTAGAGCAAGAGTGGAAAGCTTCACTTTTGTAATTTTAATTGATTTAGTGATTATTTTGACTGTTATAGTCCATTGATATAAGCTATAGTGTTTATTATGCCAGAATTTCGGAGAGATTTAAATATTTGGATTCATTGAAGTTTAAATGTGTTTGCACTGTGTGCATTTTGATTCTTTTTAAATTTGAAATGAACATTGTTATATTTCAGGTTCATCTGCCAAAGCTCTTGTGAGCTTAAGAGAAGGTGTGTATACAACTTTTTTTTTTGTTATGTCTCAAGTAAATGGCAATCTTTTTTGAAAGTACCCAAGAAAGTCATTTGATGGAGGTAGCTTGTGTGCAAAAAAAACCTAAAAGGTGTCTCAACATCATCTGATAGGTTTGAATTTTTCTTGAGACTGCCTTAGTGGTAGCTAGATATATACATCCACACCATGGATTTATCTCAATCTTAAGATTTTAAATAAATGTCCTAGCTCATTTTGGAGGGATTTCAATTTTCATTTATACAACCCCCTTCCCATTCCTCAACTGTTCACAGACATACCATCAAATCAGAAGGATGCTTTTCTACAAGAGATATGATCACTCATTGAAAAACAGGCAGTGGAGTTTGTGCAAAGCCATAACAATTGGAGTGGTATTCCAGGCTGTTTCTTATCAGAAGGTGAACAGCAAGTTGAGACCAATCATTGACCTAAGTTGTCTCAATTAACACATTTTGCCACCAAAATTGAAGATAGAGACAGCAAGATCAATCCGTCTCTCCATCAAATAGGATGAGTAAGCCATCACTCTTAATCTAACCAATACATGTTTTCATGTCCCTATCCACATAGTGTCATAGAATTTGCTCTGCTTTGCTTACCATGACATTGTTTATTACTTCAAAGTCACACCCTTTGGTCTCAACCTCAGCTCTTGGGTTTTTACCAGGCAATGAATGGATCATCGCCCTGTTCTGATTGACTTCATCTCCAACAGCATCATTGTACCTGTGTATCATTCTCCAGAAATGTATGGTAAGTTATATGATACTATAAGGCTCTCTTTATTTTTAGGTCGTCAGGCTTTCTGTTGAACTGAGAAAAGTCTGACCTCCATCCATCCCAGCTTTTTGACGCTATGAATATGGAGTTTCTTACAACTTTAGTCTGGTACGGCTTCCTCATGTAATCAGTATCATCAAACTTGTCAAATTCAACAAGCATGGATTTCATTAGAGTATTCTTGAAATTTTGCAGATTATTCAGTGCAATGCAGATTTAATCCCGCTTTGGAGTCTTAAATGAATGCACCACTAACAAATAATGTTTCAAGCACAATGGTGCCCCATTTTCGAGTCCCCTCAAATAAAAGTGATGATCATGCCAGATCATTCCTTTGTAAGTGGTGTAGCCTAGGTTGGCTGACCTTGGGGATCTTGCTGGAGAAGACCCAAGCAGAAATAACTATGTACTGATGTTAATACATATGGTTAGCAGAGATCTTGGAAACGCTTAATTTCGCATATGTGGATGCAAATTTTTTATTTGGGATGCAGATAATCACCCACACAGGAGTCCTCTGTATGCAGGTTTTTGTTGAAAGGTGGAAACTTTTGTGGCAAAAAAAATGTTCTAATCACTGCAAAATATGTTCTAATCACTGCAAAAACTGAAGCAATGCTTTTATTTTAGTTTGTTGCTAACTTCTTTGATCAAAGATAGCTGGCTTGCTTTGATGAAGGTGCATGTGTTATTGAAGGCGCCGCTAAAGGCTCCCTTTGAAGGACAAAACAAATACCCATTTGCTATTGCTTCGGCAACATCAAATGAATTGTAGAACATATTTTGAAAAAAAATTCCTTTGTATATATGGGTGCTTCAGAGGTAATCAGTTTTCATTGAAGTTACAGCAATTTTTTCTGGGGTGTTTTTCTTTTGTTTTTGTTTTTTAATTGCTGTAGTCATTTCACGTTTCTGTCCTATGAGGTGGTCAGTTATGGCTATATACTGGAATATTGTAATTCAATTCTGTCTGGTTCATCTCAATATCTACTTTGGAAACGTCAAAAAGTTCAAAACACTGCCATCCTTAGAGTACAGAATTAAATACAAAATTTGTTCTCTGTTCTATGTTTCACTGACTGGCTCCAGTCCAACATACCTATCTGACCTTACCCCTGCAAGATGCTTACGATCCTCTTCTGACACTCACATTCTCAATATTTCCACTATGAAGATGAAATCATATGGACAACATTCTTTTGCATACCAGGGCCCAGCAATGTATAACAAATTGCCCACTGCACTTAGACACAAAGATCTCATTCAAGAGTGCCCTTAAAACCCATCTTTTTCAACTGCAAGAACAGACATAATTATCTAATAATGTATCCTTTGACCGTATCCTTACCTTAAAATTTTACAGCATGTTTTTTCTGTTTCTAATTTTTGTGGTGTTTGTTTTTTTTTTGTAATCATTTCTTAATATATGCTTTTTATTCTTTTTAAACATTGACAAATGTTGTAAAGTGCTTAGAGCTTCTAAAGACTAAAGTCCTCCTTATTATTATTATTATTATTATTATTATTATTATTATTATTATTATTATTATTATTAATATTATTATTATATTACTGCATACAGAATCAAGGCCAGATATCAGCATAAGCAGATTATTACATAATAATTAACTGTTAGGGTAGTTTGTCAATATGAAATAAGGATTTGTTTTTGTAACAATTGATTCCAGTGCATTTTTATGTCCAAGTTTGTGGCTTCCTTTCATGGTGCATTTGAATTTCTCCACTCCAAACTCAAGACTATATACCGTTTTTATTAGCCAAAAATGTTTTAACCAAAAATATTGCCAGATGGTATATTTTGTCGCCAACATGTCAAACATAATTGCAGTTTTCGACATTGGCGAAGCCCAGCACAATTAGTGTTATTGATTTCATTTCCGGTTATTGCCGTATAAATATTGACTGTGAACTCGAAATCAAGGGACTTGGACGAATTGCCATTTGCAAATTTAGATAGGGGGGCCCCCGAGTGGCCTAGTGGTCTAAAGCGCTGTCCGTTATGGATCACTGCCATCTCACCTCTGTCTGTGTGGGTTCGAGTCTAAGATTGTGGATATGTCAGAAAGCTTGCCAGTAGCTTCTTGTGAGTCGGTGGTTCTTTCCGCGGATTTCCCGGTTTCTTCCTCCACCATTAATACTGGCCGCCATGTATAGCCTATAGTGTGCTGAAAAATGGCGTTAAGCCCCAAAACAACAACAAATTTAGATAAGTGTTTTGTAGTTAAATGGAAAAATGATGGAGATTTGAATGAGATTCAGAACTGTGCTAAAGTTTTTACAACTGATAGTTTGGAAGCAACCGCAACCAAATTTAAGAAAGTGTGTAATTTCTGGCTTAGTGGAGACTGCAACTTTGTTGGTGGGACTGCAACTTTTGCTGGTGGGACTCCTGTTTTTACCAAATTAGGAGTCCTGGACTCCTAGTTTTAAAATCCTAGCGAGACCTTTGGTTTGGGTACCCACCTTATGCTGGACTTCACTACTGTCAGTGGCAGTTTTTACATTGGTGTGACAACCTCCATGTATTAATGTACAAATAAGTCACATTCCTTGCAGACTCAATGTCTTGGCAGACACACTTTCCAGGAAAGGTCAAGTCTTTCACATAGAATGGTCTCCATTAATTAGCCTTTCTTTGGATCTGCACACTTTGGGGCTTTCCTATGATTGATCTTTTTGTGACAAGGTGGAATCACAAGTTATCAACCTTTTTCTCACAAGCTCCAGAACTTGGATGCTGTCAATCAGTTTGGAGGGCTTTTGAGTGTTTGCCAAAAAAACCCACCCCCAATGGTCTTGGTACCAGTACTTATTCAGAAGTTGGATTCAGAAATGCAAAATGATTCTGATAGCTTCTCTCAGATGGGAAGTTTTACTCAATCTTGTGATTGATCTGTCCAGGAAGATTTCAGCCATTCCTTTTAGGACTGTCTTCATGTTTGGCTCTTGTACAGACAGCATTGTGGCATGTTTTCAGGGACTGGTGCCTTATCAGTAACATCATATGAGTCATGAGATTAGAGCAATATTTGCAAGCCTTGCAATTGAACATAACATTTCAATATAAGACATATTAGAAGCTTTTGGCAGAGTCAGCCTTCTTGTGTTTTCATCTCACAGATTTACCTTTGCTTAGGTAGGTAGATAGGTTGTTTGGTAGCAGCATGGATGAACACCAGACCAAATTTAGACGAATCAGCACAGCCTATTGGTTTCTCTGAATTCACCAGTGAAAATTTGTAGGAAATAAGAATTCAATAATTCTTAACCATATGTAGGGGTCACAGATCAAGAAGAATGGGTTATCATCAACACAAGGAATTCCCTAGAAAGATACCCGAGGTAGAAGTCAGATGCTCAGCATTCTGTCCTTCTATTACCTATTCTCCTAACATTATTGTGATTGGGGAACATATTTGAAGGAGAGAGCAAATTGTTCCACCAATTTTTTATTCTGTTTTTTTTTTTCTTGTTACTGCTATCACAGATGAGTTCAATTTCACCATTTTCTGTTTTACTTGATGGTGTTGCCTCTGATATAAACTACATAAAAGATGAATGTACTTGTTTTAAATGATTTATTTTTTATTTCAACTAAATGTTGTTTGACACTACCTAGAACTAAAGCACTCCTTTACTGTGTGTCATCTTTGAGAGTCGTTGTGTATACCATTATATGTTAAGACTTCCTTTCAATAAAGTACATAATATGCAATATTTATCACATAATTGAATGGTATCTGTAGCAAATACTTGCCTTATTTTAATGAAAGGCCTTATAGTGAATGAGTGCTGTACTTTGATCATTGTATGTTAGCATGATAATAAAAACAAGTTCTGGGTGTTTCATAACACATTTCAAATTACTGTAAGTATGACTTGAATAATGCTTGGCTCAGATACCCCACTGGATTTTTTTAAAATGCAGTTCAAAACTATGGTGTAAAATTCTCAATTTAAAAAAAAAATTGAGCTCAGTTGAAAGAAGAAAATCTCTCAGTTTTTCCTGAAAAGTGATTAATTTTTTTTTCTTCTTAAAATTGACTATTCAAAAAAAATAATGTACATTTTACAATTTTATGAGCTCTGTAATGAAATTATACCCTCTTATTTTTATTGTTATTCATTATAACTTCTCTTTTAATAGGCAAAGGTTCCTCCTTCAGCAGATCTCCCAGCAGAAGAGGAAATGTAAGAAAAATACTTCTTCTATCCAAACAAATTACTTTCCATATTTTTGTTCTTTAGAAAAATATCATTGTACATATTGAAGTCATTTATGTATGCAGAACAAACTGAAAAAGGTTGAAGATGCTGTAAGTGTACTGATTTTAGCAATTTTCAAAACCTGATTTATTTTTGAATTGAAATCCTAATCTGGGTCTAACTGAGGATATGCAATCGTTTTAAAAATGTCGTACCCAAAACCAAACAAGTTCACAAAAATTATGCAAGTGCTACCTTTATTTTTTTCATTTAATCCCTCATGTATTCAGACCACCCATACCCTTTGCCCAACATCTTTAGTTATTACTTAAACAAGTTTATTCTTGGTTTTTAACCAGAAATAAAAAAAATAATAACATGACAAATGTACCACATTCTAGTTTTTGCATATATTTCTTATTACCTGATTTTTACAAAAATTGCCATATTGGTATCTTTATTGTTTGTATTGCTGACTAATCCTTATAAACTGCACAGAACCTTATGTGCCTTACCTTCATGATCAGATCTGCATATATGTTTTGTATTGGAACCAAAAATTATGCAGTAAGCAAATTTATATCACTTTGCATCTGTCCTTATTTGATCTTTGATCAATATAAACTCCAGGGAAAATTCCTTGTATGCAGTGCTCAAAAAGTCCAAGAACCAGACTTCTTTGTCCCCGCTAATTTCAGATCTGACCCATCCTGTTTTGTAAATAAGTGTATGCTTGTTGGGTTTGTCAAAAGAAAAATAATTTGCCAGAGAAAACTTGATTGCACTGATGAAATCCAAAAAATCTATTTTGAAGATGTTGAAAGACTGATAATTATTAGTATTTATCTCCATGTATGCCCCTTACGCTTATGAAGACCTTCTACTTATCAATCTTCTATTAAAAGCTGAAAACTTTGTGTGCAAAGCGAACTTGTGACCTACATGTATGAATGGGGAACAGATTGACTATATTATCTATAATTAGTTAGCTTCAAAATAAATGTGATTCTACCAAAGGTAGAACAAACTACCTTTTTGGACATTTAGGTGCAGTACAGAAACCTTTAAAGAACATCAAAAATGTAAAGAGAAACTGTATAGATGAAAATATACTTCAGATGCAATTAACATAAGTCAATTTAATGAAATTTTATTTTTATCTTTTCATATTTGAAGTGTTGCAATTGCAATGTTGTGTGACAAATAATGGGCCTGTGTCTAAAAAATTGTTTTTGAGTACTAGTATATTATTTCTGTTTTTAGAAGTGATTAGTGAGATTTTCTTTTTAGCAGACTAGTCAGTAAAATCACATTTTATATAGCAATTTGGAACTATGCACAGATTTTAAGAGGTACATGCCATAATGAGGATAATTTTGTAGTGAAATAAAACATATTTCCTTGTTTTCACTTTATTGGGATGTTATTTATCTCCAAACAAACTGCACAAGCAGTCCAATGGAAGTGATCTTGTATGCTTTCATACTTGAAATAGACAGAATTAGTGGTCTATTTACATCAGTTAACATCATTATCAGTCAATAAATATTTGCATTACCAGCAGGTTGGCAGTAATCTCACTGCTCCACTTGGTTGTTGGAAGTGTAGTGCTGAGTCAGCTTACAAGAAAGCTATCTGATGATCTTTGCCACTTTAGATGAAGACAGGCTCCAATTTAGGAGTGTATCTGACCAACTATTACAGAGATTTTTAGAGTTTTTAATCAGATTATGAAGTGCATTATATTTTCCTCACGATTTTATTTAAAATTTCAGCCCCCAAGGATACGAAAAATGAATAAAAGATTTTTCAATGAGGATGAAGATAACGATTACTCTCCTGGAAAATCTCCTAGGAAGCAAGCTAAAGCTTCAGCGGTAAGTTTTTTGAAAATTTTAAAGTTCATTGTTTGAGTGAATTTCAGTGCAGAATATATCTCGCCTGCCTGAATATAATCAGGTGATCAGGAAATAAGTTGTAGTGAATAGTGAGTCCAGTACATCACAGAATATTTAAAGAATGATGAGTATTCAGTACGCAAACTAAAGTGTGCTCAGGTGGTTCATGCAGGCTGAAGACTGAAATTGCTTGGAGTGCAACTAAGACCTTACATGTGGCTCCTGCTTACAATGATCTGGAGATGTATGGGTGAGTATCACTGCCAGAAGACTAATTTATGTGAATGACAGTGCTGTGGAGCATGTGATCAGGCAGTTACCATCAGTTTTGTCAGCAATTCCAGTCATCATAAGCTTCTTGCTACCTAATTTATCAGTATGGTCATTGGCCCTTTTGATTTATACTAGATATATCATTAACACAGACAAACCCTGGTACTTGCTTCAGTAATGTTTCCCAGATTAATCTTCAACACCAGACATCTACTGGCTGTAAGGCATACCAGCTCTCGCATAGGCTAGGCGAGACCTATGCATTCAACTTCCAGGACAGGCTACTGTGATTGATTTCTCTGGTATCATATAAATTTTAATATATTATGTAAAATGAAGACTGCTTCATAAGAACAGTGTAAGAGTACATTTGTCCACCAGGGACCTGCATATACTTTCTTTTATATTTATATCATCTTTACATTACACATTTCCAATAAAACTTTTTATTTTCTTTAATTTGAAATTTAATGTCACAGATTCATTATATTTTTTGATAAATATGTTTATGTTTAAAGAATTTGTGGAAATGATTTTATGTTTATTCAGCAAATGTTAGACATGTAGACAAATTAAAGCGAGAGTTTTGTATATAAATATTTTGTCAATGTGTTTTGTGTTTCTGTTCTGTTATTAATTCTCATGGATTCTGCCCATTTGTGATAAGAATTTTAAACAGCTGCGGATCCAGGTTAGTAGCAGCACAAAATGTATATTTTGCATACAGTTTAACTTATTAACACCTGGAGGTTTTTTAGTTTTCACCTGAAATGCGAGTAGGAAATCGATTGTGGGAGATAATTCTAAATACATTATAATACATCGACTTGGAAGACATTTTCAGTTAACTTAATGCCTATTTGTGTTAGAAATGTCTTTATTCATTGGCTCTTTTCGTCTGAGCATGAGCAGAAGGGTACAAATTGGACTTTTTTTATTTCGCTTAATGGACCCATCATTTTCGTGTCGAGACCACTCTTCATTCTAAATGCCCATCTTATCCTACTTTTTTGCAAAGGTTCATATGTCTGTGCGCAGTTCAGACTGGTCTGTCCTAGATCTGAGGCCAAAAAGTCTAAAATCGGGACACAAAAAAGCAGATCCCGACTTAAGGCGAATTACAGCTGGAAAAACTGGTCCAAAAAGTGATGTTTGTCCCTCTGTATTTTGTAGTGCAGCTAGAACATCCATAATATTGGTATCATCGTAAAGCTACATCTGTCTACCTTTCAATAATACCACCCACTTTATTGTGTCGCACATGACCTTAATGTTACCGATCTCAGAAGTAGGCTACCACCTCCTGCCCCTTAAATGTGGCGCTAGGGGTTAATGAGTTAATGTAATTTTAGCATGTACTATATAGATTACACTTTTCATGCTCAAATTATGCTTTTTTTTTTCTCCACTTTTGACTAGCCAAATACCAGATATCTTTACCCACCTGAGCCCATTTGGTGACACTGAAGTTGGCACTATGAGGTTACCATATCCAAGAATGGATAAACTTCTGAATAATTCAGAATTCTTGATATCACCTTTAACCAGTTTCAGACTTACCAACTCATACGATATTGCCTTAAGTCTTATGAAAATTGCCCTTAAAATATGGCCATACGACATACAAGCAAAAACTACATGAAAATGATCATTGCCAAAAATTCAGGATAATTGGTTCACCATTGTTTGGTATGGATCTGAGTTTTATAACAGAATTAGCAAAATTAGTCAGGGAACCAGACTAACTTTACAGCAGCACCCCAGATGCTTTAAACTGAACCTATTTGTTCATGCAAAGCATCTGCATGATCAAACTGTTGATTATAGAAATTTTTTAAAATGGCATCCAAAAAACGATACATATTTAAGGCGAAAGGGAAAATAAGCTTCTAAAAAAGTGTTAATAAGCAGCACAAGAATAAAAAGGAATATTCTTATTCTTGTGAATAAAAGCTGGAAAGGACACAATTTTATTTACTGGACATCACATTCCAATTTGAGTATGTCTGGTGGTGGGAGATATGATTGCCGACGTCATGTGAAATGGAAAAAGATTTTCTAAGAATTACATCAAGTTGAGATAAAGCAACAAGCCATTGAGTTGCATAGGGTTTGGAACTAAAATTTGTGCAACTATACTAGTAGTAAATAAAGTCTCTGCATACTTTAAAAAATTTTCAGTTGAAGATGATGTTTTCTGTTGCTGCATCAAACTTTTATTTATGTTTTCCAGCTTTACAATAGCAGTTATTAATATTTAATTGCACTTTACTGAAAACTGGTCAGTCTTGTGGAGAAAATCAACTGCCTTACTGAGATGGACTTGTCATTTTATTACACTTTACTGAAAACTGGTCAATCATATGGAGAAAATCAACTGCCTTGCTGAGACGGACTTGTCAAGGTTGACAGGTCTGCAGTTCAGTCAACTCTTCATATGAGGAAGGTTTCCTAGCCATTCCATTGAAATTGTCTCTAGCCTCCATCTCTCATTCTTCATCAGTGGCCTTCTAAGATCAGTCTTTTTTAAAGCAATTTCTAGTCTAATCAAGTCACTTAAATTTCCACAGCTTTGAAAAAATTTATATACCCTAGTGTCAACGGGTCATTCTTTTCAAAATTACAACTCCTATCAACATTAGCCCAACTTTTTCAAGACACATGCAGGTCTTTTTCACTGAAATACCAGCTGTCAGAGATGTCACAGGAATCTTGTTAGTTTCCTCTTTGTGTTTGAATCAGAAGCACATCAACATGCTTTGCAATGTTGTAGCGATTGGACTTGACGACTTTATTTTAGCAACATGAACATAGCCAAGACTCCATTCACCTCTGATATTCAGTTTTACATATAACTCACATACTCAGTTGGGCAGCTTAACACTCACTTTCTAATGCCATTGCTGTGGTAAGACCTAGATCACAGAAAAGATAAGTCTTATCAATGTCTGCACTGCTGACAGACCATCACAAGGCCATCTTCAAATTACACCCTCAGTTTTCAAGCCTTTTTATTTCTCCAGAAAATAGGGACAAAACTTGCTCTGGCCAAGTGACCCAGGACATAATACAGAGAGAAAATGTCCAGTTTTAAAACAGTTTCTCCTCATGGCAACCTTGTCACTAAAGTTGATGATGTGCTGTGTTGCCATATTTCTGATATCCTGATGGGAATAGTCTTCACTCTTCACAACAAAATGGGAGATGCATTGCCCACATGTTTCAGTGCTGTCAATTGAATGTATTTTTTTCATACTTAAAGAGCATTCAGGTTACTCCACAACACAGTCCTGGTGAGAACTTACTCCAAATCTGTTTTTAAGATTGTAAATCCCTCAGAGAACACCTTTTGATGCCAGAATTCAGCATGAATATACCAAGATCTTTCTCCGACATGTTAACAGGTCAGAAGAACACTGTGTAACTAGATTTGATATTGTTTTTATAGCTCTTGCTTCATTTTGGATTCTATGTTATCAAGGACAGATCTTATAAGGTTCTCAAGATATCTGCAGATTGTCCTCCTGTCACAGTAGTGGCCTGAACTTTGCATACAAGAACCAGTAAATCAAAATTTTGGTTTATACAAGATACCATCATGATCTGCATGCCATCATGATCTGCACAGATGCTAGCACAACTCACCACGGTGCCTACCATCTACCTTCCTCGCAAGTGAGTGGGGTTTGACCTCTTCTGGATTGCATCATGCGTATTAGCCCCATGTGTATGAGGGCCATTGTTGAATAAGGAAAAGGCATTCTAATATGTCTCACTCCTCAGACCTCCCTCATCCCATCTGTAATTTTCTTTGGTAATGCCCTCATCAACAGATCCACATTCAGTTCCACCACATCCTGGTGTGTACTGTCATTTTGGTATTGGCTGATTTACACTTCATGTTCCATCGCCTCTGTCCTTGGTCAACTATGTTCTCACTGGGATTGCCATTTACAGTCCTTAACTGCAATAAGGTACAATGCCAAACTCCCAACACTTGTCTCCACTGTCTTAGATACAATCACTTGGGTAGCCAATGCTCTTTTCCCAAACTTGCCTTTCCCCTTGCAGAAGTAAGGAATCTGGGTGCCAGTCAATCCTGATTAAAGCAGAAAATATGGATCTTCTTCCTCAGTCTAGTTGCAGAATTTTCCGAGACAGTTGTACCTTATACATACTTGCTGAATCAACCCAGAAAGCAGGTTATGTAGACCTGCCAACCTACTGACAAAAACAAATCTAGATTTTTGGACTTATCATTTGATTCCCCAATTTTTTAACTTTTCATATTTTTTAAAAATATAAAAACATGAAAATTCTTTTTTTTTCTGTTTTCATGTGTGTTGCTCTTTACAATATCACATTTTTGGCTTGATTTCTGGTTTTGTTTGCCATGAACAAAGCAGTTGACATGTTGACTTTCGTTATCTGACTTCATCAGCGATTTTATGATCATAATCATTTATGTTTCTCAAAAGGAAGCGAAAAAAAGAAGAAAAGGAAATAATTAATGAATTTTCACCATCCCAGAAAAGAGAAAGGAATAAAAATACAGGAGTTATTAGAAGCAGTTTGCTTTCATTCATGCATTAACTCAAAGGGCTGTGTACCTTTTATCACATTCAAAATTTCCTTTTTTGAAATTAGTAATGTGGTACAAACAGACAGGGAAGTATATTAAGACTATTGAAGACACAAAGAAAACCTCAGTGCAGGCTAACCATTTGCATAAAGTCCTTAGATCATGCACCATACTAGTCCCATTTTGTACATTGTTTTCTTGTTCTCTTTTTTTTTTTAAAAAAAAGTCTACTTGTTTATCAGGATGTAATGCTGTGTAACAAGCCAGATGATTGGTAGTTCATAATCCCAATCAGGTAACCTATAGGTTATATTATGCACACTCAGGTAAATGAAAACATGGCAAGAGAAAACGTTTTCCAAATGAAGCTGAAATTGGACCCAATTAATGAATATTTACATGTGTTACTTGATCACTTTGACTTCCCTGGCATTTGCACATCCAGTAAATACCACTGGCTGTGAACATGCTTTCATTGATCAGATTCTAGTAACAACTGGTTTAAGAAACTGATTGTCACCTATCTATTGTGATAAACTATAGCTGTTTTAAAATTGCTTTGCAAATCAAAATTGGTGCTGCATCTAAGCATGTATTTCTGTAAAATAGATGGCTATGTTTTCCACATTAATGCAGATTTTTAGCATTCCATTCACCCTTGAAAGATCAATGCTTATATAATGTAACTTTTTGGTATCCAAAAAGATTGAGCAAAAGATGGTTTAATCCAGCAGAGGTTACCTAAATAATGCACATGCTACTATCATCAGGGTCAAAATTGCATAATTTGCAATCAGAATTTTTTCTCTGATAATAATTAAAATATCCTTCTGACAGAAAAGGAAACTTTTTATAAAATTAAAGAATTTGTTCAAAATAATTACTGAAATAATTATTGGTAAGAAATCAACTGAGTGGCCCCTATCAAGGGAAAACCTTTGACAATATGGCAGCAGTTTTAATATCATGGGTTCCTGACCCTTTGAGGGTGAGTTGCATGTATAGGAGTCACGGTACTAATTCAACTCCCATAGTAAACATATGGAAACACCATCATATTTAAGATTCAATAACCTAAAATTTCTGGGTACTGATGATCAGACCTATATTTTTCCATGCAAAGCTATCTTTGGTGAAAGCTTCTGTGTGGAGAACACCATATGAGCCGAAGCATTTTTTTTTAAATACATGTGCATGAAGCACATGTTATTGATTCTGCACCAAGTGAATCAAGTGCAACTTTCATTATTGAGTAATCCTAAGTCAAGTCTTTAAAAATACTAAAATTGCATCAATAGAAATTTGTCTATATTTTTTAAAATTACACATAGGATAAGCTTTCAAAAGATATTTTTACTAAAATTTTACTTTTCATTATTAACCAATTATGGACCACCAAACACGTATATACTCTATTATTTATTCACCCATTTCTAGACTGGTTCACAGTTCTTCCATATAATTAGTACCGTGTGTCCTATAACCAGATCTAAATTTTTTAGACAAACATGTATTTTACTCATTTATATTCTAACATAACTGAAACAAAGAATTGGCCATACTTGTGCAATGATATTAGTGCAATGGCATTTTATGTGATACCACTGTATATAGTAAAATTGCATCAGCATTACATTTTGCTGTGTTGTATCGCACTTATTTGTGGATTATTCTTGTTATGAAAATAGTTTTCTGCCTTTGTATCTTTATGTTATCTTTCTATGGAATGCATGCTACACAAAAGAAACACAAACATGCTGATATCAACAAGTATGATATCACAGGGTATCAAATTACATAACACATTGTATTTTCATCTCTTACTTGCTATTAGACAAGTTTTAAATGTTTTAAATTTCAAAATTGCATTTCTTTTTTTCTGACTGTCACAGATATAAGATACAATGCATCAGTATTCCTCACATTCAGAGAAAACCAATAGGTGTGCCACATGACAGGTCAAAATATTAAGAGGCCATTGCCCTTCTGTGACTAAAACAAATACAAACACCCATGAAGCACCAAAAGATTCTGACATTCCCAAACTAATTAAACTATCAACACATCTGATTTATCACCCCCAAATATTAACAAGAAGGTATAAAAGGCAAAGAAAAGTTCATTAAGTTTTATTATACTGAAGAATTAAATAACAGGGTGCTACTTTTTACTATAAAACTATGGGAAAGGGTAAGGAAGCAAAGAATAGACAGTCATTTCTTCAAGCCTGTTATGTCTCTCACAACAAAGGGAAAAAATGTCTATCAACCCAAAAGACAAAGCCACTTGAGGTCTGTTACACACGGACAACAATAGACAGATTTGAAAAAGCTATGCAAAGTTCCTATATATATATGCTGTTGGAGACAGTAAGCCCATGTGCAAGCTGCTGCGGCCCAAGTTAAGAAGTAAGCTGGAGGCAAATAAATATGTGGAAAAGTTTGCGATGCCAGGTTAAGTCCATATTTCTATGCAATATTCAGACACTGATATAATTTATCGTTGCATAAACTACTTGGTAAATTTAAGTAATAGAATTGATTGCATATGAAAGATGTCTAATACATAAATTGTTTACATTTACCCAAAACTCATAATAAGTTAAGAAAAAGCCTCAACATCATTATTGTGGCTACTTTCCACATCAAGCAGTGTTAAATTACTTACTTTTCAATATAAAGCTGAATAAAATACTTAAATTATTGAAAAAAAGAGTAACAACACAAACCTTGCAATCACTGAATTACAGTCAAAGGGGAGGTAACATACCTTGATTTGTTTACCAAGTAGCAAGGTCTAATTTACAACTAAATGGTTCTATTATATCACTTTATAGTTACTGCAGAGCAATGTTGCCTATATAAATAGCTTTTGTTTCAAATCTGAGACCATATATCTGATATGAAGCTCTTTTACATATATTCACATTAACAAATCTGAAAATATCCATTGCAGAGATAGGATAGTACATTACACATGCATGTTGAGTATCAGCTAGGTAAATCTACAGTGTTAAAAACAAAATTAAACAAGAACACTCAGTGGAATCGGTGAATTGAAAGACAAAATGCAGCTTACCAAAGAATATAATCTTTAAGAGAAACTTCCATAGCAGGGTTCATAGTGCTGTCCATAACTGCAACCATGGAGATGGAGTATCTCAGGTTAAGCTGTGTCAATCTATCGCTTGCAGCTCTGTGGCACAAAATCTGAAAAGCAAGCAATATATATATATATCTCGGAGATAAAATGTATAAAGCAAGTACAGTATATAAGAGAAAAAAATGTGAGAAAAGGGCATTTTTTTACAAACTATGAGAAATATCAAGAAAAAAATTATAACAAAGGCAAATTAATGTGTGCTATGTCAATAATAAAAAACAAGCAAAATATGAACATTCTTATCATTAACCCCCTCCAATTTAGTACATTTCTACAGGTTGAGGCAATGTGGCATGTGCAGTTTTGTGCACAGTACTTGCATTTTACAATGCTCTCTGCTTTGATCTACTGAATGTGCCTCTAAAGTTAAATGATCAGTATTGATACAAAGGTGATTGTGACATAAGTGGTTTACAGTTAAAATCTCTCCCCCACCCCCTTGTGGGGGAATTGTTGCATATTATAAATAGTATTTAACCATATAAGCCAATTTATAGGCACCAACATATGAAATTTTGCATTCATGCCATACAAGTCTCTTTTTCCCATAGCCTGAGCTATCTACTTCCCTGTCCAGTGTATACAACTCTTCCCATATGTTTTGTATAGAATTTTTTTTCAAAATCACATGCAAACCATGAAAAAAACGACTCCATTATAATTGTCATATGCAAAAACCACAAAAATGATACCCTGGATGCATGTGGTAACCATGGAAACAACAGGCTCCTACTATGGTATAGGTCGCATATAGGAGTCATGGTACTAATTCAACTTCCATAGTAAACATATGGAAACACCATCATATTTAAGATTCAATAACCTAAAATTTCTGGGTACTGATGATCAGACCTATATTTCTCCATGCACAACAATCCTTGGTGAAAGCTTCTTCGTGGAGAACACCATAAGAGCCGCAGCATTTTTTTGAAATACATGTGCATGAAGCACATGTTATTGATTCTGCACCAAGCGAATCAAGTGCAACTTTCATTATTGAGTAATCCTAAGTCAAGTCTTTAAAAATACTGAAATTGCATCAATAGAAATTTGTCTATATTTTTTAAAATTACACATAGGATATCAAAAGATATTTTTACTAAAATTTTACTTTTCATTATTAACCAATTATGGACCACCAAACACGTATATACTTTATTATTTCTTCACCCATTTCTAGACTGGTTCACAGTTCTTCCATATAATTAGTACCATGTGTCCTGTATTGTCCTCATTAATGGAGAAAAGAAAGGTATGAAATTATTATACTTGAGTACAAGATACTCTCTTTGCTTTGTTCATTAGTGTCACCATTTGTTTTAAAATATTTTAAAATACAGCACCCACTACCATATGTGATGTCATTTGAAAATAAACTAATGAATATTGCAATTGAAGGTCCTATTCTATACAAGTTTGCCTTAACAGAAGTCCTTCCATTGTGGTGCCAGAAAAGAACAGAGTTCTTTTTCATTATGAAATTCTGTTTCAAGTCCCATTTTTTTCTTCTCGAAATGTCATCAGACTATGTGCTGAAATAATTGTTTTGTGATGTTTCTGTTTTGTTGGATAAAATTACACTGCATGTTTTCTTTAAATCAACCTTATTCTTAAGTACAAGGAATTAAGTACATTGAAAACCCATCTTTAGCTCTTCAAAAAAAAAGGTGCCATATTAGCTGGAGGAGTGTTGCACACCCACCAACTTCACTCCACCAGGTCCACCTAAAGACCCAGCGAGACTAAATTCCAATATTATCTCTATATGGGCATACAATCCTAAGCCCTCCTTGTGGTTATATCAGCTTGCACATCCATGCCAGTATTTATGGTCATTGGTTAACCTGGCAAGCAGAGGACCCTTTAGTACTTCTATATTGCTATGAAAACACAACAAAACTTGTGGCAAACTTTGGATGGATGAAATTGTGAGATAGTGGATGCATTTCAGATGCATTGTGTTCTGGTAAACAGTGTTTTGAAGGAGTTTACAGTCGATATTGGTATCTTCTACATCAATGGCCTATTTCATCTTAAACTTGATTATACAATTATTAAAAGTAAAAAGTTATTCGCCTTGGTACCTAAGGTTTCCAGTGATGCCTGTAACAGCAGTATTTGACATTTCATTGTTAGAATTACATGTTGAAGTTTTTGAAAGCCATTATCTTGTGCATATATTGCTGATTTAGCTCAAACTTTCAATATCGCGTGTACCCTGGCATAATAAAATTTTCTGCCTTGATCAGATACAAGGTCTGATTCAACTAAAATTTTGGTAAAATGTATACTCTGGGATAATAAAATTTCCTGGCTTGCCATCATATGCTGTATGCACTCTATAGCACACATTGTTACAGCATGAATTCAGATATAGTATGATTGTGGCATACCTCCAAGAAACTTGTATTTGTTTGTTCATTTTAAAAAATAAAATTTTTCATCGCCCAAGAAACTAATGCGTAAAAAGGTCAATTAGTTTTAGCAATTGCTAATCATCAGTGTTAATCTCACTACTAAAGGTTGTTACAATTTTGAGGCAGTGTTATACAAAATAAAACAACAACCCCACCCAAAAAACCCCAAGAAAGTTGCCAACATGTAAACCTGGCTTTGTTGTGGTGTTATTAGTTGTCATGATGTCAGTTGGCCAGTGAATATTATTCATTAATTCCATTAAAAGTACCCCTATTGATTTAAGATAATAACTGTGCCAATGAAGCATTTATATTTTGCGCATGTTTTTACTTCTCATCCTCCATGCCATTTCTTTTGATGCATGCGTCATTTGGTTGGTTATAGCATGGTTTGGTACATAATATGGTCTTATTTTATGAACCCCAAACCATCATGTTAGAATGGGATCACACATTACAGAGTATTATTGAGCAAGAAACCTTAGTATAATGTTTACCCTGGGATAATAATGTTTTCTGTCTTGCCCAGATACATAGTCTGATTCAGCTGAACATTTGATATAATGGGATAACTATGTATCCTGTCTTGCCAAAGTTTGCAATCTGATTGACCTTTGGTTGCAACAGCATGGAATTAATTCATTTATATAGATTCAGGTGGGAAATTTCAGCACAAGTCTTGTTCTTGCAAATATAAATAGCCATTGAATCACATGTATTTTCACTCAACACTGGTAACAATGTGGTTTGTGTCTCTGACTTCATTGTACTGACAGGTGATTTCAGAGCCAAAATTTTGTATGTTCCAGCAAGGGTTGGTGTTTTAAGCTGATATTTTGTAACCAAGCATCTGTGTGAGTATGTGACTCACAATGGTCTGTAACTTGGCTGTCTGTCTTCATGCCTTCAGTAGTAATCTGCATAGTTAATAGGAGATGTGATGGTAATTTAACCAAATATTAGAAACTGCAAAAAAAGACAACAGTATAAAATTATTGCAATATTGTAAAGGAATCCTTTGCCAATGTATGTAATAGTTTTAACTTATGATTTGTTTAAATATTTCAGAAAAGTAACAACAGCGGCTATCTGACTGGACATGACAAAAAGACAGCCCAGAATATTGGTGTACGACTTAGAAACCTGCTGAAGCTTCCAAAAGCCCACAAATGGGTCTGCTATGAATGGTTTTACTCTAATATAGACATGTAAGTGTCTCTTTACACTGGCAGAAAGACATAAAATAATCATTTAAATCTGGACAATTCATCCTTTGGCCAAATGTTGCATCTGTCAATCAGCTATCATGGAAATAAAGATTCTACTAGACTGCAAAGCAGCTTAGTCAGAACTCATTGTGTAATTAATCAGTTGTCTGGCAAGAGCTTGTCTGACCTAATAGGCAGTCTGACAAGAATTTGTACAACCTAATAGGCAGTCTGACAAGCTTGCACTACCTAATGGTGAATACAAAGCAATTTAATGTTTAATGTACACACATTTCACTGTTTATAACTTATTTATTTTTATCTTATTTTCATGAAATTTTCACAATATACTTAAAACCCTTGTTTCAGTCAGTGTAAAATTTTTCTTTTTAATTCTGGTTTTGAACTAATTAATGAACAAATGAGAAGACATACCATTTTATGAAATGTATTTTGATGCAAGTATCATATACTTTACAAGTCAAGTCTCACTGCAAACTGTGCAGACCCTAATCTGTTGTCACATAATGCATTTCCAGATCTGGGTCTGTGCAGTTTGTAAAGAGTAATCATTAGAACAAGCAACAAAAACCATGATCTGCCAGCACATGATACAAAGCAGATAATGATCTGTATTATTTGCAGTTAGGTTGACCTGTAAGTGAGCACATCTGATATTTAAAAAGGTTTTGATATTTATGCTTATCTATTTATGCATATTATAAAATGATGGTTAATTGAAGAAGAGATAGGTAAAAGGAAAGACAGTAAAATGAAATGTGAACAGATAGTCATTCAGATAATGCGTGTACACGCTACTTGCAGTAAAATATCTTTCATTTTACGTTAAAGGATCTTTTTCAAGGCCAATCTTCGACAACCAAACTTTGACATATCATTATAAATTATGACATTGATAATTATATCTTAGTGTTTCCTACAGACCTTGAGAAGGCCAGGGTCAAAAGGTTACTAGAAGGGCACATGCAATGCATACCCATCTATAAAGTCAGAAAAAAATTTAAATAAAAGCAAATTAAAATAAATTATGCATCTGTAGTTTTGAGGAGATGGAAGATATAAAACACAGACTGGAAATGGATTGATAGATTAAGCAATTCTGTCCATCAGTGGTTAAATTAAAAAAAAAAATACATGGTCACATGCAATAAATTATTGTACTTGCTGTAGATTGTTAGGTTTAATGCCATTTTTCAATACATGATTGGCTATACATGGCAGCCAGTATATTTGGTGGAGGAAGAACCAGTGGCCTATGGGAAGCTACTGGTAGGCTTTCTCACATACCTATATTGGTTGAACTGAGGCTTGAACTCATGAACAGAGATGAGATGTGAGTGATCTGTAAAGGCGAGCTCTTTAAAGTAGATGTGTGTGTGTATTTAATGGTGTATTTAAAAGAATCAAGGCCATGGCTGCTCCACTTAAACATACATGGTACCCAGGAAAGACAGCTTTTTTAAAAATATATGCCAGGGTACTCTCAGTTCATCTGAACTAATACAAATTTCTAAAGTGCTTGTGTTGGTGACCTGAGTCTGAAATACATTTTACTGGGGAAAAAACCATTGTCTGAAGAAGAAAAAATACTGGAAAAAAATATCATTTTTTAGAAGAAGTCTGCATATAATATGATTCAACCTAAAACATTTGATCTGTTTTCACAAAAATGGAGCTAGCTGGGGGGGGGTGTACTTACAGCATATCATTTTCTCTTGGATAGAGTTTCCTCTTGGATAGATTTTTCATGGGATGTGTTTTTCTGCTCTTACCTCTTAGTACTGTTTCTCTCTGCTTTATGTACAATGACAAATTATCGAGGAATATCTTTCTTTGATAACTGATATATTATTTCATTCGGTATTTCATTAATACCAAATGGGGTCATTTTTGATCTCTCAAAGATGGTACAAATCAACATTTGTGGAGGAGATTTGGGTCCTGATATATATTTCCCTTTTCTATGGGATTCACTGTTCATGCATATATTTCATAAAACATTTGCCAGACATTAAGACGTACAAGTACTACCAATTTTATGTAAGCATATTTAATAATGTTAAGCAAATTTTTGTTAAACATTTTTAAATATTTTACGTTGACTAGGAGCCTCTGTAATGATTCATGATTCCAGATTCCTGTCTTTTGTCAGTGGCCAGTTGCAGCTTTCATCAAATCATTTAGTTAAGGATTTACACAAAATATCCACATTGAGCCAAAATACATTGTTTTGCATATATCAAAAAAATTTAAGAGGGAAATTTATTATTATTGCAGGCTCTCAGATTTAAATAAATTCCATAATCTTTAAAAATGGTAATTGCAAGACGTGAATGCTTTTTTAGGTGTTCTTAAGGAAAATTATTATGAAAGTTAAGTTTGATTATAGGTTTCATGCAGCTGTTTATTTGATATGTTACAGAACAAGACAATTAAATACCATATTTACGGGAAATAAGGTCACTGATTGGCTGAAAATAATTACCAGAAAAATTTAGCATAATTTTTCACTATTAGCCTGTGTGAGTAAATTGAACATAGGATTAACATTAAACCATTTTCTTGTTTTTAATGTAAATTGCACAGGTACAACTTG
Source organism: Potamilus streckersoni (assembly GCA_016746295.1). Lineage (NCBI taxonomy): Eukaryota > Metazoa > Mollusca > Bivalvia > Unionida > Unionidae > Potamilus > Potamilus streckersoni. Next base: position 606,539 of record JAEAOA010001738.1, on the reverse strand, counting down.
ATGTAAACAGGGAGATCTCGCTGGGCTGGATTTTAATATAAGAGTTTGGTGTTTTTTTAACCAATGCAGGATATCTTTTTCAAACTTGTAAAAGTTTCCTTATGGATTAATTGTTTATAAGATGTAAGTGTTTTTGCTGATGTTTTCATGAAGCAGAAAAATTTAGCCAAACATAAACATTGCTGTCTGTTGGAATTTAATTAGTTGTCAGTGCTGACGAGTCCAGTGCTTTAATTGCAAGTAAAATAAAACGAATGATAAGATTCATGTTTGGAATATAAAATGTTTTGGTTTTTCAAGTTACTATGAAAGTCATTATGATAAAAGATCTTTTCTTCTTGTGAGGTGTTAAAATTTGCATATTAAACTGATTTAATCATGGACATGGTGTAATAAAATTCAGTGTCATGAAACTTCTCACTTACAAAGTTAAAAAACACTTTAAATCCACTTGTATATTTTCAGGTTCCTTGCATCTGTGTTCACCTCTCTTTGTTAAAATTTTCATCATGGTTATAAAAAATAAAGATTAACTAATAATGAAGGTTAAGGGAGGAATTGAGAATATTAAATTCTTTTGTGTTTCTAAATCTCAAAGTATTCGTTTTAAAATTGTGAACTGGTAAACCATTGTAATGCTTCAGAATGCTTGGACCCATTCTGCATATACTGAATAGTTTTCTTACCATTGCACAGATCTTGCACAGGGCTGGAACAACTCTGCATGCCAGAAATAACAATTTTGTGAAATTTTACAAAAATGTGGACATTTTTTAAAATTCTATATAAAATTCTGGGCATGAGACAGACCTGTTTACCCGACCGTATTTGACCGTATTTGTACAGAATAAAGCCCATCCGTACGGTCATACGGTCATTGAACTGAAAATACGATTTGAGGTTGCATTTATTTATTACTTTTTTTAAAGTAATTTTTTAAGCCCTTTTTTCCGTTTCATTGTATCGTCTCTTTGGTCCGCGTCCGCATTTTGTGCCACATCACTTATTTTGACATTCTCAACATCCGGTTGTTTAAACAAAATAAAATGCCGCCGACAAGAAAGTTTCAGCACGAAACTGATGATGAAAATGGAAAGTCTGACACAGAAAGCAGCATTTTCTACCAGTTTATTCTACTCTGTGGCAATGCCTTAAACCATCGTCAAAAGGAGAACATTTTGTGCATTGCACTGTTTGCAACTTAGACTTTTCCTGTGCACATGGTGGAAGGAATGACTGTTCACGGCATGTGGAATCGGAAAATCATACAAAATTGAAATCATTAGTGAATGGAAATATAAACATTTTGTCAATGATGAAAGGAAAGGAAGTCAGTGATCAAAACATACTTCATAAACAAAAAACACGTGCTGAGGCGATTCTACGTGAGTTGATCGCAAATATGAATTTGTCATTGAGTACAGCTGACAAGTTAACGGAAGCAATGAAAAATAATTTATGAACCTTATTTCCATTCTAGTAAATATTGACAAAGATGATACTAGATTTTATCAAATAAATAAGATTGCCTTCACCTATCTAGATAAACTTATTATTTTCTAAGTGGATAGGTGGTAACAATGTCTATCATAATGTTTTATATCAAGTCCTTAACCATGTAAAAATAGAGAATTGGCTTTAATTACAATGTTATGGATATGTATGAAGCTGAGAAAACAGAATTTCTAGAGAAAGTAACGGAGGTAAACAACAGAATAAATTTGGTTATGTTGTGGTATTTTTTGTGGTTTTTATCACTATAATATGAACAGGATGTTTAAGTCAGTGGTGTTCAATTTCTGCATATTTGTGTCTTGAAACACAGAATTAACTGAATACCAGCGTCTTTGCAAACTAGGAGTTATTTACACAATATTGTATAGTCATTATGTCGTGTAATACTACATAATGATAATTATAGTATATTGATAGTATCTACTATTTGTGTGCTGAAAATACTGACTGCAGTCTGAAAATACTGACAGGCATTGCTTAAAATACTGACAGGAAAATTTATGAGTAAACAGGTCTGATGAGACAGCAAATTTTACTTGTCCAGCAAACATTTCCAAGTGGTAATTGGCTGCATGACAATGGATTTTTCCACCAGTTATAATAATGTGAGTAAGCTTTATACTGGAATGTTAGGATCAAATTTAGGTTGGTTGTTAGGGTTTAACACCTTTCTTTCAGCACATGAAAGGCCATACATGGAGGTCAGCAGTATATTTAGTGGAGGAAAACACAAGGAAGAACCGATGACTTGCTGGAAGCTGCTAGCAAGCTTTTTCACATGCCCACATTGGTCGAACCTGATAAAGGAAATGCCTTAAACCCTGTAGACAGCAGGAGTCCTTCAGATGAAGTAGTTTACTTAGACAAGTCGTAAAACTTAGTCAATTTAAATTCAGTTGAGGATTTTATTATGACAAAACCAGCTTAAGGAACACCCATCTTCATAAAAGGGGGCATCTGTTAATAAAGGACAAAATTGATGAACCCTTGTATTAGGTTTATACACATTTACTGGCTTGAATTATATGCAGAGTTGTTTGTTTTTTTCAGTCCACTTTTCTTTGGAGAAAATGACTTTGCAATTTGCTTGAAAGAATCATTTCCTCAGCTTAAAGTGAAGAAGATGAAAAGAGTTGAGTGGTGTAAAGTCCGAAGGTTGATGGGAAAGCCTAGAAGGTGAGTTTGTATTGTTTCAAGGGCTGTTCCATTAAAACATTTATGGGACCAGGGACAGCACTTTTAAGAACATCTATCCCAGGGTGGTCTTGATTCAAAATTGCTTTATCCCAGGTTTATTCAATGAAATCGCTTCTATTGGTGCTTGGTATAACTGTTTCTGTAGGTCTGCCTAAAAGTGCGACCTAAACATAATACAAAAAACTTCCACATTAGATGCCCAGTTATTAAATTCGTATTTTATGTTATACATGCTGTATTTTTTCCCATCAAAAGAAAGCCTACTTCGAATGGACAACATACTATAAAATGTTTAGAAAGTCTACCACGTGATCTGTATTTGTAATTTTACTAATTACAAGCAACGTAAAAATCTGTCTTTATTTTCTCAATTGTAGGAAAACTAGCAGATTTTTAAAAATAAATCTTATAAAATTCAAGTGTAAATTCTGTGCCATTAATTTTAGTTCGTTTTTGATGCGCGCTGCGATAACAACCAAATGTAGCTGTATGGTGAAAGTTTTGGCGGTGAAACGTTTTCGACAGGAGAAAAATCACTATTTGGTTGAGAAAGCAAAGCCTTGAGAAATAATTGACAGCCTTAAAGGTAAGTTCTATTCTTTTTTCAGTAAGCTGATCAAAAGGTAATAAAATACTAGTGAAATTCCGTTTATTCAATCATTATGAACGTTGTTCTCATAGGCTGGTTTCTGTTGATCAAAATCCACTGGCATTGTAACGCATACTTATCTTCATCCAATGACCAACACAGATATATTTGGCATGGAGCAGATTTCACATTAATTGATTGAAGGGGTATAAAGGACCGCTTGTGTGTAACAGAGTCTTCGTTGGATATTTTAACTCAACATGTACTCAATCTTAAGTCCAGTTCCGATAGATTATTTTGGTGTTTTGTTTGGAATACATCTTGACAAAATTTGACTATTTAACGGTTATCAGAGGAAAAATCTGATTGATGGCAATTTAAAGTTGCAATGGAAGAAGTGCAGAGGATATTACCATTGGCATTACTGTTGTATGTTTGTATGATGGCTCTAATGTGACAATTTCAGTGAATTTCATGGATTCAGTTGCATTCTGTTTAATTACTGTGACACTTTACAAGAAATATTGGAATTATTGTAAAAAATGGCAATACATGGAAAGGAAGTTAAAAATTACAGAACAAAAATGAGAAAATTATGTTGAAACCAATGAGTTGGTTAGTAATAGATCATTATTCACCCAATCTTCCAGTTATTTCTGCATAGAACTGATACTGTCCATCCCTAATTAAAATTTAACTATTGGTAATCGAAGTCAAAATGTGTTAGGAGTTTTTCATTAAATTCAGACTTTGAATAGGTAACAGTTTTTGTTTTCATTGGTTGTGGTCATAAACATGGAAGTATTTATTAACAATGTGGTCATTTCTTGCTTGTATACAGGTAGATGATTATTATAACTTTCTGCTTGGTATCCAGTCATCTCATTTTCTCCAAAAAATGTGAGCACAATGATACCACTGTTGCAAGTTGAATTAAACATTGACTTTGTTTAGATTTTGCTATGTGCATTTTAGATGTACTAAACGGACAGCCCCTTATTCTCACCTGGAATAATAACTCTTATTAAGCCAGCAGTGATGATGAGACAAAATAGTTTTAGTCTTTTGTTGTTTTTTTTATAATAATGTTAGAAATTGGTATGGTTGCGTGAAATTTTTATTATTGTTATTTACAAAATTATTAGTTTTTATTTTAGATAGTACAGTGTTACTGTCAAAAACTGAATGGGAATTTTGCACCATTTTTTGACCATAGAAGTTTGATAATGGGTAATCCCTTGCAGTATTTATTTAATTACTGGACATGTCCTTGCACCAAGCTTTTAAATCTCTAGTGCGCATGCACACAAACACATACATACACACACGTGCATGCACACACACGAACAAGCTTAAAAGTACTTTACCCCCATCCCTAACAATGCCAACATGGGCAAGGCACTTTATTACTATGCCTTGGTGCTAAATTACTAAATATCCAAGTAGTTTCAGCACTCAATAGTGAAATAGAAGAAATGGTTTTATCTTAGATTCCTAGAAATTTTTATTGATCAGTACAGTATGATTCCCTTTGAGAGACTTTTTTTCTAAAGTTACAAAATATAGCTGCTGCTTCTATCATAGCTTACATGCCATTTTATTGGGGGTTTTTTTCAGACACATACTAGAAAAGTTTCAAATGTGATATGTGCTGCTTCTATCATAGCTTACATGCCATTTTATTGTTGTTATTTTTCAGACAGAAATACTAGAAAAGTTTCAAAATATATCTGCTGCTTCTATCATAGCCTAGATGTCATTTTATTTTTTTTATATTTTATTTCAGATAGAAATACAAGAAAGTGTCAGTATTGTTAATCAAGCAAGTTTGGTGGACCAGTTTGTGACTTGACTACAAACCAACTTCATGTTGATAAATAAGATAAGAAAGATTAACTTTATGTTATCGAGGAAGAAGCTGCCATCAGTGATGCAAGTTTTGCTCTTAAAAAAAGACCAACAAATAGTACTTGATGCAGAATGGAGTAATCCAGAAAGTAGCCAACAGGTACAAAGTCAAACAGTAGTTGTTTTCTTTAGGTAACGTTACTAAATTGTACAAAATATCAAAAAGTTTGTTTTGAAGGATTTCCTGTTAAAAATTTTCCATTAAAAATTGATATGTGTATGTATTTCAACAAAAGACTGTATCGTATTAATTCTGATCGCACTACCAATCCAGTTGGTGAGGGGCTTCATGTTTATAATACAGAGGTGTTGACAGAGCAGGTAGTTTTAAAAGCCATTCACCTTGTACATTGACATGTTATGTTACATGTAGATAAATTGCTATGAAGAGGGTATTATTTGTATTTGTCATATATTTCAATATCTTGTTAACTTCTGCTGAAATGTGAGGTCACATTTTGGTATCACAACATAAAAAATAATTACAACACTAGTAACTGGTACTGAACACTTATATTCATGATTTAAGTATGTATGTTAGAGGTTATCTCACATAATTCAAATTTTTAATATTGCTTATCAGTTATTTTCTTATTGTACAGGCATCTACCTCTGAGTCCAAGGCATTATGGTGTATGAAGTGGATTTCCTGAAAATTTTGCAAGTTTTAAAAAGAATTTAGAAATGAGGAATCCCATAGAATTGTCAGGATAAAAAATGTTGAAAGAATAAAGGTTTCCTGGTTTTATTGTTATTTCTGTTATCTTTGTTTCAGTAGTTTAAATTACCCAAGTACATGTTTAGTATGACATTATGCCATTTATTTAGCATTTGTAATTGTTGTCCATATTACTGTTAACTGAAGTACCAACATGTCCTTTATCCAGAACATTCATTTTTCGAAACCATATTTGCTGCCATGAGCCTGTTGCTATGATCTTGGTACATATACTTTTATAAGTGATCTGTAAGATGGCAAATGTGGATTTAGATACAAGGGTTAGGGTCAACACTGCTTGTGTTAGCTTTGTTTCAGATTGAGTTATCATAAACATCTAGTGTTCAAAGTTTGTTGGTTAACTTTAATGGGTTTCAAATTGCAATTCATATTCATATTCTTGACAAACATGAATTCCTTAAGTGAAATTTGGACAATTGTTTTTATCTTGTAAATGATTGGAACAGAAAATATTATAAGAAATCATTTTGGTAATATATTTTGAAATAAAGATGTTAAATTGAATGATGTTTTGAAGTATTGTTTAGACCACTTCCCAGCTATAAATAATAAGGCATACAAAACCATGCATAATTCTGTAGAATAGATCAGTATATGGTGACCTTGTCTATCACATTTTACTTATACAAACAGGAGTAGAGTGGTTGTAGAACAGCAATTAATGCAGAGGAGTGACTGTCCATGCTAATAGCATTTCAGATGTGCTAAATCTTACAGAAAAAGACAAGAGTAAAGTAGAATGTAGACATAGTAGCAATCCAGCATACATGTCATGGTTTTGCAATATACACCATGGCATGTTAACTACTCTTTACATAGCCCTAACAATTTTAATAAGCACCAGTAAACACTCACGTAAGCAAGTTTTTGACCGTCAGAAATGCACATACTTAACAAAGCCTAATGCAGGTCTGCTGGCCTGAGGCCAACTGATATTCAGAAGGACCACCACTTTCCTAAAGCTTAGTGGTCTATGGTGCTTGCAGTTTTAGACTGGATATTAAAAATATCTTTTTCCTTTGAGATAGGATCGTATGAATTTTTCTTTATGTTATAAAATGTCAATCATGACAAAAATCAAAAGTAAAATGAAGTTAAAACAAAGATCATGCCTACACCATTTAATCCAAATTATCATTATTTGAGCGCATGCCATAAATTGTTAATTGGGCACTTACTTTGTTAATCATATAAAAGCATCTGGCATTTAAGATGCTTTTGTACTTTCGTGTGTTTGAAAAATATGGACATTTTTTATTGTATCAATTGCTGCTGCTCCCTGCCACAGCCCAAGACAAGAAAATCTAAATGTGTATGATAAAACCAAAAGAGAAGGAAAATTACAAGATAAATGGAAGCAGGAAGTTTAGTGGCTAACACACAGCAAGAAGAAGGATAAAATGAAATTTTCAGTTTGTTTTGTGTATAATATTATTGGGAACATTTATAGTTGGCTGCAGCAACTTTACAATTGGTACAATCGGAATTCATGAGCTGAAACTGCAACCACTGAATGTGAGAAGTCTGTTATGCTGGGGAATAAAGCAGCCTTTGAAAAATGTGTCATTGTTAGAAATGCTTGATTTTTATGGACGTCCATATACTGTGTGAAATTATGTGAGTTGGACATGGTTTGGAAATAGGCAGTACCTACCTGATGGACAAACATTATCAGAAATTTATTGGGGCTATTGCCCATAATTGTAGGGTCAGAACAAGACCATATAATTTCCTCCAGTCATTTTGTTCTCTCAGGTATTAGTGATTGCTCGATTGACACGTTTATAAAGAGGCAGAATTTGTACATGTTCTTTCAAGTGAAAGATAAATGTGTTAAAGTTTCATTTTATTCTTTTGAATTTAAACTATTTAACACAACTTAAATTAAGATCCAATCCATTTATAATAATGTAAGCTATTAAACAAATTTAAAGTTAAACCTGTTCTGGTTTATTTAATTCTGTTAATTCAATAATTTAGTATTTGTTCTTAGGTTTAAATTCATTTTTTGGTATAAAAAATGTACCCATTGTAGACAGTTAAACCATCAATCTTGCTCTAATGGGCCTAATGTCAGAGAGATATGGGAATGAATTGATGAAAAAGAATGTTGCAATGGGAACTGATGGTGTGTCTGATTGCGATGTTGATACTGCTTATGACAACAATTATGATGAGGATAACAAAATTCCATGCTCAATATTTGACAGCATTATAAAACAAAGGATATAAATTGATGAATTTAATGTAAACTGAAAAAATAACAACCTTGTATTCGTGTTTTATTTTACTGTATAACTTATATATTGCTTTTCACTAAGTAGATCCATAAACAAAATGGACCTTATATCAGTCAGAAGGACCACCATTTTTTAAATGCAGGAAGCCCTGCAGGTTTCCTATTTAAAAACATTAGTGTCAAATACTGACATAATTGCATTTTTATATTATATCTTGAATAAAATAATACTGAGACTGCTTTCAATGAGTAAAATATTTTCCTAATATATCCCGCTGCCCCAACAAAAGACGTTATCGGTGGGTGATTTGTTGTTAAATTGATTCTATCTATGGGTTCTGAATGGGTGGCTAACCCATTTCAAAACTGCCTTTCCCCAGTCCCATGTTTATTTTAATGGAACAGTCCCAATAGATCACTTTCACAAAATGTTTTAAATATTTACTTCATCATTTGAACAAGAAACAACATTAATTTTAATGTGAAAAATCCTCTTTCATACTGATTTGTGGCAGATGTGAGTTGTTTTCATTACAAATATTGATATTTTTTTTAATTTTTTCTTAATTTGATTACGATTATGGTCTTAAAATAAGTAATAAAAAAGTGAGAAGCAACAAGTTTTGTAAATTTCAATAGATAATTTATTTCCATTGAATACAAAATGAAAATGGAAAAAAAGACAGTATTTAAATCCCAAAATAATCGTACAATTACAGACACAAGTCTTAATAATAAAATTCTAATAAAATGGAAATCCAAATTAAATCCAGCACTGAAAGTGTTGATGTGTCTGGTGGCCTGTATCATGAAGTTGTACCAACAGTATTTGTTAAATCACAGTACTATAATTTCAGTGAATATCTCTGTCCAAGAATCATATTATTTTTTTATGAGCACTCTATATTTCCAGAGAAAAATCACTTGAATAATTTGAAGAAATTCGAGCACAAATGAATTACTGGACACAAGAATAATACAATTGATTATGCATATATCTTATAGCATAAATGAATAATTTTTCTAGTTACAAGATCATATAGTACTCTACTTAACCTCAGGTCACAACATTTGCTAATGAAAACCATTACCTAATGGAAAAACTCAATCAGGAAGGTTCCAAAGGTTTACAAGATGTTCTAATCAGAAGGTCTCTTACTAAAGATATAGAACCTGGACTATGTCATGTGGGCAAGGGGAATCCAATTAACCTAGACCCAGACCCAAATAAATGTTTACTTCAAATAATAATGATCCTAATATAAAATCCATGCACAGAGAATATATTTGCTATGTATTAATTGTTTACAGAATTTTTAAAACAATTCAGGTGTAGTTAAAAATAAAGTTGATATTGGACAATGTAAAGTCCAACATACAATGTTAAATTACAATAGCATATAATGAAATAAAAAAATAACCAAAAATGATGCAAATTAAATATACATAACAGTTCTGTCCAAAATAAAAGTATTTTCCACAATAAATTAGATTACTTGATGGAACTATTGACCTGTTTACATAAGCATCTGCTTGAAGTTGGCAACAACAGCCACTGCGTGTATCAAATAATTTTGGGAAGATGAGGTGTATTATATAAAAACGACTGACTTGCTATTCTAATAATTCTATAAATGAAAATTATGTTATGAAGATTACAACATGTATCAAACTTAAGCTTCCATTTCTAGCTGAATTATTTGTTCTGGAATCTAAATTTACTTATACATCATATGTGCAATGTAAACCAGAATTTGTATTTGATGATTATGCTGTTTAATATAAAAATATTTAAAGCTTGCCACAATATGACCCCATGAACATAATTCAGTAATTTGCATATTCATTCACCTAAAATTTATAATCCAGTAGTTAGATATTTTCTTTATTTTTAATATTCGTGAACAGTTCAGATGCAAAAATAAAATGTTTGGCTTACATGTGTTTCACTAGTTAAGTCAGCTCAGCTACTTGGCTTTCTTGCTAACTAACAATGGTCATCCCAAAAGTCATTCTACCAGTGGTCATTACAACACAGTTATGAAAGACCCAGTCTTTATTTGAAAAACAAATTTATTGTTATGTAGCATTCTTTTGCAAGACACATCTAATGATCACATGCTGAGGATATGTGCTCAATTTCTTTTTAAGATCATCTTTTATTTGTAATAGAAGTGCAATTACAGTTTACAAAAGCGTTTGAATCTCTACTCCATAACTATTCTGAATTGTCAAGATCATGTACACACATGATTACTAGTGTACACAGTTGTCATTTCACTCTGGCAACTTTAACCATGAAAATTTGTCCAACACTATCTCCATCATAATTAGAACATGAACTTATTTTTTTCTCAATTCAAGTAGGCTTTGAAATTTTGTAGTGAAGGATTGTTTCTTAATCCTGCTTGTAACTAGTGACTCAAATAAGGTCACTGGATGTTGTGTGAGTACTTTTTTGCTACAGACCATGTACTCACAAACTACCCTTTTAAGACACTTTTGTATGTTTCTGGTGGTTTATGTAATGCTATTCTCAGTGTAGGAAACCTGTAGATCATAGGTTACATGTAGCTTCTGTTTAATGCTGGCATCGACAGTTATGAAATACTTCCAAACTGGGCATGTTTACCACGATTTCTTTCAACAATTTTGAATAAGACCAGGATACTAAGTTATATAATTTTGTCTTGCATTTTATTTATTCTTTCAATGAAATGCCTGTTTTGTAAACATTTACTGGGCTCACATGAAATGATTTTAAACATGTAAATGTGACAACTCAGATCTTAAGTAAATGTTGACTGTATATGGCAACCATTAATAAAATAAAGGTAGCATTTAGTGACTTATGTTGTGTAACATTAATTTGCAGAGTGTATTCTCATCTGAAGGCATTTAAAATCTGTACCAATAATACTGATTTGCCATCAAGCATAGTTAGTATAACTAGAAATTTTAAATAATGCAGTTGTTTTTTTTTTCAGTAATAAATTTGACCATTTTAAACCCAATTTAACTTTGAGGTATTGTGGCATTATTTTTTAGATTAGTGAACCAGGTGAGTGATCCAAGGTTTTTTGTTTATAAATTCTTATCAATGTACAACAAGTACTTGATGTTAATTTGAACTTTACAATCAAGCAAGAGTCTGCTTGATGAAAATGAGGATACTTAAGTATCAAACACCCAATATTGCAATTGTGTACACACAGATAGACCACTGCAATTTATGGCAGGTCTTTGTTCTTTAAATACATTTCCAGTCACATTAATGTTTTGGATGAAGCTCTGCTACCTCACAAATCCAGTGTCAAGAAAAGACAAAAGTTCCCATCTTTATAACATAGAGACAAAAGGAAGAGACCGTTTTCTATTAGCTTCTCTGCTCACCACTAGGTGCCTATGTTTGTTCACAAAGTTATAGCTTTTGCAGGGATATGATTAGCACTGTATCTTATGCTTCTCAGAATCCAAGAATTATTGTGATGGTTTCTAATCCATCAAAAAACTGAATATAGGATTGAGTGTAAAGGTTTTTACTAAATGTTGCAATAATTATTATTTTAAATTTGTTGATAATTATGCAAATTTATTCACAGTTGTGGACTTCATTTTTCCTGACTTTGTGTTCTAACATAGTAGGATTGATGCCAATTGTTTGTTTTTTTTTTTTGTGCCCACTGCCTGTGTTGTCCTGCTTAAGTTTAGTAATAAGTGTGGAGCAATAGGATATGTTAACACTTTCATGTTATTATTTTCAGAATTGCTGGTTGTTCAAATCTTTTGAGAAAGTGATAGACATTGGTGACAGATTGCATTCAATGCAAGAGATTTAAAATCACGAAGAACACTTATGAAACATGCCTAGCTTATACCAAGTTCTTCAATGTAACATGTAGTGTTTGTGTGTCATAGTTGGAAGGAATCTGTCTGCAGTACAAAAACGATCTTTAGAACAAAGACATACAGGCAAGTCCAGAATGACAGAATGCAATGTGAGGAGTTTGTGCCCTAAATAGCTGTCATTGGCTTGTGTAGTAAATGGTGACCATTGCATGGATAATCTTAAAATCCAAGAGCAAGAGGTTACATATTCCAACCAGACATTTGTTACAGGCATTGATGGAGCCACGAATGAGGCAATTATTGCAAGAGGTGATGACAAATTTGCAGGCCTTGAGTGAATTTGTGCCATGCTTTCCCTTACAATTCATCATTGTTGGCTTGGAGCTAATGAGAAACTGTCCTCTATAATTTCTGGCATATCCATCTAGCCATACATACACCATCATTCTGTCTGCCAACCAACATACCTAGCCATATGGCTTGCCATACATGTACATGGCTATAAAGCATGATTTCAGTAATCTATGCTGTATGCCAGTTATCTGTGCCATGGCATGTGGAATTACACTGGTATCTGGTTGATAATCCATCTATTTCACCTTGGAGGTGGTTACTGATTCAACCAATCAGCTGATAACCTGTCTGTCCATCTGGCCAGTAACTAGTATGACCATGCAGCTGACCAATCAACATACTTTCCAGCAGTACATACTGGCAAGACAAGCTGTGTCACTTTCCTGTCTGTCTCTCCAGCCAGTAACTAGTATGACCATGCAGCTGACCAGTCAACATAGATTTTCTTAAGCTTCTCTGTCTGCTCAACCTGGTAGTAGATTTAGTCCTACTTAGCTGCCTATATATACACCCATTGCAAATGGCCATGCTGGATCAGTAGTACCTCCTTTCCAATCGACTGTGTCAAGAAATCTTGACCCCATCTTTCGTACATAAGTGGCACTTGAAGTAATGGGTCACTGCAGGAATTCCTCTGGAAAATCACAACCAGAACTTAAAATATGCATGGATGCCAGGCTATATAGTTGGGTTGCCCACCTGTTGTCAAGCGTCATCATTGTGGAAAGAAGACATACCTTATCACATCAGTTTTCTAGAAATGAAAGCTATTGTAAATGTGTTTATTTTTTAAAGGATAAATTAAGCAGAAAGGTAGTCCTCATTATGATGGATATCTCATTGATTGTGACCACTTTCAAACAGGTATGAACAAAATCTTTCAGACCTGTGTGTTCTGGTTTCGTGTGTATGTATTTTTCAGTCATATTGTTGCGATGTCTGCAGTATGGCAATTTATAGTGATGTCTAGCACTTTGGCATCATTCCGCGGACATGTAGCATGATGTCCCACCCAGTCATTTTAGCCTCACACCAGGCCGACCAGTCCCAACACTAACCTCTTAATGCTGAGCGCCAAGCAAGGCAGCTGTTAGTACCATTTTTGTAAGTCTTTGGTATGATTTTGCCAGGGATCGAACCCACGACCTCCTGCATCTGAGGCGGATGCTCTAACCACTTGGCCACCAGCAAGGTGGTTCTGGTTTTGGTCCTTTCTTTACTTGTTCACCCTTGAATATAATGGTCCAAATCAGACATGTCACCAACAGACTTAATGTTTTGGCCAAATGATTATTAAGGAGTAGCCATACTCTTCACACAGATTGGTCCTTAAGTCAAGCTTTCAAAAGATTTATGCATTTTTAGGGTGTTCAGTGATAGATCTGTTTGCGAAGGGCTGGAATTACCAATGTCTCTTGAATCCAAGACCCATTAGCCAGGGCAATGGATGCACTTTCACTTAGTTGGATGGTGTATGCTTGCTCCATCCCCACAAACTTTGGTTCTAGACCCCCACAAACTTTGGTTCTAGTAACAAGCACATTTTTCAAAAATGTTCCCAGGAGAATGCTACCAGATTCTCACCACCAAACACATAGCCTGCGCAAAATACCTTGATCACAGGTTTCTCATCCCAGCCCAGACAGGCTGCTTCTTCATGCATGTGTTTTGTCAGGAGAGCCCAGTAGAATTTAAGCCTTTGGTCAGTGAGAGAATCTCACAAGCTAGAAAGCCTCACTTTTAAGATGTACAAAAGAATGTGGCTTGTTTTCAGAGACTAGTTTAAAGTCTGCAGCAGCATCCAGTTGGGTACCACAATCTCACAATTGGCTAACTTTTTTCTTAGGCATTATTTGGAGAGAAAAAAATATTCCCAGATTACTATCAGAGGCAACCACCCCATGATCTCAGAACCTAGTTCATAGCAAAGAACAGGTTTCCATGAGTGGGAAATTTAAAAAATTGTGTTTTGTGCCTGACACTGCCACTTTCTTTATATGATACAATGGAAAGATAACCACTGAAGCGGTTTCATCATGGCTCCATTAGGTAATATGGTAAGCGCACTCTGAAATCTCAAAAGATATGGTATACTCATAATGATCATAAATGGAATGTTTCGATCTGAGGCATAATTGAAGCCATTGTACCTATGTGATCTACTTTTTGGAGACAAGAATTGAATCTGGTAGGTCCAGTGGTTGCAGCCCATACCATTAACACATTACTTGAGTACATCATAACCTTTCCATGGATATAAAACATCACTGTCACTGGATTCACTCCAAAAGAAGTTTTTGGTAAAGGTATCTTCTTTTTCCTTACCTCTATAGAGTCGTCATGGTCTGCTTGACCATTTGATGGTGAGGTTCTATATTAGAAGTGCACTTTATATTCATATAGAAATACAGTTGTTTTCCCTTGAAAGGTGACCATAAAAGAGCAATAATGCTTGACATTTTTAAAAGTAGATTATGTTTTTCTGAGAAAACTTAACTTGATATTATTACTGTTAATTCCTCCCATACCTTCCCACAAATGTGAGCATCCTGGTTGCTGTATCACTGGCACTAAAGCTGAACAAACAACTGTAGCCACTTACCAATGGACAGGGGAGGTAATGCATAACTTTTTTTTTCTATTTTTGTTATATAAATCGTAAAAATGAAATCTTTTTCTTGTTGCAATTGCTGGTTGCAAGAGGTACCAAAGCTTCTTCCCAAACATTAATGTGATTGCATAATTATTCTCAAAGAAACATAATTTGCTAAACAAAAAGATTGTTTTTTCACTGAAATAAGTTTCATGATTTTTAAAGAAACTTATGTTCAGTTTTTAATCTTGAATAGCTATATTTAAGTGTTAGCAGATGTAGAGACATTACAGTATGTAAAGGAGTGAATTTTAACAGGTTTTAATTTTGTGATCTAACTCTACCTAATTATATTCCTTCAGTAACAAAAATTTCCAATATGTGGCATTTTATAGTTGGGGGCATAGTTGTAAGATTGTTGTTTTGTAGTTTTAGGGTTTAACACCATTTCCAGTGCAAGATATGATATTCATAGTGGAGATTGTTGTTTTGCTGTTTTAGGGTTTAACACCATTTCCCAGTGCAAGATATGATATACATAGTGGCTAGTATATTTGGTTGAAGAAGAACCATGGAAAGTAAGAACCACCAACCCCTGGGAAGGTGCTTGCAGCTTTCTCATATATACTCATATTGACGAAGCCTAAGACTTGAATCCAAGCAGACAGTGGCAAGATGAATGATCAGTAAAAGGATGAGAATAAGTTGGAATAAAGAAAACTTGTACCTGAAAATATAAGCATTATCACCATGCCGAAATTGCCCACTATCCAATTTTTTTAACTATTTAGATTAATCTACAAACATTGTATGAATGTACATTTATTTTATTATATTTTTGATTGTTATGTGACAGGTGCTCAGCTGCATTCTTTGCTGAGGAAAGGGCTGCTCTTGAAAGTAGAAGAAGCAAAATACGATTACTACAGCAGAGGAAAATTTCTGAGCTCACATCATTTAAAGACATACCAGAGGAGATACCACTACACCTTGTGATAGGAATCAAAGTCACAGGTACTGTATAATCAGAAAGTCACAGGTACTAAATAGTCAGAAAAAGTCATTTTGATTATATAGTCCGAATCAAATTCACATGTATCATCGTCAGAATCAAAATCATGGGTACTAAATAATCAGAATCAAAGTCATGTGTTCCATACAATCAAAATAAAAGTCACATGTACCATACAAAATCATAGTGCCATACAATCAGAATAAGTCACATGAACCATACAATCAGAATCAGTCACATGCACTAAAAAGAGTCAAAGTCGCGTGTGCCATACGATCGGTATCAAAGCCTTGTGTACCATACAATTAGAATCAAGTCACATGTGTCAAACAATCAGAATCAAAGTCACATGTACCATACAGAAAGTACCATACAGTCAGTCATATGTACCATACAATTGGAATCAAAGCCTTATGTACCACACAATCAGAATCAGTCAAATGTACCATGCAGTCAGAATCAAAGTCAAATGTACGATACAATCAAAATTGGTCACATGTACCATACAGAGTCGAAGTCACATGTACCATACAATTGGAATCAAAGCCTTATGTACCATACAATTGGAATCAAATTCACATGTATTAAATAATAAGAATCTAAGTCATGTGTACCATACAATTGAAATTAGTGACATGTAACATACAGTCAGAACATCGTCATCTGATTTTGATGCAAGTTGAATAATTTTAATACTTAAAAAAGACTTGTAGTAATGCTTCCCAAATTGGAAGCCCTTCACAAATATTTGGCAGACAAACATTCAGTTAGACGTCTAAAGAATAGATTGTCATTTTTAAAAAAATTTGAAAATATTGCTCATTTTTGAACCATCAGTGAAATACCTGTACTTTTAGTTTTCATTCTGCAACTTTTAAATTAAAATTTAAAAAAAAATCATTTGTCTGCAATAGTCCTAAAGTAGTACTTATGCTTCTGTTTGTTTGACATATCCCAGAGTCATTGTTGTAGTCAGGCTATAACAGCAACATAATGATTGTGATGTCAATGAAGTTATCATGACATTGTAACCACACTATTTACAGTAATCTCCCTCATGAACAGGTCCCCTGACCAGTGGCCATCCACTTTTTATGGCCATAATTTATGTTAAAAAGCACCCCACAAGAAAGGCCTTCTTCTAATGCAACCAGTGGCCAACATATTAGTGCACAAATGTAAAAGGTACTCCTCATAAGCAGCCATATTTTATTTTTAATGTGTCCAGAACCAATATTTAATTACAGCAACGTAAGTAATCCAACTGTCTTTCTTAATGCCTGTTTCCAGATATCAGGTTTTTATTACTGAAAGAAATGTTGGCTAAAGTACATGTACCACTAAGGTTATTATTATTATATCATAAATGCAGGAAATGGAGTCAGCAATGTTTTGATAGAGCTTTCACACAGTGGATGTGTTTATTGTTATTGATGATTATGACCAGACTTGTCAAGATGATAACATGGTCAGATAGAAATGGAGTCAGCAATGTTTTGATAGAGCTTTGGGCTTCACACGGTGGATATGTTTATTGTTATTGATGATTATGACCAGACTTAATTGTCAAGATGATAACATGGTCAGATAGAAATGGAGTCAGCAATGTTTTGATAGAGCTTTGGGCTTCACACAGCAAATATTTTTTTTGGGAGCATTTAAAACATCCCCGTGTGAAAGCCACCTCGTTGAAGCAGATGAACCACCCTTATCACAACATAGAGAAATGCTTTCTGCACAATATGCTATCAAATTAGGATCCAGCCTTCTGAACCCAGCATTTTTGGCAGTTTTTGAACCAAATTATAAAACCGTATATGACAATAAACTAAATGTCATACCTACATTTGGATTTAGAATATCACAATTTCTCAAAAGTACCCAAATTGATCTTTCAAAAATTCGGAAAGCAAACATCTCCGAAACACCCCCATGGCTACTTCAGCAACCAAGGGTACTTTTCACATTACATGATGGAAAAAAATTGGAAACAAACCCTTCCATTTTCCACAACTCTTACCATGAACTCCTCTCACAATTTAAAAAATTATACAAAAATATATACTGATGGATCAAAAGATGAGGAAAAGACTGTTGCAGCCTTCATAAGTGGAAAACATACCACCAAAGTTCGCTTGCCAAATGTTACGTCAATTTTTTCAGCCGAAATTAGAGCAATAGACCTTGCTTTGCAATACATTGTAAGCAAGCGTATTTCAAATAGCATAGTCTTCTCCGACTCACTATCAGTACTTCAGTCACTACATAATAGAAAACTGGAGAATCCACTATTGGCTAATATTCTCGTTAAACATACTGAGTTGAGTACCTCACATAATATAGTATACTGTTGGTTACCCAGCCATGATGGAATTAAAGGTAACGATAAAGCAGACAGCACTGCTAAAATGGCCTTATCATTAGAACCATCTGATTTTAAAACACCATATACTGATTTTAAACATTGTATTAAAGACTGTTTATGTTAGAAATGGCAGGCATCATGGAATGATGCCATGAATAATAAACTTCATACCATCAAGCCAATCCTAGGAGAATGGACTCCTTCCTACAGAGCCAACTGTAGAGAGGAGGTAGTGAATCGGCCATACTTATTTAACCCGCTCCTACATACTAAAAGGAGAAGACTCACCAGAATGCATATCTTGCAATGAACCATTCACAGTTAAGCACTTTATGCTGGAGTGTTTCGACCTCCAATTTACATGTAATCAATATTACAATGTGCAAGACATGAGGAAGCTCTTTGATACAGTTAGTATTACTTATGTTATAGACTTCCTTAAGGAACTAAACATATATCACGAGTTATAACTTTTATGTTATCATCTTAAACATTTTTATGAGCTATATATGTACAGTCGCTAGCTTTTAATTACCTTTCATATGTTTTTGTTGTCATACATTATTTGCAATCTTCGTTGATTGGGAAACTTTATTTTTATCACCATTACCATTTTTATTGTTTTACCTTGAGCTATTTGGTTTTGTATCGCTGGCTGATACAGAACCTTTTTACCATTTGGATATAATGAAGGATATAACCTTTTGTATGGCGCTAAATGACCTCTGTGCTTGTGCGCCATAAAAATTCAACCAACCAACTTGATGTTCTATTGAAATCAAAATCTTCGAAAGATTTCTCCTCTAGCTGTTCAGCAAATATCACTGTGATATTCATTGGACAAGGTCATATGGGGGAGATGGATCCTGGTTGGGTTAGCAGAAAGTCCATTGGCTTTCAACATATCTGACAGTTAATTGCAATGTCGTCAAAAGAATTATCTCTCTTTTTGTTTATCATTCTGTCTGACTCATATTACATACTTGATTCAAAGTCAATAATGGTTTGAACACTGATGATGTTTATTTTGGGGCTGTCTTTGTTCCTCCGTCTGATTAAAGGTTTTAATATACTGAAGATGAAATTAGTACATGTAGATCCTAAATTACTATCATGGCTACTTCAGATAGATGTGTTTCTAATGTGAGATTTCAATGCCAAAACTCACTGCATCATTGATTTTGGTGGAAAAAGATGAATACCTATCAAACAATTCTAGTTTTGGTGCAGAATTATATTAAGTTGATTAATGGTACTAAAATAATTCTGAACATGTATGCTTTTTGTACAAGATATGAGTAGCATTAGATTAGGAAATTAAAATTATTTGGAAAATACTGATAGAAATATGCAGAAATAATAATCTTATTATTTAAATGGATTATGTGTTGGGGATATGAGTGCTTGTTCTGTAACTCTGCATAAAAGATGTGTCTGACTATTTTTGTTGTTTCTTTCAACACTCTGCATTTTTAAGGTTGACCCACTTTTTACGTTAGTCACTTCTTGTTAATTACTAGTGTTAGGTTTTATCATCAAACTAAAAATTTTTACCTGTTAACAAAAATATACTATCACAAAAATTGATATTGGCAGGTACAATTTTATTAACAATATTGGTACCAGTAAACTAAAGAGATAGTAAAGGTGAATCAGGATAAACATAATAAATGTATGGTACAGTGTTTCCCAAACATATAACAGTCATGTACCCATCTTGAAACATCGGTCTTATTGGTATACCTCTTCTTCCAGTGCTGTTGTGTTTTTAGTGCAAATTTTAAGGAATTATTTTCTGTCAAATACCCTCGGAAACTATTTTGTGTACCACTGGTGGTACAAGTACCTTACTTTAGGAAATAATGGTATTGTATATAATCCATACATCAGAATGACATCAACTCTTTATTCATCGGTTTCATCATCAAGTCAGGATTATTCATCCGTTTCATCATCAATCCATGACACTGCTTCAATATGTTTTGCAATAGATACTAGCAATCCAATCTGTAATACAAAAAATAACAAAAGATAGTTTTGAAATAAATGCTAAAAGGCCTGCAGAAAATATCACCATTTGAGAAATGTACATAGTAGTAACCAAACACAAACATAACAAATTTTATCCGTCTTGAGTTTAGAAAGATGAGTCAATCCCTTATAATTTTTAATGCCATTTAATTTATTGATATAGTGAGCATGTGCTTCATCTGGTACTACCTTTACACAGTATGAGAGTTTTTCTCATTCCTTCACTCTCATTGTAGTTCTGCCAACCAAAACTCTTATCATGCTTAATTGTGATGTGGTACAAGTCATGCCGATTCTCTGATGATCCCATTAAGCATTATTCTGTTGGTTTTTGAATTTAATATGATCCTTATCTGTGTATGAAGTATAAAACCCCATGAAGAGGTGCATGCATAGTTAGTGTCGACAAGTTAGGAAACTGTTCTTTATAGTGTAATGTGCAATTTTCCACACTTCTTGGATAACTCTGTTCCAAAAAATTGTTTTCACTGACATGACCTCTGCCAAAGTTTCACTTTCTTGAATCAATGCTTGGTTGCCTTCTTTGCCATATTTTTGTCTTTTTTTTGTTTTGGATCACTTTAATCTTTAATTATGCAGACAAATATCCATTTTGCAAAAAGCTAAAATATCCAAAGTGATCATTGCATGGCTTTCACTATGACATGAGGTTGTAAACTTTTCATTTTTGATGCAAATGAAATTAGTATGTCAAGAAATAAGTTACATGTAGCTGAAAGAAATAATTATTTGGTACATACAAAGACCTTGTATCATGTAGGTGAAGTAATTTAGTATAATTAATACCTTCTTTGTGAATATCTTGTTCTTTAATAACTCTGTGCTGTTAACAGATCAAATATTTTTCAGCTCGGTTAAGAAAACCACAGGATGGGTTGTTCACAGGCACAGTTGATGCTTTTGACACAACAGACAATACATACAGAATTTCTTTTGACAGACCTGGTCTTGGAACACACTCAGTACCTGATTTTGAAGTTTTGGTAAGTTAAAGATCACTTAGTTCTGATGAATATGTTTAGACCTTTCTTGCACTCTGCCAGATTATAGTGTCATATAAATAAAAGTATGCTCAGTTGTATGGTATAAGATAGATCTTATTTTTTAAACCTGTGATGGTCCTTTGCACCTAATTTTTATTAGGGTGTTGTATATATATATATTTAATTTGGATTGTTTGTTGGCTTTTGTCAATGATTATATGCTATGTATATTTAATTTGCATAGTGTAATTGACCTTTTGCCATAATTGAGGGTAGGAGTTGGACCTAACTTGTCGTTTTGTAAACATATTATATTGCTAGTTTTTCTCTATAAATGTTTAATATATATTAATTTTTTTATAGGTAAACATGTTTACTTGAAGACATAGATATGTCCCTTGAACAAATGTGCTCTGTCAGTCCTTTTCCTGGCAGCTTGCTAAATTTTAAGGAAACAGACCGTTTACAAATTAAGAACAGTTCCATTAATATAGCATAGATTTTTTGGAAAATGATTATTGTGATATAGGTCAGGTGGAGGGTTATATAAAAATTGTTTTCTTCAAAATTGCTCATTCCAAATCTTAACATCATTCTTAGTGTAATCAATTTTAGTTATGTTTACCTGAGAGGATTGTATAATTTTATTTAAAATATTCATTGGAATTATAGAGTGCTCATTGATGTAGGACTAAATCACTATTTTGGGATTGTGAATTCAGGGACATTTTAGATTGTATCATTTTGATACATCGGTGATACATTAGATTGTTAGCACATCAACACTATCCAAGGCTGTTCATCAGCACATTAGAAATTTGAATACCTTTGGAACACCACTGGAATTCATTCATGATACTCTCTATACTTTTGGACTTCTGATAGAACTTTTAAGACTGTTTGGGACTTAATTAACAAAACTGTAAGTTGTTTTTAAACATTCAGTTTGTGTTTTGGGGAAATAAATTATTTGTTGAAGTTTATAAAACTTATTTTGTTTGCTCTTTTTGGTCACTTGGTTTGCCATAGAGCTGTAACAGTGCACTTCTTGATAGTAAAATATACATAATTACAGGTACTTGTAAATTTAAGATATTTATGCTTACTGGTGAAACTCAGCAAACCACCATTTTAAGCTCTCCCTGTTGGCAAGCCAAATGCTGTAGCTAGCCACTGTAATTCTTTTAGAAAGAACACAATTATGATTACTGGACATCATATGCCAGTTTGAGTATGTCTCGTGACAGGAGAAATGATTGCTGTCCTCGTTTGAAATGGAAAACGAATTTCCAAGAATTACATAAAGTTGAAAGATAACAAGCCATTGAGTTGTATAGGGTTTGGAACTCAACTTGTGCAACTGTACTAGTGGTAAACAAAGTCTATGCATACTTTACAAACTTTTCAGTTGAACATAATGTTTATCGTTGCTGCATCAAACTTTGTGTTTTCCAACTTTACAATAGCAGTTATTGATATTTAGTTACACCTTACTAAAAAAAAATGATCAATCTTACAGAAAACAATCAACTGCATTACTGAGACAGACTCATCCGGGTTGGCAGGTATGAATAAGGACTTATTCACTCCAATGTGAGCACTTTCTCAGACAACAGTCATCCACTAATTTAAATGAACTATTGATAGGTAACAAGAAAAGCATCTGCGAGTATGTCATGTAAAAGTAGCTGCCATTTCAATATTCAAGGAACAATTACATACAAATTTTCAATCAATAATATCTGGGGAATCACAGTTCTAAACATATACTAGTAGTAGTAGCATATGAAAAGGAGACGGGTAGTTTTGATGCAAAGAATGAAACCATTTTTTTCTAAATTTTTGTTTTCAGAGTAATGTTCCACCAGAGACTATTCCACTTTCTGCATTTCAACAAAAACAAAGAGTCAGGGCAGTAACTAATTCCTTTTTCTCACCACCACGGTTCATTCCGAATATGGCTTCACCAAATCCAGACCTCAACTTAGTAAGTCTACATTGTATATCAACTCTGAAATGTGTATTATGTTTTCTATAGTTTTTTTATTGTTTTAACTTGCCAGGATGAAGAACACATATAAAGGTGAGACAATGCAGTCACAGTATCCTTCCATAAATCTATCTGGTTGCAAGTTTGTTTAAAAAAAATATCCTGTGTTTATATATATC
The DNA here is from genome assembly GCA_016746295.1 of Potamilus streckersoni. Taxonomy (NCBI): domain Eukaryota; kingdom Metazoa; phylum Mollusca; class Bivalvia; order Unionida; family Unionidae; genus Potamilus; species Potamilus streckersoni. The sequence goes on along the minus strand of JAEAOA010001738.1, from coordinate 582,975 downwards.
GGTCTTCATCAGACTTGAGGAATATATTTAGAGGCAAAAACATGTCTTGAACCTGATTTAGATATTGAGATTGTTATAAAAAAAAAATATGTCGAAGTTCAAAACATCAAATTTTTAGATCAAAAACAGTTTATATTGGCTGTTTGCGCAGAAGAATCACATATTTGTTTCAGTTTATAATCTCAGAAGCTAAAAAGCCAACTTTGCGAAATGTTCAAGATTCTTAATTTTTTTTTCTTCTGCAGGACAATGATCCCTTATTAAGTGGATCTCCTTTCAAAGGACAGCTAATGAGCATAGATGGAGGAACCTACGGTGGATTTCCTATCAGATTCTTAGTCTTAGTTGTAAGTGCATTCATTTCTGTTATCTTGTCATTTGAGATAAGGAATTAAGTTTACTTTCGAGTAAAGAAAATATGGAATTGGTGAATACAGAGTAACATATATGTGTGAAAATTTTGTTGTTTGTGGAAAAAAATATTTTTTTTACTTGTAATTTGGACTGAGAAACACTATGTGGTCACATTGTGATATTTTTGCATAAAATTGTTTTTAAGTAGTGGTAAACAAAACAATTTTTGTGCAGCGAGAACAAAACATATATCTATCCCAGCAGCACAATTCAATGACATATTTATGAAAGCTGTATTACACAACATGCTTTTTGTTTTAAAATATCAATATCTTTGTAATAAAAAGTTTTTATTACATGCAAATAAGAGAAAAGAGAGAGAGATAATGCACTATAACCTTTATCTCGTACATTGAAACAGGCCTTGATAATTTGGTGTATACATTAATATTCATTTTGTAATTCATTTACTGACAAAATTTAGAAAAACAATTTGTTAGAGCTGCAGGTACTAAAAAAGGCTGGATTAGAAAAAATTTGTATATTGAATAGCACTAAATATATTTTGTTTTGTGGAAACATATTAACCATTTCAACACTTTAAACCGGTAAAGTGGTTCAGGAACAACTCCTACTCAACACTTTAAACTGGTATTCCGGTTTCAAGCACCTGTCTCGTTTTGGCGATAAATTCTGATTGGTCAATGTCTGGGATTCCTCTATAGTAAATATTTCATTCATACAGTGATTCATTTGCATACTGTTTGGATACATTCAGACTTTAAGGTAGGTTCTTTACAAGAAAGGGAATTTTTCCAATCTTTAAATGGAAATCATCAAAGTCAATTAATGTCATCCAAAATGGCAGACTCGTACGACAATGAATCCAAATTATCTGGAGATGAAATAGTTGAAAATATCGGCAATTTTGATCTTGTAAAGATAAATCAAGAAGGGAAGGAACGTTTACAATAAGAATGGCATGATATTGTTGGCAAAAGTGATGACGATGAGAAGTTTGAAGGTTTTGAACCCTATGATGTGTACAAGTCGCCTGAATTTTGTCAGTGGACAAAATCTACATTGGAACGGAATATTAACATATTCGTTTTCTGAACGTGTAGGTCCAACAGGAGTATTTGATGGATCCAGAACACCACTTGAGTATTTTCAGTTATTTTATAGTGATTACGTCTTTTCAGAAATAGCAAGATTGATGAATACACACCTGAAGATAGAGACTGGCCCAAATCAACACAAATGTGTTTTGACTGATGTCACATTAACCGAAATAAAGACATTTTATGGCCTCTTGCTATTGATGGAAGTTATGAAATTCGACAGAGATGAACTGTAATGGCATAAAAGTGAGAAATACTGGCTTGTTGGGTCACATTTCAGAGAAATTATGCCACATGACAGGTTTGTCCAGGTAAAATGCTTCCTGCATTTCAATGATGGTACCAGTCCAAATCATCAAGGTGACAAACTGCACAAAATTAGATTCATATTAGATCATTGTTGTCAGCAATTCAGGTCAGAATATATTCCAAACAGAAATATCTTTTGATGAAGCCATGGTACCATTTAAAGGTAGACTTGGAATCAAACAATACATGAAAGACAAACCTGTCAAATTTGGCATCAAGTTATGGGTGGATGCAAATGCAGTGTCAGCATATTGCTACAATTTTGAGGTCTACCTTGGTGGAAAATGGATCTCTTGTGAACAGAAATCTAGGTTTGGCAGCCAGAGTAGTTGTTGAACTTACAAGACCTTTGTAAATGAAAGGCTATGTCATCTACACTGACAATTTTTACACCAGTCCTCAGTTAGCAGATTACATTTATCACAGAAATACCTACCTTTGTGGCAAAGTGCACACAAATCGAAAGGGATATCCAAAGGACTTAGTTTTGTCAAATGCAGTAGCAAGAAACCTACTCAGTGGATCATCAGACTGGCTCATGTGTGGTCCATTACTAGCATCTTATTGGAAGGACAACAGAATTGTAAACTACCTGTCATCTTTCCATGCACCTGTTGAACCTGATTTGACCACATCACGGAGAAACAAAGAGGGGACTGAGAATAAGCTTCCAGCAACACCAACTGTGCTTGCCTATGCACAATACATGGGAGGAGTTGACAGGCTTGATCAGAATACAGGATAATTCGTTCAAAAAAGTCTATGTGGTGGTACCGAAAAGTAGAAGCAAAGTTGCAGGAGCTGTCATTGTACAATGCCTGTGTCATTGAGGGAGCTGTCATTGTACAATGCCTGTGTCATTGAGGGAGCTGTCATTGTACAATGCCTGTGTCATTGAGGGAGCAGTCATTGATCATAATCCTCCTAATAAAAGGAAATGGAACTTGCTGTCATTTCGTCCTGATGTTGCTCATGCACTTCAGGTCCAAACACCCTTTCAAGCGTCCCAGAAGTGAAAACAATAATGACAGTAGACTTGATGACCAAGGCCATTGGCCAACAAGTGCAGGTGGATCAGATTGACTGTGCACTGTATGCAACAAGAAACAGTGTAATTATTTGGCAAGTCACCCTGATACATCAGTGAAGGATAACTCTTACAAAAAGACCAAAACAACAATGGCTTGTGAGAAGTGTGATGTTCACCTATGCTGCAATGCTTGCAGTACTTGCTTCCATGACTATTACTTCTGGCAATGATATTTGTACCTGCACAGGTGTGTATGTACATGTAAATGATAATTTTGTCAAAGAACTGCCTTGGATTTTTGCAGAAATAATCTTGTTCACATTTAAAACATGGGTTTTATTTCATATTTATTTCCACTTAAATGAACATAAAACATTGTATACTTCAGGTTTTAAATACCTGTAGAAATATCCTTAACACACCTTTGGATTTGCTTGAATTTTGAGTCAACATTGCATTTATTCAAGCCATGATTTGTAAGAACACCACAATGAATCAAAAATAGACCACATATTAGTCTTTAAACACTTTATTCAACATTTTATAGAGAATACAGTGAAATTTACCTTTAACTTACCTTTCGATTTACCTGTATAATCATCTGTGTGTGACTAAAATTTGTTTATGAGAATATTTTCAGAAACCTGAATTTGTCTTCTTTACAATGGTACCAAATATCACAAGAAATGAAATTTATACCAGTCATTGAAAATATGTTGCCTACATTTAAAAAAATCTTGAAAGTTACTTAGTGTTGAATCCTCTTGTCTTTCACTTGTAGTTACTTAGTGGTGAAGGGGTTAAACAAACAGTTTAAATTTGTGAGATTGAAAAACATCACAGCATTTCTGCCTTTTTTTATTTTAATAATGGAATGAAATCGCTGATACTTAACATGTGATTTCTTTTTTCTTTTGTTTGTTAAAAGATATAACCCCCCTTGTTCACTCATTAAAATTTCTATAATTAAGCTTTGTATGCAGTGGTCCCCCTCTTGAACGGCCCCCCTGACCAGCAGCCACCCGCTTCTTATGGCCAAAATCCATCAACATCAATGAATTTGTGTTCAAAAGTACCTCTCATGAAATGTCTGGTAAACATGGTTGTAAGGAAAGCAGGTGGGGGGGTAACAATTTTACACTCAAAATTCAGTTTTGTGAATAGTTCTGTTTTTTGTACAAGTGCATTGTTTTATATTCATTAAATGTAATCTATAAGAAACCCACTTTTGTCCAGTTCTGTTATAAAGTTCTCCCATTATTCAAGTTATATTAATAATTTCAGAGTAGAAACATGAGTTTTATTACTGAATCAGGTGTTCTTTTTCTCATATTGGCAGATGATTGACATAACAATCACTTTGGTATCCTATATGCTTTTCCATCCACCCACTGTCATTGACTTCAATATTAAACTTTGCATTTAACTGTAGTGTTGATGTTTACTTATGTCAGTAAAAGTTGGGATTGACTTAAAGGTTCTCACTTATGACAGTTTTTTTTTTTATTTTCTGTGTTTTAGTTTTCTCTTTCTGTTCTTCCTCTATTTGTCTTTTAATTGTGAGACGTATGTTTCAATTTTTCGGTAGCAGTCAGAGAGTTGCTATGTCAACAATACGAGTGCTGCAGTCAAGACTTTGAAAGTCATGTATATTCTGCATCAGCTATGTTATATGGAAAATTTGGTGAAATTTTACTACATGTTTACATCATAGCAACACCATTCACAGGCATGATATCTCTTTCCTTAGAACATTTGTTTTCTCCTACTCTCTCTGATTCATTATGCATATGAATGATATTTTGTTGATGTTTCATGTTGATGTGGCACATGGTAAGTGAGTTGTCACATTTTTATTACACAAAACATTCAGATTTTGGAGAAACATATATGCATATGGATCTTATATTGCAGAACATGTATGTATCTAGTCATCTTATAATGGCTGATTTTCATGCATTCTCATTATCTTCTCATTTCAGACAAGATTGTCAAAAATACTGTCAATAAAGAAAGAATGGATAAAACAGTTGAAAGATATGAATACAGAAGCAGAGAAAATGGTGAGAACTGACTTGTCTTGATGAATATTATGGTTTACAGCAAGTAGGTATGAAAGACTGATAAAACTGTCAGACACACATAATTTTGTTTAAAGTGTTGTATTCTTTTCAAGATTATTTTGCTTTTGTTTCAGGCATTAATAACCAAGATTCATCTTTAGGAATAAAATCCAGGCTTTAAAATATTGCAAGATCAGATGGAAGCCCAATTGGCAATCAGAAAAAGGACATATTGGCCCAGTTTTAATTCACTAGTACAGGAAATGCAGTTTAATATGACTTGCTTGTTTTTTGACTTCCTCTTTTCTTCAAATACATTAACCTATCATAATACCTAAAGGGAACTACTACTATCTCGCAAATACAGCCCTCCCAAGTTAAAACTTGTTAGCTAAATAGCTAAAAGTTATTTTCTCACAAATAGAGTGATTTCCCCTTGAATTCATCACTCGCTACTTCCGCTTGTGCCAATTTGAATGCTTTTTACACAGAGGCCGTGCGATGTCCATTCAAAACAAGTTGGAGGAGTTTCAGATTGGAAGGGAAGTAAACTCTGTTTATAAATTCCATCTTTTGTATTCTTCCTATTGCCAATGACAAAGGTTCCTAACTTTCCATATGTTATCACATTTCATCCACTTTGTAGATATTAATAGTGGTATTCCAATTCCCTACCTGTACAGGTCATGTGAGCCGCATTGCAGGTGTTTATAATAGTGGGTAAATCTGCACGAACACTGATAAGTTCATAAAGCAGGACACTAACTTCACTTCATGTATATATAGTCTGCTCTATTTTGTCTTACAAATTTAGTCATGTGTGAGACTAGTTTGACAATTACTCAACATGCTTAGTTTTCTTTGGTTTTCATTCTTTGAATACATGCACAGTATTGGCAGAAGTCAATGGATGGCAAGTCTTTTGAGTACTAAGGCAATGCGCAGAAACATAGTTTGAGTTACAAAAACATCAGCTTGCATCCAAGGAAAATATATCATTACTGGGGAGCAAGACAGAGAGCAACAACCACATCAGATACAGTCCTGCATAACAGTATTAGGGACTGGTTTGTGTGGATCAATATCCTGTACCCAGTCTCAACCTCAAGAACTGGACGTCATGCCAGTCAAGAATGCCTTCACTGACCACGATATGTCATGACCACAGTCAGTCATAGAGTGCTAGCCACCAGAAAATAAACTTGTCCACTTCCACACACCACATACTGCTGCTAGGCACTTCTTGTGTACGATGCCCATTTAGTGCCAAAATATCAAGAAACCACTTTGTGAAACCATTTAGTGATCATTCATAAAGGATGTCCACAAAGATGTGGGGAGGGGGGATGTTCTGATGTGAACAACTGCGGACAAGGGGAGAGGATGTAAAGGACCTTAGGGACATCCACAAGCTAGTATTTTTGTATGATATTCTGTGTTCAACAGCTGCTTTAGGTCTACTGTGTGTATTCCAGTATGTTTGGCAGACATCCTTTATGGGTGATCCCTAAGTATAAATTATTTGTTAATTTCAGTTTGTGCGTTTTCAGTTTATCTTGTTCTTTATTTTGATCTAGATCCTATGATGAGATCTGTGAGCTTTGTATTTTGAGAGCACTGCCACGCAATAGAGCAGTATAAAAATGCTAGATGGGAATGTAACATAAGGACAAAAGCAGACAAGAGAAGGGATGTGTAAAGAAACAGGTATTATATGTGGACGTCCTTTATGGACAACCACCCTTTATGGACAACCACTTATACCGCACACTAACCCAGAGTGCTGTTAAGCACTTTCTTTGGAAGACACACAGTCTGTACAGGCACTTTCATGGATCAGTGTAACCCACAAACTGATGCATGCCAACCATTACGCTTTTGGCGTAATCATTACACTTTTTTCACTAAAGTATGCCTTATGCGTAAACATATCAGGATTATGAGTTTTTGGTATTCCCCTCTCCAAAAAAAATTAATGATTTGTTTTGTCATTTTTATTAACATCCCAATGATCATATTATAAAACTATTCTATAAAAGAAGACTTCTACCTATGAGATAAGAATAGACTGGCATGCACTTTCATAACAGTGCTATGTTCTAATTATAGTAGCTGTCCTATTTCCAAGAATATGCTGGATTCTACTTGACCTAGGTTTCTATTTATAGCAGCGGTATGGCTTAGGAGAGATCAGACTGGTTTGCTAATTTGTAATCTTTGCTCGCAGATTCTTTCTTCTATTTCACATATGGTACAGAACCAGTCTGTAGGTATTCGGCATTAAAAGTTGTTAGGTTCATCTTAGTCGATGGGTGTGTTAGGATAAAAAATGTTTTTCAAATAATTTCACAGATGGATTAGAAAAAGATTAAAAATAAATTCAGAGATGAATACATGATTTACATAATACAGCGTTCCATTCTAGGGCAGCTTCACGCCCATTGCAGGCTGTGTGGAAAAGATTTCAATATTGGTCTTAGTAGTAAACAAAGGAACCTTGAATTAGCATCAATAATAAGGTAAATACATTTTTGCAGCAGAACTCAATTGTGGACACAAATTTTATAAATGCAGAGGCATTATTTATCAAGTTCTTAAGAGAACACGTACTACCAATAGCTGTGGAAGACCATGTTGGTCCTTTATTCAAACGAATGTTTCTTGATTACAAAATTGCCAAAAATATGCATGTGCTAGAAGAAAATATTGTTAGTGATTTAGAAGATACTGAATCACATAAAATTGCAGAAGCCATGAAAATTGGGCCTTTTGGTATTGCCACAGACAGGAGTAGTGATTACTTGGTCTGTTTCAGAGAATCTGACAACAAAGAATGCAAAGTCAGAGTGCTCTTCTTTCATTACCAGAATTAACAGTAGATTCCACTGGAGAAAACATTTTTGATTTCAGTGACGACTGGAATTCATAAAGGAGTTACATTCTATATTTTGAAAAATGTCTCCATCAATGTACATATAAGGTTGTCCCTGTCATTTGCACCTTGCTGCAGGAAAGGCTGTCAATAAATTAGAAGACCTTCTGAAGTATCAAGTTGGCATTCTACCTGATAGTGTACTTCCTGTGGACAGAGTTGATCAGCAATGGCACTTTATTTCCAAGCTAAAAGACCCAATAACTATAAGATATAAATTTTCTCTTCTTTGCCATGTTATGAAAGGAATATTGGTTCTTTACCATTCTAATGCTAACTGAGAGAGATTGTTCAGTATTGTTAACAAAAAAAAACTGAATTCATGTCCAGAATTTTGGTAGTTTGTATTTTTTTTTCTATTAAATTATTGGTGTTGGTTGGGAAATCAAACTTTATAGACATACCTCAGATACTTTAGTCTGCCCATGCTTTCATACAAAATGCCAGCCTGATCAAGCTTTTCCTTTTACATCATACCATCATCTGAAAAGTCGTCAGATAAATAAAGTTTGCTGAATGCAAAGAGTACAGTCAGCCACTTAAAATGTCCATACAATATTCACAAGGAGGACAGGAAAGTCAATACATGTATTGGACAGTTTATGTATTGCTTGTGGCAGGAGAGATGAAGGCCATCACCACATTAATTAAAACAAACAAAAAGATTACATTAAGTGAAGAGACTTAGCAAGAATGCATTGAGCTCCATTGTATTTGGAAGTAAATCTTTTGGAATTTTAACTGGCAGTCATAATGGCCAAAGTGTACTTTAAAAACTTCAGTTGAATGCAACAATGTCAAATTTGTTACATCAGACCATCTTGACTTGAGTTTAGAAAGGATAACTTTACCCAGGCTTGTTGGTTGTCAGATAGATTTGGTATGGGATTTATATTAATGAGGCATTGAAATTGTTCAATTTCCAACATTCAACAATATTTACTGGAGTTGACATGATTGTGTCTCCTCCTAACTTTGGTTTCAGCAGCATTACTTAAACAAAGCTTGCAGGATTTCAACCATATGGCATGTAGAGTGAAACTAATGAAATCTTGAATTAGTTTCATTCCAAGCACTCAACATTATCATTTACATAGTGGGGCCAGATCATCTCTCGTACGGCTTCCTTAGCATAAACAAAGATTGAATTTCAGCGATATTTATCCAGTGATATTATATTGATTTTATCTTAAATAAATAAAATATTTAGAATTCCTTGTTTTTATTTAGAGGTGTTGTGTCCCATTCTGCCCATTCTCTTAAGTTTGACATCACAAAACAAGTTCCCCTGTTTAAGTCAAATGCTGAGCCAGTTGTTGTAAGCACATTCCTTTGCAATTCACACATGTACATTCACTACTAACTAGTTCTTTTTCCACAATGTGTTTCCTGGTCAGGTACTGTTATCTTCAGTTACCTACCTTATTTTCATTTTGTTTTAATTTAAGGAAAAAATTATAATTACCAACAATTTTACATTTTCTTTTTTTTTTTTTTTTCTTGTGATAGAAATCCTACCAGAAAACAATTCCCATAGAGTTTCAGAAGAAATATGCCAATATTATCCTGGAGCTAGAAAATTTGAACAAAGATTTGAATGAATATTTGATAGGAGTTCAGCAGTTCTGCCAAGAGGTAAGTTTGATACTTGTTGTCTCACCATAGACCAAACACATTGATATTACTCTTCTGATGGCATTGTTTTTGTTATTGCATGTGTTGAAATTTTTAGCATTGAGATCTGTTCTCAAAAACTGCATGTACTGCTATGAATTGTGGTGAATGTATTTATTTTGAAGACTTGCGTTCTCTGCTGGTAAGAGCAGGTCATAGTTACCTCTTTGGGGTTGGGGTATGGTATGATGCAGCTTTTAAGTAGACAGAACATAGTACTTCTAATCCCTGTTTGTTCTGAAAGTTGACAAAATAAGGAGGAGGTGAGGGGAATATAAATTAGCTGAATTCAGGAAAAGAGAGAAATTTCCAGACAGTTTTGGAAACATGTAATTTATGTTTGCCATCCCCTTCCTTCACACATTTATACATAAAACCATTTATATATAAATTATGGATTACTTGTGTGTGTGCATGCGTGTATACATGCCTGCCTGTTTTGTCAGGAAAACAACAAAACTGTATAGAAAACAAAAATAAAGGAATTTAAAGATAATGTACCTAAAATATAAAGTCAGATTTTTAAAATAAACTTATCTTTAAAAATCCAAGATCTTCTGAGTTTGAACATTATCACATCATCACATGATGCATACTGGGTTGAAACAAAAGTTTGCCTCCATCATTCACATAGGCACACCTGCCTACCTACATGGGTTAATGTGGATTGTAGTGGGGTCTCAAATCTGTATAAAACTACTTGTCAAAATCATTGAGCATAATAACATTGTGATGCTGATACATCCTAACAGAGCTAAAATACATACAATGGAACCTGTTTAATCAAGTTCCAGAGTATTTTAGATCCCTTCCTGCCTATTTTGCTTCCACCATCCCTTTCAGTGCTTATTTAGCTTACTCTATTCCTGCCTATTTTGCTTCCACCATCCCTTTCAGTGCTTATTTTGCTGACTCCATGTGTACTTTGACTGAAAAAGTTAGACTTTTTTAGCTGGCGTATCTTTGATTTCACACAGGGGTTACAGATTCATTACACAGTTTGAATTAAATTTGTGGTCTTCTTCACTTATTATAGTTGTTGCTTCTGCTGTATCCTTAAGACTATTTTATGCACAACATTATACCATCAATTCGGCAGCTACCATTGTTTGACCAAGGGGGTAAGCTTTCAATTATAATAAATTAAACTGTCAAGGATCAAATATTTATATTAGCATTGATTGTGGAATTAGGCTGCATGCATAAACAAGTCTTTTTGTCTCAGTTATGACATGTGACATCCCTGTATCAACACAAACACATTGTTCAATGAAATTTAGACTGTTTTCTCTGCTCTTGGTATGGGCCATAAAATCATTCCATTCATATAGACAGTATCCTGAGAATTCAGATGATATCTTGGCATTAGTTTACTTAATCTTAATTCCTTACCTAAAGTTTTATAGTTGCAGTGTGACACACTCGTATTTTATCATATATTGGGTTCTGGTTAGTTACCTGTGGATGCCACCATTCAGTCCACCATCATCTACTTTATTCAAGGGTTACACTTATGTTCAATTGGCGAGATTAAAACATTATTGTATGACCATGTACAGCTTAGTGCCAATTCAATACATGCTCACTGGCAGAATTAACAATTGATACAACAGCAGAGTTGTGTATCCTTGAACTGCTGTTTGATGTCAATGGTTAAAACGTTTATTACCCTGTAGTGTTTGTTGTGTATAAAGTAATGCCTTTATTTGTCTTTTTTGTTGTAGATTGCCCCAGAACAAGGTCTTACACCACTGGATCAGCCATCAGAGATCCGTCAAAGATGTGATGAAGAGGCTCAACAACTTGTACAACATATCAGTCAGGTATACAGGGTTTAAAAGGAATGATTGTCTTGCAGGTATCAAATGCATGGGATGAAAATCTGACTTGCCAACCCATCATTGTTGTGAATCTTTATTGCTGATCTGAGTATGGCAAAGAAAATTTTGCTCTTGTACCCTCTTATGTTATGTTCCAGCCAAATGAACATTGATATTGCATAAAACTCTAATAATTCCTTGGTAACAGGTTATTTCTACCAGCTCTAATTGTAGATTTCATATGGAATTGTTTGGAAAATTGTTTGTGTTGCTCATGATTTCATTCTCTGCTTTAAGAAATAAGCTACTGAAATGCTGACTGCTGGTTCTATAAAGAAAATAATTAAAAATAGTTTGGTTGCCATAATTTCATGTTTATTGGGGTCATTGTACATGAGTGAATATAAACCAGGGTTACTAAAATGACTGATCCAGCAGTGAAGTTGTCATTTAGCACAAAAACAACAGTTTAATGGCATTTGTGCATAACTGATCAAATCTTACAACCCACATCTTTCCTCTTTTGACACTCATGTTTATGCAGTTCTTAAAAAGCAGTTTTTTTTGGGTATGTTTTACCAAAAAATGATTAAAAAGACAATTGTTTTTACTGCATTAAGGTATATCAGATATATGTTGGAATTTCAGTTGGCTACATTTTTTAGTCATATTTTTCAGACCATGTTTCATAAGAAGAACAGCAAAAACCCTGGTTTAATGAAGTTGATAGTACAGCTGACATCACTTATGTTGCAAATAAAGGTAAGCAAATATAAGTATAGTAAAATATTAAAATTTATTGACATGATATTCAAATTACTGAAACCGGGAAGTACACATTAACATTTAACTGAATGATTCATATATTTTTAGTCTTCTGCAATATCTGTCTGTCCATTCTATTTGTCTCAAATTTTATTTCATTGAATCTGTTCCCTAGTATTATTAATGTCACAAGCAAACAATCTTCACTGAGGGAGTGTAGACCTTGATGCTGTGCAAACGTTAGAGAAGTGAGACTATGTAGGTGAAGGCAAAGTCTAATGACAGACATTTTGTGTCTTCACCCAAAAACATTGATGACTAGTATATTGAGTGATGCCACAAGATTATATGGGCAAGTCATGCAGTGAAAATTATGTCCTGTCAGCTTGTTAGAGAGGATCAGTGTACATCTGAGATTCCCATGCTGCATTCATCCTGTGTCCCACTAGAGTTGCAAATGAGGAGATTGGTTCAGAAGGTCATAACACATTTGCTGGCTTCAGGGTGATTTTTTTTCTCTCTCTTCATTACATTTTTCCATTGGAGTTGACATCACTGGTGTGTTTTATTAGATATCTGTGCCATACATTTCCTGTCCAGTGGAAGCAAAAGTAAAAGATTATATCAGACAACTCTATGGTGGGGATCCAAATCACCTGACCTATGCATTCTAGTTTTCAGTTTCTATGTTAGTGTTTCCTAACACATTCCTGGTGGACTCAACATCCTGGATAGCTCACTGTCAAGAACAAGCCTGATTATTGATTCCAAATAATCCATCCATAATCTGGTCTATCATTGGATTTGCTTGCTTTGGAGATATCCATAGATTTAACTTTTTGCAACAAATTGGAATTGCAATCTACCCACCATAATCTCTTCAGTTCTAGAACCCAGAAGTCTGTACCATGATTGCACTGTCAGTTAATTGGGCAGTTTTGTGGGCTTTTGCTTACCTACCTCCAGTCTTCGTACAAAAGTTGAAGTGTTAAAACTGAAAACTAATTCTGATAGAACCTCTCAAATGGTACAAATCCTGGGTCACTGATCTACTAAATATATCTGCCCTGGAAAAAATCCAGCCAAGCCAGATCTTCTCATATGGATCATAAAAATGGCTTCCATCATTAATTATGGATGATATAGGTCTTATTTTTGTACTTTCCTCCTCTGAATTCCTTAAACATTTTCCAGATTGTTGGGGGGGGGGTCTTCAATAATTTTTTTGTAATGTTGTCTCTTTGCTTGTTAAATCATTTTGCTTACTTTCTTCAGATTTTGTATTCACCTTCGTTACCTTACCTTCAGATTTCAAGTGGCCTTGTCTCTTCATAGTATCTAAATTTTCTTTGGTGACCCTTCCAGGTTGATGATCATGCTTACCTATATGTTTCTCTAAGGTGCATGTTCATTAACAACTTTCCAAAACAGATCAGACCAAATGCTTAAAATAGTTTCATTATCTTCAAAAGTTTTGAATGTATCCCAGAGGATTGTCATTAAATCCTTTAAGAAATTTTCATTATTGAAAGTTTTAAAAAAACCTGTATGTGATAAATTTACGAGCATTTTTTTCTCCTACATTGTTGTTAAATTTTCTTTTGAGAAAAATCGCAAAATGATCATTTAAGCCAATTTTTAGAACAGAAATTCTTGAAATATTTTTTTCAGTATTTGTGCATATATCATCTTTTAGTGTTTTTGAATCTGATGTTACCTTTGTGGGTTCAATGACTAATTATGATGTACCTAAATGCAGAGAAAATTATCAGTTTGACTTTCAGTCAGTTTTATTTCTGATATGCCACGCAAATAATGTACATTGTTTTCTGGAGAAGTTAACCCAAGTTTAAATTGATCTATTTTCCCTCTGATACCTTGAATATTTATGTGACCAATATTGACACCTTTTCCTAAAATTCCTAAATTAATAAGTGTAACATTAACAGGATTGCAATGATGTTCAAGGAGACCTACTATTTCTAGAGACATGTACATTGCTTTTATTGGGGTGGGTGTTCCTCCATTCATTTACATTGATTGTATTGCAATCACTTTTATCCTTTTTGTTATCTTTGGACCCATTCTCAAGTTTCTACAATTATTCCATATTATGTGCATCAAGTGTTCTGGGCACCATTCTTTTTTTTTAGCCTATTTTCAATGAAAGAGATTATGCTAAATCATTATGTTGTAGTCATCATTCTGGTGTTAGCAGGTGTACATCATTGATGTTTTAAGTCAGTGTTTCAGATTTAAAAGTTGGATTGTGCATGCAGTCTAAGGAGTTTTAAACTGTCATACTGAAAGGATGTCACTATGACCAACTTCTAATGCTTTATGAACCATGTACTGTATATGTTCAGAGCAGTTTCAAAGACTATTGTTTGTAGTCATAAAACTAAATATGTAGTGCATACATCCAGAGTTCCAAATGTAGGTCTTTTTAATTTACTATTGTATAATCATGAATATATATCTGTCAATGGATCATGAGGATTACAAGACCTCGATACCAGAAGTAGATCACTGTGACCCTTACATGTTTCTGGACACAGTTGCTTCTAGTCATGATGTTTGATAAGTACATATATGCTGAGGAGTACTACACCATGATGTCAAAAATAAGTTACTGTAATCTCCTTTTTACACTTTGGTGATTATTTATACATTTAATGTTTAAATGGCCTTTCTGTGACCCTGTTGCTTGTACAGTCATCAAAGTAGATATGAGTATACCTTCTGACACCATCACTGTATCAAAGAAAGAAAATGTAATTTCGACCATCAACATTTTCATCATCATTCATTATGGATCACCTTTAGGATCAACAAATAAAAAAAACTTTCTGAATAATTTGCAAGCAACCTTTGATGTTCATCTTCTGAAACTGGGATATTGAAGAAAAATGTTTTAAAAATTTATGAGTGAATGTTGGCATGAATGAAAAGTGTAGGAAATATCACTTGAAGTTAATTAGAACTAATGTCACTTTCTGATTTCTTTTATATCTTGATATGTTTATTTCAGACATTTTCTGAGCATGAGCTAAACTCCTTTGAGTTCAAAGCTCTTCAAGACATAATCACTGACATCAAGGCCAAACTAGATGGAAATAATATCAAGTAAGTTTTGTTTCTTTTGATTTTGTTTCATTCCTCACCAGGTTATAAGGTAAGACCAGGTTATAAGGTAAGGTGAACTAATGATAACTGACTTACATCTCTCGAACATTGTCTGTTGGCAGTGACTGTTTTAACATGTTAAAAAGATGGTTTACTAATTAGGACCAAATTTGTCAGAAAGCATCTTTTATCTCAAATCTTTTCAGGGAATGAAAACTCTACAAACATGTTTTGAAACTTCAAATCCATCATTAGAGATTGGCATATCTCATACAGAACTGATCAGAGATCAGTTAGTATTGTTTCAGTCATGTATAAGACATACACATCTGACTCGTGCACAATTCCAGAACAATAGTGCATACTTATTTTGTGTGGAACATATTCTTGTTGAGTGTATCAGCTTCCACTCTATCACTGTGGATGAGTTAAGAAACTGGGTGACATACCTGTGATTTTGAGGGAATGTGATTGATATATATTGTACCCTTTATTTCATATGCATTTTACTGAATGTCTACATACTTTCCTTTTATATTTTATTTTTGAGTTCCTCATGTTAGATTTAATTGGAAGGCTTTTTCTTCTGTATGTACATTTTGTACTTAACTTTTAATTGGCACCATATAGCCATTATTGTGCTATTATACCACTAAACCACCCAATTTCTATTTAAAATCAGAATTTTTATTTTGCATTTTGAAAAAAAATTAAATAATGAAAAGGGATAAAATTGATTGGTTCAAAGAATATGTGATACTGTTAGTTACCAGACTGAGTAGCATATTTTGCTGTAGTGACACAGTTATGTGTTTTTTTCTATTACTTTTGTATGTATTTATGTAGTGATAAGAAAAGTAACATATAGCTCTCTTTCTTTAAGCAGAACTACTTCTTACATTCTGAAATCCTTTGGAAAAAATCTCCATGGCTGTACAAACTAAATCCATGATTGAGTACCTAAAATTGCTTTAAGTGATTTTTTAAAATACAGTTCAGCTGAATATGGCTAAATTTTTCAGCAGAATTGTTTTTGTTGTGTAAAATGTTGGTAAAAGAAAACAATTAGTATTTTATATCCATGTACTGAACAGTTTTTATTTTTCATTTATTTTCAGCTCTTTCAGGAACAATGTAGAAATTCACATCAATCATGTACAGAGTGGTTTAAGCCAAATGGGGAATCTTCATGCTTTCTCCACCACTACATTCAACATTTGAGATAGTCACAAGGACAATCTATCAAGAAAGAAATATTCTATCAGAATCTCTGATTCAGTGTGGAAAATGTCAATGATTTCAATCAGCATTACCATTAAAATACTGTGACTGGTCATGGAATATTTATTGTTAGCAAGAGTAATTGGTGTGTTGGTTTAAACCAGTCAGTAACAGTCAGGATTGGGCTGGTCATGAAATATTGATTCAGTTAGAGATTTTCGGTGAAGGTGACTCTGTCTCAGAACAAGAAAGAAAACTAGTATTGTTGTACAGAAGATTTAATGCTATGAAACACAATATATCCAGTTTGCAATTATCAGCATTCTAGGTAGAAAGAGAGTCCTGCTGGTATCTTTATGCAGAGTCAGTTAAGGATACATGACATGGTCTTGACGCAAGTCTGAAATAACACAGATGATTTGTAGGCTATAAAGAGTGACTCGAAAAAAAGATGCTTTAGTTCATAAAAGAAATGACTGCATTTTTGTAGATGACATTTGTGAAATACATCAGAATTAATATTCTGTCAAGTTTGAAATCAATAAACTTAATCAGGTACATTCAGTGAAAATTGCTTCACACACATTTAAATGTTTTATTAAATCACTTAAGTGTAACTCAGTTAATGCTAAATAGGGGATATTTTATTGAACGTGGAAAAACAAAACATTACAAAATACCAGTTTCTAGTAGCCTGTTGCTTTTGATGAGTAATGTACAGTCAGGAATGATAGCCTATTTAAGTCTTTAATTCATTTGTACATGTTACAAGATGTAATATTTTATGTTTCACAGCAGTTTTGCTTTCACAGAAGTGTTTTATTTTATTGTGATTATGACAGCTGTAAAGTTATAACTGCTTCTCCATATCTTAAGTTCCATGTGAGAGAGAGAGATGGGGAATGGTCACAATTTCTCTCCCCACATTCAGGTAGGAGTGAGTAGTAGATGTAGCTCACCAAAAATATATTGTTTTTATGCATCCACAATATGTATGGCAGCAGTACAGTTATAACTTCTCCATATCTTCAGATCGTGTGGGGGGACCCTGAGTGGTCTGAAGCGTTGTCCATTACGGATCACTGCCATCTAACCTCTATCTGTGTGGGTTTGAGTCTAGGATTCGGCGAATGTTCATATGTGAGAAAGCTTGCCAGTAGCTTCTTGTGGGTCGGTAGTTCTTTCAAGTGATTTCCAGTTTCTTCCTCCACCATTAATACTGGCTGCCATGTATAACCTATCTTGTGCTGAAAAATGGCATTAAGCCCCACAACAACATCAGATAGTGCGTGTGAGAGAGAGAGAGAGAGGTGGGAACAGGTGCCATTCTTCTAACAGGTGCCATTCTTCTAACCACATTCATTGAGCATTGTTGGTAGGTGGAAGTGCATTGTGTAAATTTTACATCTTGGTTTATGGAGAAGTGGGGCATTTTGATTTTGTCTACTCTGTCCATATTAATGGATTTATTCTCATTCTCCATCAGTCGATATGCATATATGTCTACCACAAGAATCTTGTAAGGACAACTACAAAAACCATTGAATCTAAACAAATAAAATATGGCAGGCATATTTCTTGGCATATAATATATCTGACATACAGTCAGCCTCACAAATCCATTTTCTCTGACAGACTTCCATATTGGATGCCACCATGATAATAATTTATTTAAGAACATTTATAATTGGGTCCATTTATCTTATTGTTAGGTTAGTCTGTTTGATTTTCATGGGAACAGGATTAAGTTGTTCTTACAGTCCTGACTCAGCTAATGGAAAACATTCCTATAAATTTTTTTTAAAAAAAACATTGGTATACTGTATTTTGTGGAAATATATGCTTTAATTTGTTTAATTATCACAATTTGGTCATAAATAGTGAGCATATAACCATACAGAAATGGAAAAGTTAATTGTAAATAAAAGTTAGGAAATCATGAAGATTGGGCTACTTCTATGACTCAACATGGCAAGTTCCCTTGATATTTACTGTTTTTCCCAACCCTCACTAGTGACTAATATACTTCTAGCCAGCATCTTTCCTGAGCAACAATGAATTGTGGGATCTGACAATTTTGCAGCATAGAATGGTAAAATAGTCTTCATTTGTTTGGCATTAACTTGAGGTGTGCAGTTTTACTACTGTATTGGTATATTGTGGTTCAGATCCTGTCTATAAAATACAAATAACATTTCCATTTCAGCCTTCATTTCAGTTTAGTATCAAAATTCTCTTTTAATGTAAGATGTTATAAGAAAAAGAAAAAAAAAATTTCTGAAAGATGTATCCATAAGGAAAATGGTTTAATTTAACATTTATATCCTGCCCATTGCATGGCAATGACCCAGAAATCAAACGATGGCCTTGGAGACTCAAGTCTTGTAAATCTGATGAGAAAAATATAGGTATAGTTACTACTCTGACAGCATGTTTGGCTCAAATTCTCGAAGAATGAAGATGCAAAACTAATTAATAACCATTCCAATTGTCAGGAATGTAATATGTAGAGGTAAAGTTTACAGTTGGGATGACCAACTTCATTACCCACATTAAGCAATCATTATCCCATCATAACTGCTAATGTTGAGAAGATTCAAATTAAATGAGACTGTCTCAAAGCTTCAATTTCCCCTAATGTAATGATGTTTCTCGCCATTGTTCACTTAAAGAAATATCAAATAAATTAAAATTTGATGAATCTTTGACTTCTTCACTCATTAATATTATTTTGTACTTTCATTGGAACTTCTAAATGTATTGCAATGCATATGTCAATAAACTGTTTTTATCACAGTAAATTGCAATGCCAACACCATGAACAGAATGTAATGAATATTGTAAACCTAATAAGTGAATAGCACAATTACAAATTCCATTCACTTTATTGTTACAAACTAAATACCACCATCCAGTGTTTACACTTACACCTAGTGCTTACACTTGCCATCAGTAATTCACTGATGAGATATATGAATACACTATATTGCCATTACTTATTATATGGGATGCCAGTTATTTTGTAATCATGAATGGTGCCAGGATGTGCAATGTGTGACCCTGTGCTGTCCTTATATAATCAAAATTTAAGTGTATTTGCCCCATGCACACAGTAAACAGATTAAACTTTAGGACACTGTTCAGTGAATTTTTGCATTGATACAATGAGGAATAACCATTACATTATGAAAGTTTTTCAGAACTTTAAATAGTCTTTGGAAATGAGAGTAATGAAAAAGTCCTGAAAAAGTTTTGGAATTTAAATTGAAAACATACAATGATGTTGAAAGACAGGGTTTTTAAACAAACTAGTCAATAGGTACGGGTATAACAATTAGCCATGTATGGGTGTGATGACAGGCCAACCAAGCACAACAATTAGTCATGTATGGGTGTGGTGTGATAACAGGTTAACCAAACACAACAATTAGCCATGAATAGGTTTGATGCCAGGCCTGCATATCACAACAATTAGCTATGTGTAGGTGTGATGCCTGGCCTGCCTATCACAACAATTACTGTAGACATGTATGAATGTAATGCCTGGTCTGCCTGTCCCAACAATTAACCATGTGTAGGTGTGATACCTGGCCTGCCTATCACAACAATTAGCCAAGCCTGCCTGTCAAAACAATTGGCCCTATGTAGAAGTGATTCCAGGCCTACCTATCACAACAATTAACCATGTGTGTATGTGATGGCAGATCTGCTTATCACAAAAATTAGCCATGCATGGGTATGATGCTAGACCATCCCTATCAATAATCAGGCCAGGAACAGCACTCAACATTAGAAGTGTTTAAGATATTTTATGTCTATACAATGAATAAAAATGTATGAAGTTTTCAATAAAATCAAGAGTTATGTTAAATTATTTGAGCATGAGATCTTATGATTTCTTTATATTTCTTGCAATAAGAGTAGTCTGTGTTTGTTATTGAACATTCAAGCAATAGAAACCTTGTAATTGTGACAGGTTTGGGGATCTTTTTAAAATCACAGCGTCTTATCATTGTGAGAACACTTATAAGGGTAACTTAATCAAGTACATCTTATGTTAATTTTGTGCATTAAGAAGTTTAACAGATTTCAAAGGCACGCTAGGTGTATAGTAAATGGCATTCTTCAATATTCACAAAATCTTTAAAATCCATTTAGTACCAAACCAGCAAGTAAAAAAGTCAATTTTTAAAGTAAAACATTATTTTAGAATTGTGTTGTATTTCAACAATCCAGATTCAGCTTTTGCTGAAATCTTGTTGGTATGAAAGGTCAAAGATTATAGGTGAAGGTCACATGTAGTATATAGGACAAGTGCATAGGATTTGCATTAGATAAGACCATAAAGTTTGGGAATGTTGTAGTTTTGTTTCGCAGTATGACTGCATGAGTTACTGATAAAGATATTTTACTTAATTTGTTTGCCTGACATTTAAATTAACATACATAGAGTTTGATGTTACGGTTTTTGTTATTGGCAAAAATATCATGAGATTCTTTATATTAATGTACAATCAAACACAAGTACAATGGAACCTGTTCAAAATGAACCAAATAAAACAGGCACCTGTTGAATCAACCAAGATCTGTCATAATTGCATAACACATGGCAGATCAGGGTCTGTGCTGCTCAGTGGAAATAATAGAACAAACTGCATTGTGGGATAGCATATCTGGGTAGCACTATGAAATTGGGTCTTTTAAATACATGGTGATGAAATTTGTTGACAGAATTTTTATAAAAATGGTCTAAATTTAGTGTCTGCTATATAAGAAAATTTCTTAAATCCTGGTTCTTTATAAACAGTTTCCACTGTAATTGATTTTCTTGTGCAGTTTATTTAGCCATTCGTTATATACTATTTAAGCGTATCAGGAGTATTCTGCTTAACAATCAGGGTTTCATTATGCTTACAAGCGCACACACACCAACACACATGCATGAGGTGAAATTCTTGTATGAACATCATTTATTCATTCATCTTATAATTTTTCCTCAATCTTGTTGTAGTGTTGAGTCTTTTGTTTGTCATGTATACCTTCCTTGATTGTTAATAAGGTGAGTATTCTGTATGTATTGTCAGTTTAGAAATAATTTGATATTGTTGAGCTTTAAGGAGTTGTACAGACATACATCAGTCATTCTTTTATCCCATTCTTACCTTTTTACCTACCTATCTACAGATATGCATAATATGTACTTGTATATGTAAATAAATGTGCATACCCATTCATCCATCCATACATGCATATGTTCATCCTTCACTCCATTCATCCAAAACCACACATATATATCTTATATTGTATGCACACTCAGCTGACCCATTTCTTACAATGAAAAGTCTGTAGGCCACATCAATACAGCTATTAAAAGAACATGTTGACCTTCAAAACAAGAATCATTATGATTGCCAACTCTTCTTTTAAGATATTCTTGTAAAATATTTTGGGAGATAAACCTAAATTCAATGAAGAAATGTTAGTAACTATCAAAGTTAATAAGTTATAAGCATTATGTTTAACATAATGTTAGAGGAGCAACATGGTAGATTGTCAAAAATATGTCCAATTATATTTGAACTTCGGTGTAAACATTTGTGAATTCCAATACAGTCTTCATCTTAAAGATGTACATACAGTAATACATTTTATTAACCCGATTGTTTGCAGCAGGGCTATATTTTTTTTTTTTGGTCCTATCACCACACTATCCATTTGCAAAAACTTTTGAGCACATTCGCATAAAATCTACTTGATAAAGACAAATATGTGGTTAGAATATTTGTATTGTTATACTGATGGATTGATCTGGTATTTCATGCCAATAAAGCAAATTACAACTTTAATTTTGCGACTTGGACATTTTGAATGAAAACGTTCTTGGAATGATTGCGTAGAAAGTACTCCGATAGAAAAATTATAATTTGTTGCCATGTTTGTATGTTTATGTAGATGTCCTGATTAGATTTTCATGCTACAGAAGGAATATTTCATTTTTATACATTTTTCATTTAAACATGGATTATGGTAAAAACCTTCCTTCTAAAACAAGTATATCCTTTTTTAATGCGCCTAGAGGAAGAACATGAGAGCTTATGCTATACCCTAGCACCATCATTATTGCCCAGCTTCATTGACATCATCTGCATTCAAGTTAACATTGCAGAGTTTTTGTTTTACTGTCACTGCCTTATATATTCATGGAAATTAGGGTAGCTAGCTTTTCACTTCACTGCGGTATAGACCACATGTTGTACAATTAATCCTCAACCATCCAGATTTTTTGTGTTCCCATGAGCCCATGTTTGTTGTGCAAATTTTTCGATCTACTGCACAATGTATGCATTATTTTACATTTCTACCAGTTGTGTGATTTTGTCACCTTTCCGGACTACATTATTTACGACCACCGACCCACTTCGCTATCGTTGACATTATACAGGGTCCTTAAGAGTTAGTGAACGGTGGCACGATTTGCCCAAATACACGCAAATACTTCCCAAATATACTCAAATACTGCCTAAATACTGTCCAAAATGTAACGTGATAAATTTGCAACTAAAGAGATTTTTTACTTTATTGAAATGTTCTGGGTTAAAATGAAATACCTTTAATTACTAAAGCAATTATAAATTCTTTGTACGAAACGTAACGAACATCTCCAATTACCGTTAGTTTGGAAATTCTCGACAGAGTCAGGGACGTCATATATGACCCTAGTTTGCATACTTAATTGCAGATATCTATATTCTAGAACAAAGTTAATTTTTATTTGTGTATGATCATTTATGTTGCTGTGGTTTCTCTTAATTTGCTACTTTCTTGGATGAGTTGTTCTCTGAGGTTCCTTATTTCTTCCTCTCCAGGTACTTGATAGTTTTATTCTATAAAATTATAACTTGATATATGATTTGTATTTTTCGCCCATTGACATATTTGTCAGTGGATAATTACATAAGATGATACCTATTTCCAGTAATAGTGACCGCTCTTCCTACTGCCTATGTTTGCTACGTATATGCTATAATGTTTTGTCTGCTTTAAGGTTTCTGTGCCTGGACTGGTCTTTGTGTGGTGAAATTTTTTTCTTTTGGAAAATTTGGTGTTTATTTCTCACTGAAAAGATATATACTCTGATTATATATATATATATATATATATATATATATATATATATATATATATATATATATATATATATATATATATATATATATATATTAGGATTAAATGATTCTGGTTGGGTATTTATCGATGTGTAAATTTTACCTAATCACTCACAAAGTAAATAAAGTCCAAAGGACTTTATGTTAACTTTGTGAGTGATTAGGTAATACACAAATACCCAACGTATCATTTAATCTTTATAATTCCAATTTCGTCCTTTTTATCGTCAGAATAACGTATTCTAGCAAAAATGCATTCGAATTAAACTAACGCGCAGTTTCCTTTCATTCGCTGCTTCACATCGCTCCTTAATACATAACTTGTACTGTCACAGTTACGTTGATTCAGAAAATTCATACTTTGCATTCTAGGCAATGGCTATTCGTGGTTTTAATTTTAACAAACATTCTTGTTCAATTTTAGTCTTTCCCATCTGTTACGTCAGATGACCATGACCTTACATAATAACAAACGATAACATTGAACAAGTGTGCCTTAAATTTCCAATCAAACCTGAAATCATTATGGATTTATCAATGAACAATATGGATATATGAACAAGCTGATGATATACTTTACTAAAATAAAGGTAACAATTAAATAAATTGTATACAGGAATAACATTTTATGTCATTCTCAACAATGTTAATACTTTACAAGGCCAGTTCAGTGATCTACTGTCACATTTACGTTTATTCATAAACTTCATATTTTACATCTTAGGCTATGGCTGGCTCCCCTTAGTGTCAGCACATTTCTTTTTATATAAATAAATAACATTCTTGTTAGTTTTAGTCAATCCAGTCTGCTACATCTGATGACAGTTACCTCACATAATTACAAAATGATAGGGATAGAACAAGTGTGCTAAATGAAATTTCCAAGCAAACCTTAAATCATTGTTGATTTTATCAATGAACAAGATGATGTTATCTGTTACCAAAATAAAGGTAATAATTAAATAAATTTTATACAGGAATAACATTTTATATAATTTTCAATAGCATTAGTACTTAACAATACCATTTTAGTTGTCTATTATAGTTGCAGTTCTTAAATGTAGAGTTGCTGGTAAAACCATCAATGTTTTGTTTGATTGCATAATTGAGTATTGGAGTTTGTATGGACTGTGGGATTAGAGTATTCAAACTTCAGAATAAAGAGTTGATCAATGGTTGGTGACTGATCAGAAGTGAAAGGTGGGTTGGTATTAGGGTCTGATACAGAAAGAGAAAGAGCTTGACTACCATTATCAATATTTTCCTAAACTGAACTAATTAGTTGTTTTTGTTCAGTGCTAGTTCTTTGACTGTAAGTTTTTAGAGACTCCTCATGTTTGTTGTCTGTCATAAACAAAATATTTCTAGTTTCAAACCCAGCATCACTCATAGCTTGAATTGTTGTTGCATGGAGTGAGTTACCAGTATAGTGTTGCAGTCCTACATTATTGCATATGTATGGAATGAATGAGGAGAATTGCTTTGATTTGACCAGTTCACAAGTTTACCATTTGTCAGCCAATTCAGGAGATCTTAGTGCTTCTTTACTGCATTGCATAAATAAGGCCTTTGCCTCTTTGTCACATTTCTGAAAGAAATTTTTTACATATTTCACTGGGCAAGTGTTTGTGCCAGTTGCATGCATTCATTTGTCTGATGTTTCTTTAAGGTTCTCTTCAACACCACCTTGGTGGGTTGTTTTTTTGAAGTGTTTCATGATTTAGAGTAATGCACTCCATACCATATTCATCATTTTAAAATTTTAAGGAATTTGGGATCAGTTGATGGTGAACTTCTATACCTCTGGTCTCAAAATGAATAGCCAACATATACCATATTTTGAATTGAATGGCAACATGGTCAAATGTTTGAAGATAGCCATTGACTTTTCCTCATTATTTCAGTCAAATTACTTGTTAGTGATGGGTTGACTTTGAAAGACCTGATTTTACATTAAATTTCAGTTTTGCATTTAACATTGAATTAGCATTTTTGAATTATTTGTCTTTGATAGTGTCAGTATTTTTGATATTTTTCTTCAAGTATCTGTTTATGGCTGCATGAACATTTTTCAAGGAATTCTTGCGATATTCTTGTGCCTGTTCAGCTGTCATTTTTTTATCCATAACAATAACAATTTAATTTGGGTCTCAGCATAGAACGTCTTAAGTGACCTCTCAGCTTGTTTGGTCTAACTGTGTTTAAGTCAAGTTAGTATCCAATAATTTCAATACACCAAGCTGTAAGTAAATAGAAAAATATTCATAGCAACACACTTCTAACACTTGGCAAGACAATTTTGAAATACACATAAAGACAACTTGTCCTGTAATTTATACATATATTGTATACTTATGGTTGGGATTATATATGGTAACATGGTGACATTAGTAAATATAAACTTCATTATTAAAAGTTTTTCCAATTCATACAGAATATTTATTTCTTGAGAAGAATAATTGCAATGTAGAATGTTATGTAATTTCTTTTTCAGTGAAATTAATGACAACACATCCAAAATAATTTAACTTAGTATAACAATCACTTTTTTTTGATTATTATATATATTTTTCAATGGTGTTAAGTCACATTTTGTAGATATCATGATAACATTTTTAATAAACTATATACTATGTTAATATATATGTTCAGGATCTACCCAACAAAGATATTTCATGTGAAAAATCTGATTGTCTTTTTCTTATATTTTCACCATTTAAAAATTGTATTGTCTTTGAATAATGGTCTCATAAATATTTTTTCAATTTTTTTTGCAAGTGGTCATATTGACACTATGCCATGAACACCCACACACGTTATGAAAATAAGCAAAAAAAAATTAAAACAATTAAAAAATGTACCATTGAAAATGCCAGTGTCCCATTTAGTAGCATCAGGGTATTGATTTATTTCAGTAGATTTTTAGTCCTTCTCAGATAATTTCTTGAATTTTAGTATATATCCTCCAGGGGCCTCAAAATTGACGGTCCCAGTTCCCACGCTATTTTTGTTCTCGTTGTGTGTGGCTAGGGTGATGTAGGTCATGGGGTGCGCATCGAGGGAATTTGTCAATCTGTTGTTTTGTTTCATTTTCAGCGCTTTTAACATCCATCGCAATATCATCAAATCCATGTCCAGCTGCTTCAATCGCTGCTATTATTTATTTTAACTTCATTTGATCCATTTCATCTAATTTGATCCATGTAATTGTTCAACAAAATCCGCAGAAAATTGCAGTGAAAAAAAAAAAAAATCACCGTAAACGGCCATTTTGCTCGACTATGAAGCAGACCAATCCTAAATTCTATAGTAAACTATGCGTTTTAATCAAAGGTACATGTAATTGGAAAAAGTGTAAAAAGGGTATTATTTATATTTATTTGCTTAATAAAAAAATTTAAAAGATGAAACAATCGTTTCACAATGATGTGTCTGCAATGTTTATTTATACTGTAAACCAAAACTAGTCCCAGAATTTATCGATGTGTAAAAAATTTATGAAGAGTCACACGTGACCGTTTACATCCAATCATATTGTAGAAAATCTGTGACATTCATAAAAATTGGAATTATATATATATATATATATATATATATATATATATATATATATATATATATATATATATATATATATATATATATAAATCATCAAATCATAATGCAAATAACAATCCTTTCAAACGTACTGGATCCAGCCAGGGATCACGTGTGTCAGGGATTGATTAAGATATATGCAATAAAATGACGATGAGTGGTAACTAACAATACTCCACATGAGTTAAACCTACAGATACATTGTTTCAACCAGCCTGTATAGACTTGTTGCGAATACTGAAAAATGTTTATAATTCCCTAAAAGTCTACGAGCCAAAGCCACATCTATTAATTTGTGTACATTTATGTAACGCAGATTATATCCCGGATATTTGATTCTATACCGGATATTTTATTCTTTTAGTAATAATTAAAGGATGCTAAGAAGATTTAGACAAAGTTTGAAAATTTACAAAGACTAATTCTACTAGTGCATTTTTTTTTTTCTCCTTCTTCTTCTTGGTTTAGACCGCTTGGTTTCAAAGATCCAAGGCGGCGTATCCAGTAAAATTCCTTTTCCTTCTAGTTTCAGAACTCCAGCTGTGGTTGTTAGCAATTGCGATAAGTGTTATATCACTGAAAGAGCGGCAGGGGAGGAGAAGCGTTTTGCGACTGGGCTTCTGTACAGCTTCTTTGTCATCCAATCAGATCTATGAAGGTTTATCCTTTTGTGTAGCTTTTCAGTTTCTCCGACCTACTGAAGGCTACAGATCTTACATGTGATGAGATAAATAACATTCACTCTTTTGCACGTTTTGTTTGGACCATGTATGTTTAGTTTTTCTTTAGTCACTGTGCTAGTGAATGACCTGGTCTCTATCATATGTTGACAGGTTTTGCATCTTTTATCGCCACAGGATCCAGATTGACTAGGTTGGTCTTGACTAGTGATTGGCGTTAGCTTTTCCCCGACTAGGATGTCCTTGAGGTTTTTAGCTCTCCGGTAGGCTACTATAGGTTTATTCAGAAGGATTAGCTCTAGTATGTCCGACGATTGCACGATGGGCCAGTGTTTTGCGATGATTTTACCTACTTTTCGGTTGTCTGGATGGTAGGTCAGAATAAATGGTATCATATCAGCCTTTTCTTTCTTTCCATATTTGAGTAGGTCATCACGGTTTATTTGTTTGGCCCTTTGGATTGC
The DNA here is from genome assembly GCA_016746295.1 of Potamilus streckersoni. Lineage (NCBI taxonomy): Eukaryota > Metazoa > Mollusca > Bivalvia > Unionida > Unionidae > Potamilus > Potamilus streckersoni. The sequence continues at coordinate 554,653 of JAEAOA010001738.1, read as the reverse complement.
CTCCGCAATCAGGTCTTTGTCGTAGCATCGGTTGAATAAATGCTTAGCCAGCTCTTGAGACCTTTCTATGAATTTTTCATCGTCGGAGCAAATTATGTGTGTGTGTATGTATGTGTATGTATATATATATATATATATATATATATATATATATATATATATATATATATATATATATATATATATATATATGTATATATATATATATGAATGCATGATACACACACTCACACACACACATATATATATATATATATATATATATATATATATATATATATATATATATATATATATATATATATATATATATATAAGCAGCAGGGAGGGTGAACCCTACAAATTTTTGCGACAAAATTGATTAAAGCCTCAGAATGCCAAATGGAGCCTTCCTACGAAATCTCATATTTTAACCAAAAAAAAATTAAAGGCCCCATTTTACAAATGGAGCCTTAGCGATTTTGTCGCAAATACATTGTCATAACCACCCTCAAATTGCTGCCATCTACGTCTACAAATTTTTGCGACAAAATCGATTAAAGCCTCAGAATGCCAAATGGAACCTTCCTACGAAATCTCATATTTTAACCAAAAAAAAATTAAAGACCCCATTTTACAAATGGAGCCTTAGCGATTTTGTCGCAAATACATTGTCATAACCACCCTCAAATTGCTGCCATCTACGTCGCAAATATGTTGTCATTTCACCCTCCCTGCTGCTGATTAATACAAATTATTTAACCAAATATTTGATCAAGTCCAATACGATATCGTGACCGAGGGTCGTGTAAATTTATTGTTATAAATCCATATGGGACAGACTGAGCATGACTAAAGTAATTTTTAAATCCATTGAAGTCCATATCGGAACACCATGTTTGCCAAATATTTCGTAGCGTATGTGTATCAACGCCATTGAATACAGCAAGAATATTGCAGTTATCGCGAATCACTTTTGGAATTTGAGTATATCGTTGAGTGACATATATCACGTCAGTGTTTTTATGCCTACCTCGGGAAAATATTCTAGCAGGGTTCTTTTGATTATCTAACATTACATCATCGTACACTACAAGATTGTTTATGTCTCCATCGAGATCTTCTACTGATGGTGCATCATTAATATCAGTAATAAAGTCGATTACACTTTCACCTTTAAGTTCTGATGCATTTTCATTAAAATCTTTTAGCACTTCATAGCACCGTTGATCATCTACGGATGGGGCAACTAAATATAATTTATCCCATTTCATAAATCGCACTATCAAATTAAGCAGCAATTGTGTTTTACCCGATCCAGATGGTCCGATTATAATGGCACGGACAGAATTCGGAAGCGCTGCGTGGTGTTTTACCGGTTCTCTTCTTTTAGTCGCTGAAAAATCAATTATATTCATAACTCTATATATAAATTATGGATCTATATTGTGTTAAGTGTAAACAGCGTACTGATACAACCGATCAGACAACCATTACAACTAAAAACAATAGACTAGCGCTTACTGGTAAGTGTGTAACATGTGGTACAAAAAAAATTCGATTTTTAAAAAAAAGCAACTCGGAGGTGATATTGCCGCAAAACGTGGAAAACTCCCCGGAACCCCATGGGCAAAATACCCCGGAGAAAAACACCTTCCAGGATATAGCTACTGTGGTCCCGGAACGAGATTAGATATCAGACTTGATGATCAAAATCAGCCCCGGCCTGGTGAGTATCCGATAAATGCTATTGATAAGGCATGTCATGCTCATGATGTTGCATATAAAAGCAATAATTTGCAACAAAGACATATCGCGGATGTAAAATTAATTCATGCCTTAAATGCTATTCCCGATAAATCCTTCAAAGAAAAATTGGCTTCATGGTTGGTCAAATCAGCTATGAAAGGCAAATTAGTGTTAGGTGCTGGTAATTGAAAACACCAGTGTTTTTTATAGTATGGAATCTATTTATTATTCTCCGAAAGGATACTGGAAGGGTAAAGCAGCAATCAGTAAACTCGCTAACGCTGCAAAAGTGAAAAAATCCACTGCAAAAGATTGGTTATCCAAACAAGCTATATGGCAAATTTATCTACCACCGCCTAAACAAATTAATTATTCTCATTTTGATGTTACCGTACCCAATGAAGTTCATCAGGCTGATTTATTGTTTTTACCACATGACCATGGTTACAAATACGCGCTAACTGTAGTTGATATTGCGAGTCGATTTAAACAAGCAGAACCATTGAAAACAAAGTCAGCTTCTGAAGTCGCTTCTGCATTTGAAAGGATTTATCGACGAGGTCCTCTAAGATGGCCAAATCTATTACAAGTTGATCCTGGCAAAGAGTTTCAAGGTGCTGTTCTATCAACAATGAAAACTCATAATGTTACAATACGACGAGGACATACTGCGTTACATCGTGATCAGGCAATTGTAGAACGATTTAATCGAACTCTTGCAGAACGGTTATTTGGATATCAATATGCAAAAGAATTCATCCAAGAAAAACGATCTCGTGAATGGGTCCAAAGGTTACCGAGTGTAGTTGCAGCGTTAAATAACGAGATTACTCGAACTATTAATATGAAACCAAATATTGCAATAAAAAAAGAATATATTCCCGAACAACCGCAGCAGGTTAGCACTCAGCCACTTCTCGGTGATGTTACTGTGAGATATTTATACGAACCAGGAGAGCTTGAAGGCGGTAAAAGAAGAGCTACTGATCCTATATGGAGTGTTACTACGCATAAAATTTCAACCATAACGCGATCAACTGGTAGACCTCCAATCTACAGATTGGATTCAACTGCACCTCAGCGTGGTTTTACACGCGAACAACTACAAGTTATTCCGGACGATACTCAATTACCGCCACATGGTCTTAACTAGCTCCGTTACGTCTATTACACTCAAGACAGGTCAACATCACATTGTTTCTGACATGACCAAGACTGTTATTTTTTCTGTCTACGGTGAATTGTCGAGGGTCTTTATCCGAATACTGCCAGTGCATTATACAATTGCAACTGGCGCAGTGATTATTCTGTTGTTCTTTTAATGCGATTATTACTTCAGCATCAATATCAAATTCTCGTTGTTTTTTTTTTGTCCTGCTGTTTGTAACCAGATAGTTTTTTATTAATGATGCTAATATCAGTGTTGTCATCGTTTGCATTAAAATCATCATCGAAAACAATCCTTCATAGTTGATTTATTCGTCGTACTCTGGACACTGCGAGATAGACCAAATTTGACCATTCAATACGATTATCAACTATCCAGACAATTGTATCCGTGATGGTTAATCCTTGTGACGAGTGTATTGTTGTTACATAACCAAGCGTCCATGGTGATTTATCAGCGCATAATGCATCTTCTACAGTATTGATATCAACTAACACAATATCATTTAACACTAGAATCTTTTTCTCCGTCTGGCCTGGAATTTCAACTTCAATATTTTGCTTTCGTGTATCCAATGGTCTATAACACAACGGTACTGGAAACGTTGGGAATTTTTTCTTGTGTAGCTCAAACAACTTTTTCTGAAGTGCGTCTCTGACTATCTTTCTACTTGCTACTACAAAATCATTTGGTTTCCATGTTTCCCAAAAATCATTCATAGGCGTTTCAGAAATTATTTCACGCGCTACTTCACATTGAATTCTATCGTGTTGTAATCTAATTAGTTTTTTAAACTCACGTAACTGCTCATCGAGTGCTCTATAGTCAGTATCAATTTCTTCGTAATAATCAACAAATCCTTTTAACCAATTATGTGGACTTCTACCAACAAATGGTGGTGGTTGACCATGATCGCCGCACAATATAATTTTTGTATTATTTTGCAATAACCAATCAAGAAACATTTTTAATACATCTTCTGAAACAGTACATGCTTCATCCCAAATAATAACCGCTGGAATAAATTTCTCACCCATTCGCTCAGGAGTCCAAGCATCGCCCTTGTATCGACAAAAACTATGATACGTGCAAGCTTCAACATTTCGTTGTTTGATCTCTCTCGCTAGTCTATGAGTTGGTGTGAGTACAATCATGGACGTTCTCTCTCGATATAATTCTATCGCACGTGTTGTCTTTCCAGATCCACCACAACCGTTTAAATAAACTGTTTTATATCTACAAATTGGATCTGATATCGGTGGTGCTTTAGACATAGAAAATCCTTCGGATTTTTCACTGATAGAATTATCGTTCTTCAGGTAACTGCTTTTAATCTCAACGTCTGCTGATTCAGAATAATCGCATTGTATTTCACGTTTAATTCGCCATGTTCCCCAAGTCTCTTCGCTATTAGTAAATTTAGTTATCTCTTTGATATATTTTTTATCGACATACATTGAATCAATTGCAACTCTGACTGCTATACTAGGAAATCTATTTATCATTGCAAATAAATTGATAGATGCATAACCCAGCATAGAAGCTCTCAAATGTAGATATGCAGAGCTTTCTCCATCACTGTAAGTAACAATTCTACCTAACTTTGTTTTATTGGACAAGAAGGCTGTTTTACAATTTGCGTATCTATTTTTCTCTACTGCATCTTTAATAACGAAGTCGTATTCGGCATCATCTATAATCAATCGTGAGGATTGTCTTTTAAAGTTAAATTTTTTTCCACCTTGTGTAAATTTACCGATTATTCTTCGGCCGAGATCCTTTGCTTCACTATTTCGTTGATTAAATATCTTTTTTGACCATTCAATGATGTACTCCTCGTCAGCATCAATATGTTTTCTAGACTTATCGATTATACTATCAAGACATTCTGGTTCTGGTAACCAGACATTGGTTTGTTTTTGATATGAGATAATCGCTTCGCTGACAATCAACGAAACTAACATTTTACAATCAATCATATATCGCAATAACACTATTGGTAACCACATCCTTTCAGCCATGTGTCTACCAATCCAAACATAACAACACGGATGAAGTCCTTCAGCGAATTCAAATGATACTACGCAAGCAAAACCGGTCAAATCAAAATCAGGCAGTGGTCCATTAATAGCAACGCGAGTCATTTCATGTGTGGGATGTCCAAACCGTTTAAAATACTCACCAGCGAATCCATATCCTAGAAAACTTCCTGGATAACAGGCAACGATATCAACTGATATCATACTCTCACGATTGTATTTAACGTTCCATAGACCGCCATGATAATATTCCAAACAGCTGGATTGAACATCCTGTAAAAACTCTTTTCGTGTTGGTTTCCAATTATTTTTCTTTCTTGCAAAATGAGCTGCAACCGATGGAATTGTAAAACAATTTGTAAGTAACTGTTCGTAATCTTCGGATTTTTCATTAAAAACGCTAGCGTTTTCACTGAGACTTATTGCTAGATTTTTCATCCTATTATGTAGACTTTCAGTACGATATAATTCACCGTTAGGTTTCACAAATTGATTGAATTGACATTCTTCATCTTCAAAACTATGAAGTAGCCATACTGATACAGGGTCGTTTTTACACAAACTAGCAATAGCATCGAATAATCTTTCTTCAGTGAGAATACCATCCTTGGTGAATTCTTCTGGGATATACTTCACTGTTCTGTCTCGCGGGAATATTGTAACCGCGGATGTCCATGCGTGCTTGTTATGATCAATAATTTTGATTGGAGCTCCGTTTTTATTGTATTTCGATTCGTATAATACTTCGCCAGTTATCGTTAAAACGGTTATCGGAAATCTCAACGACTTTTCCAATCTAGCTATATCGGAAATAGTTGCTCCGTTCTCTTTCACTGTTAGCTCCCATTGATCTATTTTTTTATGTCTTAGATCGGTTAATTTATTCCCACGGAGTGCATTTGTAAAGTGTTCTAAGACTCTTTGTGCCACACAGTTGAGTGGCTTTTCCACTGACGTTGACTGTTCCATTGGTGCTAGTTTTCCAATGTCAGGTTTATTTAACGGATACATCCCATAAACGATTGCTGTTTCTGGATACGCTTTTTCATAGTATGGTTTATCAATTCCAGTTAACAGCCCTGGTCTGGAATCACGGCTAACAACGACTGTTGTCCTATCTTTGAGAATTGGTTCAAACTTGTCTCTTATAACCCATTCGCCCGATTCTAAATTGATAATGAATTTCACTCTGAGAAAATACCGTTTATTGCCAAGTTGTGATAGTATCATAGCTGCTGTTTCATCATTCATTCTAGCATCAACAACACCATCAATTTTAAATGTTGACCAGGTGTGTGATGCGCCGTCCTGTTTAAACTCATGAACACAATCTCGTATTTTTCTAATCAGACTTCTATTATTTATTCTCTCTTTTGGTACGTCTTCGAGAGTTCTATCAAGATTGAATTTAATATTTTTCCAAGGCTTGATTGCCGATAATCTCTTGAATTCTTCATTCATATAAATAAGACAAGTATTTAAATAGAAAAGTTTGTTTATATATAATGAATCACTGCAAATGGCTTATGATCGGATCAGTAACCCCATGCAATAAATCGTGTAGAGGTGAATTCTGTGGATATCACTTACAGAGTGTCAGAAATAATTCGACAGGCCCGTCCCCATGCATAAATTGTGGGGTGGGTGTGAGAGGAAAATCACAATTATGTATCAATTGTGGGGGTAAGCGGTTTAGAGAATTGAAACGTTATTATGATAAACGAATAAAAAACGCTATCATTGACCCTAATCATGACTCTGTCAAAGACAAAATCATAAAAACCCCTCAAGACTACATTAATAGATTTATAATTAAAGCAAATAATGAATTAGACAAATAGTATTATTATATAAATGGAGCAAGAATTCAGACCACATCCAATACTCGTTAATTATGAAATATCTCGTAATGGTGTTGTTAGACACTATAGACTAAAGAAACCCATGGGATATGTTAATAATCAAGGATATTTGTGTTTTACTGCTGGAGGAAAGAGATATCTCTGTCATAGGGCAGTCTTTGAGTGTTATATGGGACCGATTAAAGATGGCTGTGTTATTGATCACATTGACTCCAATCCCTTAAATAACGCGATTTCCAATTTACAATGCATTTCTCAAAGAGAGAATATAAAAAAAGGAAAGACAGGGACTTGTAAGTCAGTTGGAAAGAGACCAGTACAGTCATTTGATACAACGACGAATGAAAAAAGAGTTTTTCAATCAATGAATGCTGCAGGGAAATATTTTGGTATATGTATTCCTTCAGTACGAAAAGTTGATGAAGGGATTTATCAAACAGCTATCTCAAAGAAAAATGGACATAGAATAAAGTTTTCCTATTTACAAGATAACTCTCAATAATTACTATTAATAAAATATATTTTTTTTATTCTTTTAATTTTGTTCCGTATTTCCCCTCATTACTACTGATCGTCACGTGACTATCCTACTTTCGATATTGATTCCCGGATATGTAATTCGTGCGAACACATGTGAAATTGGATTGAATTAATGATGTGTGTGATCTCATGTACGTATTTAATGGTTATACGTATCAGGTATGTACGGATTTTGATTTTGTGTTATTGTTTCTTGTTTCTAAAGACTGTATTGAGAACAGCAGTTAGGGTTTTGTTGGAAAAACCTGTACAGGGTAGAGACAATTTGACAGAGTTAGCCGTGTGAATCCAAGGCCAGGGGTCTATTAATAGATTTTTTAAAAATCCCAATTACAAAGACAGCGTTAACAGCGCTGTTTAGATTTTGTATGAAAATGAAATTACTTTGTAATTATAAATAAAATAGATTGTATGTGTGAAGTCAAAATAGTAAAGCGCATTACATGTAATCCAGTTTTTTTAGTGTGGCTACATGTAATAAAATTCAGAAAAATATCATTTTCGAATTGACAGGGATCCCCATTACGGAGTTATCTCGTCATGTAAATCCATTATTACTACGATTATTTAATCGTAATATTATAGAAATTAATAAAAAAATTGCTATTATTTAACAGTTGTATTTCTTATTTTAATGTTTTATTTAAATACTTAGCTTCCATTGAAATTACTACACAATATTCATTATGAAATGCTAGAAAAATAAATACACACCTACACATTGACACTGCAGTATTAGTTCACCTTATATATAATATGAGCCGTAATAAGTTTGGGGCTTTAAAACGAAGCCCAATATTGCCAATCAAAACTCCCACGCCATTGACATGGTGTGGTTGAATTTTTTTAACTGCAACCAGGGTTAATTTCTTGGGTTGCTTTTGATTGGCAGATTGGGTGTAGGTCCGCCCCGTCGTTTCATGTTTGTATCGTCCTGTACTGTCCCTATCATACCATCCTATCATCTCATTGTATATATATCATCCTATATGTAATGTACTGTCCCCCCCCCACAACATATCTTCCGGAAGACCTAATATAGGATTTGTTACGTTAGAGCTTCCAATTGGGAGATCTATGTTTGTGGCCCTTGGGCTTATATAATGCGAAGGCACTAAATGAGTTCCAAGAATGTGCTGTCCCCCCTCTGGGCCTCTTTGACGTCGTTTGGCGCGAAAGAGGTTCCAAATGAGGCTTTATGTTATATGTTCAATGTTTGTAAAGAAATCACTTGGATTTCACGTCTAATACCCAATATAACCCGCCCTTGAACTCGATTGGGGGGTTAGGGTATTGTATAAGTCTTTAATGTATGTGCCCTTTCTTGCCTCGAAACTCGAATGAGGAAGAGACGGGCATTGTATATGTTTTGTTTTTTTTTTGTATATAAAAATATTTTAAAGATAAGAAAATACATTAGTAATAATATTCAATAAATGGAATTTCAAGATATTACATCTATCATCACAGAAATATCAAATTTAAGAAATCAAGGAATCGTACTTTCTGAATTTTTGAATGAAGACAGACTTTTGAATGAATTTGAACAAATTGATATACAATTGAAACATGGAAGATATGTTCTACCTAAAATGTATTCACTGATAAAAAGAATCCAAAAAGCGGTTAATGATTCTTTGTATAACAATGATATTAATTTATTCATTCGGCTATTTAGTATAGTTGAAGCAATTAGAAAGAAACTCGGGGAACAGTACCAAGTTCGGTCAGAGATTGCTTTGAAAGTGAAATCTATAAGACGTTTGATTGATGCAAGTATTGAAACCCACAATTGAAAAATCGTTAGCATTTCCAATAATGACATCAGAAGCATTAACTACCAGACTAGCCCGTGAGAGGTTAGCATTACTGAAAAAGTTTATACCAATTCGAGATGACGTGCGAGATAAACTACAACTTAGACAGCAAGCGCAGACTGACTTTTCTATTGGAAGCGAACAACTTTTTGCCCCTGTAACTAAAGCCACTAAAGATATGAAACTTGCAACAGAACGTGCTATATACGGCGACATCCCTAAAGAGGGAGCAGTACCTATTATTGATGTATTAGGAAAGATTGCTACAGAAACTGAAAAAACTCACGAGGGAATAAAACAGCTTTCAGGTGAGTTACAAACTCAGCGAGAAATACAACAAATGGGTAATATTGATACTGATGATAACCCCGTTGAAGATGCTAGTGATTCTATTGAAAAAGTTTCCGTTAAAAAAAGTGTTCCTTTTAGCGAGAAATTCACTGATGAAGCTATAGAAAAAATCAGACAACTTCAATTGCTGAAACCTAAAGAATATGCGTCATTTGGTGAATTCGCTGCCGAACGTTATTATAACAGAGAAGAATTTTTAAAAGACGAGTATAAAAAAACACAATAAACAAAGATCAATGGGTGGATTGGTTATTTAAAATTAATCAAGAAATCCCCGGCAATTTAAAAAAGGATACAGTGGAGTACAGAGCTTTTAAAATAGGAGTTGATGCGTATGGTTTAGAACAACAACAACAACAACAACAACAACAACAAAAAGAACAACAACAAGGTCGAGGACGAGGTCGAGGTCAAGGTCGAGGTCGAGGTCGAGGTCGAGGTCGACAATCTCCAGAAATTCAAAACGTTTCCGAACCAGCTCTAGAAATTCAAAACGTTTCCGAATCAGAAAGTTCTTCAGGAGAGGGTTATGGAAGTTCTCATCATGATTCTCATATGTGTCCTAGTAATATCATTAATGATATATCACGACTTGAGGTTCTTATGGGAGGTAAGCGAGCTGGGAATAACTCAGTCGAAATAACTAATGAAGCATTTGATATTTGCAGACGATTATTCCAAGGTGGGATAATTGATATTCATACGTATCGAGAACTCTTGGATGAGTTAATGGACGGAATTCCAGGGGAATTTAGTGGTTATTATAGCGATTGAAATTGTATTTAGAAATTACAAAATCATTTCAAATAAGATGATAGTACACTATAATCACAATAAACCAACAAACGTGTATGTGGTAAACTCAAGATTGCCCGTTTATAAGGCATACTATGGAGACGGCCTTGGAAATACCATAGCGGGTTTATTCACAAGAACAGCCCCAAAAGTAGCACCAATTGCTAAACAATTAGCGATGAAAGCCATTGATGTTATTCGTAATAAGGGAATTAACGCTGTTGGAGATCTTGCAGGAACGGCCTTTTCTACCGCAAAGAATAGAATAACGTCATTGGTGAAATCTAGATTCGGACGAAAACCACCACCACCGCTACCTTCAACAACAATGATGCCTGCAAATGTCAGTAAAGTGATAAATAACGCAGTGGAACAAAAACTAGCATCATTAGCAATGACTTCACCAGATAGTAGTAATATTGCAAGTATGATAGCGGGAAGTGGTCTTGGAGGAAATCGTAAAAATGTCAGACGAAAAAGAAAATGATAGCATTACTACATTTAGAAAAAACGATAACGTTTTAGTATAAATGGCATTTTAAAAAATTGCTGATCCAGCGTTTGATATGGCAGCACCGGTGAATAAAGATAATTCTAAAATTAACTATCAGTATTATGCCTATCCTGCAAGAGAGCCTAATCAACGGGGGAGAGTTGAACTTCAAGTTCAAGATACAAGTAGATACTTTTTGCCGTGTGAGGCGTTTATTGAAGTAGAAGGAGAGCTTGTAACAAATGTTGCAGCTGATACGCCATATGGGAATGACCAAAATATCCGAGTTGGTTTCGTAAATAATGGCATTATGGCGCTATTTAACAGTGCAAGATATATCATTGATGGAAAAGAAATTGAATCAATAGAACAAAATATTGATATTGCAACAACAATAATCGGACTTGCGAGATATTCTGATGATTATACAAGGTCGGCCGGTCCGTCTATGATGTTTGCTAAGGATACTTCTGATCATCCGAACCATTATCAATTTGTTAAAGTACGAACTGCGCAAGCTACTGCATTGGCTGATCAACAACTCGCAGCTAATCCAGACCGTGAAGGCCCGCCAGGCGGTGAATTCGACATTTTAAAAAGGGTCAATGATGATTTCAATCTAGGATTTGCAACACGAAAAGGAGCATTAAAAGGACAACATCGACGGTTTTCATGTGCAATTCCGTTACATCATATATTCGGATTTTGTAGAAATGTCAGAAAAGTCATCTATGGAGCAAAGCATACAGTCGTGTTAGTGCGAAAGGAGAATGACAATGATGCAATCTGGCGTGATGATGATGTTGATGATGGTAAAGTCATTTTAAATAAATTGACTTTATGGATACCCGTCTTGACACCAGCAGTTACAATAGAGCAAGAATTACTATCGTTTATGGACACAGGTGGAAAATCATTGCTAAGTTGGCTAACAACAACGACTGATACGAAGCAGGATAATGTAAATGGCACATTTACATGGCACTTAGCATCAAAACAAGGTGTTTCAGCTCCACGTCATATCTTTATAGCGTTACAGGATGCAAATCGAGTGGGTCATCAAGTATCTAGTCATATGATATTTGATAAATTAGGAGTAAGTGAAGTTTTGTTGAGAATAAATGGACAACAAGAGCCAGCAGAGATTGTACATCTTAATTATGAAAACAACAACATAGCTCGTGTATATCATAGAATATTGTCGTATATGGGTCGTGATCAAAATGTTGATACTGGTTTGCAAATATCGCAAATTGATTTTGAAAAACACTATCCGATTTATTACTTTTCATTGGAACATCTTGACATGATGAGACAATCTGTTGTTGATATATACTTTCAAGCTCGGGTACAACGCCCTGCTGGTATAGCCGATTATAGAGCAGTTGCTGTCATTCTCAGTGATAAATCAATGTTGTTAGAAGGAGTTGGCGGACGAATGAGACTTATTGATGCACCAGTGGAAAATCTTTGATTTTACAAACATGTAGTTAGGATTTTCACAATAAGATCAATTGAAAGTGTAAATTACATTTTAGAATAGAATGACATATAGTATTGTTAATGTCCAGTTGACTGATGGTCAGGTCAAGAAATTGAAATCAAAGTCGGCTAAAGAATGTGGAACCACAATAACGCTGAAACCCACTCAAATGTCCGGTGGTGCACATAAATTATCATTGACAGATCGTCAAATAAAACATTTCAATGATGCGCTAAAGAACAAACGAGTTCAAATTGATTTTTCGAAAGCAGCAATCGCCAATATGATAAAATCAGGTGGTATATTCCCGCTGTTAGCTGCTATTCCAGCATTGATTGCAGCGGCTGCCCCAGCGGTTGCGAAGGCGGCAGCGTTAGGAGCCGTTGGTACTGCTGCAGGAATGGCCCTGAAAAAAGCTACTGGGAAAGGCTATAAAAAAAAAGGAAAGGGTCTAAGACTACCAGGAACCCCATACAATTGGTACAAGGGCACGGGCCTAAGAATACCAGGAACGGCTTATTAGTGGAAAAATCCCTAGGATTTTCACCAATGTCCAATTTTGATTTAATTGATGCTGTAAAATCATTATCAATAAAAAACTTTAGAGGAGTTTTCATGAGAGATCAATTACCGTCAAAACCAATGAAAAATGAAACGGGTATTATCAATCTCGAAAACAGCAGCGGAAAAGGAACTCATTGGGTCGCATATGCAATTGATCCACGTGGAATTGTCTATTTTGATTCATATGGATTAGCTCCACCAAAAGAATTCATGCGATATGTATCCACAATAACAAAGTCATCTCCAATTTTTTATTCCACGCTACCAACACAACAGTTAAATAATCCACCGATATGCGGTCGTGAAGTATTAAACTTCCTTGCAGAGATATCTAAATTTCCAAGGAAACCACCACAAGTTGTTGTTAATGAATATACTAGCAGGCAATGGCAAAAACGATAGCGTTATGATTTAGAAAAACGTAGCGTTTTCGTATAATGATTGATATTTGGGGACGACCTTTATCAGAATCAAAAAAAAACAGAAACCGATAGTAAATTCGATGTGGAAAGTGTAAAAAAAATAATCGAAGATGAAATCGCCGAGACATTAAATTTGTCAAGTGCAGATCCTGGGGAAATAGTTGTATTTCAAGATCGCCAGGGCAAATTGAAATCTAGTAATGTTTCATTGGATGATGTCTTAATACGAAGACGTGACGTCGTTGAAGATACAATAGCGTTATATTCAAATGATGGAAAACTCAAACCAGGTGTACTTGTTTCTACAATCACAGATGCATTAAAAAATTTAAATGAAGAACTTGAAAAACATATAACAGCATATACTTCCCTTCGTAGAAATATTATCAATAAATTTTTTGGAACACCAGCGGTAACCTCTCCATCTCTCGCTGAAATTAAATCCAATTTTGATGAAATTAAATCCAATATTAAAAATATTAATGATACTGGATTTAGTATTATTAGAGATAACATTAATAGTATTAAAAAATCTATCGAGGATATTACAAAATTTAAAACAGACAATCTTCCGCTACTTGAAAGAATAAAGATTCCTCATGAGAGGAATATCATAAATATGATATACACAGTTCTCTCTGGATCATTAGATTGGGAACCTAAAAAGAATACAATAACTCTCACTGTGTCAAAGAAGGGTATTTATCGATTAACAATAGTGTCACTGAATCAGTTTAATATATCATCATCGACTTCATATGGATACAACGTGATTTCAACGACTATTGACATGGATGAATACAAACGATTTACAATAACAAGCACTGATCCTAATTTAAATAAGACATCATTTGTATGGTACATGGAGTTTGTAGCTGATCTAAATTAGAATTTTAAACAATTAGAAACCACTTGAGATTTTAAAATAATATGATTCCGTCATCGCAATATCGCTATGATACCGTCAAAGAGTTCTTAACAAAACTCAAAACACTCATTGATGAGTATGAAATAAAAATTAAAAAGTATCGCAGGAGAATTACCGTAATTGATGTTACAGTATACTCGGTATCTGGTATAATGGCCGGTGCTGGTATTATACTATCTTCAGTAACAATGGTAGCTCCGATTGCTGTCCCAATTGCTATTTCCGCGGTGACAACATTTGCTGGAATTGCAAATGCTATTACTAAAAAAATATCATCATGTTCTCAAGAAAAACTTAACGACTATATAGTAAAACATCAAGCAGTATCTAACGGTTACTTACAATTATCCTCGTTGATGTCATCATCGATTGATGATACGATAATTACCGAAGACGAATTCTCCGCGATGATACGTATTTATGATACTACGATTAAAAACGCTAGCGTTTTTTCATCTATTGCAAAATTAGACATTATAAATAATAATAATGTCGCAAGAGATTCAACTACTTCAGCGGATAGCAGAAAATACCACTCCGCGGAAAACAAGCATGATATCAATATCGTCAACAAACCCTAAATTCAGTGTGAATTTTCCCTCACCTGTTTCAGTAAAGGAAATCGCGTTGGCAAAATTACGAGTGTATCATAGTTGGCCTAATATCAGATCGGTTCCATTTGGTGGTCAGAGATCTAATAATTCTCTGGTATTTGCATATAGGAATAAAAAAGATGACACTCCAGATTGGAATGTTGTTTCAATACCAACTGGGTCCTATCAAATTGAGCAAATTAATAATGAATTACAACGTAGAATAAAATCCATTACTAAAAAAGAATCAAAAATTGCGATAACAGTTCATGAACCAACACTGTCATCTACAATTGAAATAGGCTCTCCTGGGTACGTTGTAGATATTTATAACAGTTCAATAAGAACAGTATTAGGATGGCCCGAAGATCCACCTAGAAGTGCTGGTAATTCCACGCCCGAGCCTGTAAAATCTGATTACGTCACTGATGAAATAGGACCTGAAAATCCATCAAAAACTTATAAAAAATTCGAGGATATAAACTTTACAAAACGATATCGATATAAGGATGAATATGGTAAAGATGTGTGGAGAATTCCATTTTTTAATGATTATATCCCACAGGAAGGTGAAATTCTGGAAATACATGAAACAAGTCCAACATTTGTAGACATTAAAGATCACATCCTTGATAGAATGAATAATGATTTTTTGTTGCTATTACCGTCGTTAAGATCTGGCTTTCTTACACAAGCTGAGTTTACTAGTGTAGTCGCCGCGGGTAATAAAATCATCGATGACATGGAAATATTTAATTCGAGGATTACTAATCTCTTCACTGATGAAAATAGCCCGATTTCAAAAACTAGCTCAGCTCAAGATTATAAAAAAAATATAAATGAAAATCCAAATTTTAAATTACCAGGATATAATGTTCCCGAGTTAAAGAAAAAACTCAGAACTGCCATCGACGAAGGATTTAATAAAATTTATCAATCATGGAAAGATAGCCAGCCGAAGCCTATGATCCTCACTTATAATAATTCTCCCGACGGCGACGGTAGACATATCGCACCGAACAATGTGAATATTTCATCAGTGATCGCACTTAATTTAACATGTGATGTAATCGAAGGGAGTTATCAAATTAATATGGAACAATCAAATCAAGCCCGACAAGGTTACATTCTTTATTCATTTTCACCAACAGCACCCCCCGGATTTTTAATTGTTGAGAATCCGACTAATCCAGTCTATATGCAATGTCAAAATGATTTACTAACTAGAATTAATTTTACACTCACCGATCAGTCAAATAATTTGATTGATCTACGTGGTGAAGTATTATCGATTAGTCTGTTTGTGAAAAGCTAACAAATAATTTGTATTAATCAGCAGCAGGGAGGGTGAAATGACAACATATTTGCGACGTAGATGGCAGCAATTTGAGGGTGGTTATGACAATGTATTTGCGACAAAATCGCTAAGGCTCCATTTGTAAAATGGGGTCTTTAATTTTTTTTGGGTTAAAATATGAGATTTCGTAGGAAGGTTCCATTTGGCATTCTGAGGCTTTAATCGATTTTGTCGCAAAAATTTGTAGACGTAGATGGCAGCAATTTGAGGGTGGTTATGACAATGTATTTGCGACAAAATCGCTAAGGCTCCATTTGTAAAATGGGGCCTTTAATTTTTTTTTGGTTAAAATATGAGATTTCGTAGGAAGGCTCCATTTGGCATTCTGAGGCTTTAATCAATTTTGTCGCAAAAATTTGTAGGGTTCACCCTCCCTGCTGCTATATATATATATATATATATATATATATATATATATATATATATATATATATATATATATATATATATATATAAATGATACATATGCATACATCGTTACCTTGGGCTTTAAGCCATGGATGCATATATATGTATATAAAATACTGTCTATTTCACAACCTCAGTCTTTTTTTTATTATATTCATAGATCTGATATTTATTTTTTTATTTGCGTCAACTCAAGTTGCATTTTCCGCTGCCGAGTTTGTTAGGCAGTTTATTTCGTCCATTTTATGCAATCGCCGACAATTTAAATAACTTTTAATTCGTCTTAATTATGGTGAATTAAATGTTAATGTTGACCATTTCTAATATATCATGTAAACTCGTTAATTTCATTGATCAGTGCAAAATTATCAACTCTTTCTGATATTAAAATTGTCATGTGCAGTCATTATCTGATAATTGACAGTCATGGGCTGTATTAATGACATCAACTTTTTTTTCGAGCTCTGTCGTAACGGATAAGTAGTTGTATTGTTAAAGAAACAATACTGCGCCTTTTGGTAACTTTTGACATAATAAAAGTGATTACATAAATATAACAGGTATAAATCTAAAGTCAAATTAGAATAAGGTTATGTTTTATCTTTTATTCAAGTGGCGAATTCATTGAAATAGCAATTATTTCCCAAAGGCTTATGTATCTGTCATACAACTAACAATAAAAGCAGTTACAACATTATATAATTTATTTCAGAATGCATTAATTAATCAGGCACATGTATGTCAGAAAATGTTTATTTAACTATCAGTGCTTTATATATGTTGTCTGTTCAGCTCAAGATATATTCCGTTGTCCCTGTTTACGTCCCGGCAGTTCGTTTTAGTCACTTGCACTTTTTCAACTACCAAATCTTTAAAAAAAAAAATTTAAGTTGTCCCATGCTGTTTGTTTAGCAAAATCGTCTTAGGTGAAAGTCGAACCAATATACTCTTTGAAAAGCCACGATGTTGACTATAAAACTCTTGGGACGGGGCAGCGTACATTTGTGGACTGATTTGTTTATAAACTATATGTATATGTATTAGATGAAAAGAAAACTAAAAACTAAATCTATTATATCTGTTTATCTCTTTATCTTGTTTCATGTTAGTTCTATATGTAAATGTTAAAAGAAAAATTAAATTGTAGATTCATATATTAATAGCTAAATAATATGCATTGGGAAATCAAAAGTACTTTCATACATGTAAAACCGTTAGGCATTAAATTCAAAATTGTGGGACTTAAAAATGTACCTGGTCCGGGTAGACAAATGTGTAGCAAATTCTTAACAAGCAATACAAAAAAGTTGTTGTTGTTGTTGTTGTTGTTGTTGTTGGGCTTAACGCCATTTTTCAGCACACGATAGGCTATTCATGGCGGCCAGTATTAATGGTGGAGGAAGAAACCGGGAAATCACCGGAAAGAACCACCGACCCACGAGAAGCTACTGGCAAGCTTTCTCACATATCCACATTCGCCGAATCTTAGATTCGAATCCACGCAGACAGAGGTGAGATGGCAGTGATCCGTAACGGACAGCGCTTTCGACCACTCGGCCACTCGGGGCCCCTCTATACAAAAAGTCCAGTACAATACTATCCAATAACCTTTTTTGAATTTTCTTTGTATGTGTTTACTTTTATGACCGATATTGCTCTAATTGATCATATATTTCTTTCATATTTAGAATAAATTTACTGCATTATTATTAAATGAGATAAAATATGTAACAAATAATAATAAGCAGATTCCAATTTTTGTTTGACAAAAGACAATTTTTAAATATTAATGCTAGTTTAGTACAACGGTGAATGGAAATAGACATTGAAAAAAATTAGCAATATAACATTATGGCAAAAAAAATAATTTTAAAACAGTATTCTCATAGAAAGTGCTACACATGCGAATGAATTTATGCCCCATCTGATGTTAATTTCAGACTATAAACTGCGTTATAAACTTAACCTGGTGTGATTGATTTGCAATGTAGTGTGGCCATGTTGTATCATAATTATGGTACACATTTATGTTGTTTTAGAGAAATCTAAATATTAGACAAATTAAATTATGTAAATTCGTGCGTAGGCTGTATTTTTTCTTGGATAAAATGGTCATTGAATCGGTTGAAAATCCATGATACTGCATGATAATTACACACATAATTAGGGGTTCTACAACAAAATATGCTTTGAGAAAAGAGAGTAATCTTTGCGTGTGCTAACATAAGAAATTTAATTAGTACAAATTTTAAAGTAAATGCTGATTCTTATATTTTGCAGATGATGCGTGGCCATCAGGTAGTCAAACTCATTACCATCCAATGTACGACACTGAACGCACACTGAACGATCACTGTTTATCCACATTTTCAATTCATCGTCCTTTGGCGGGGGGGGGGCCAGACAGATGCTCTTCCCCACCTACTTAGCCAAAAAATGGAAAAAGTAATCAATGTGTTTCTGTTTCCCCCAGGTGCGGTGTAATGTATTATTTTTTTAAAAAAAGAATTTTGATTAAATTTATTTCTGATAATTTTTGACGGGGTTTTTTTACCTAATGTATCTGAAGGTTCGTTCATCCGTTCAAGTTTCAATTACTTTCTCGGAATCTCTCGCCTTTTCCAAATTTGTGTGACCTTTGCCAGAGGTCCCTTAAGTCCTGTGTATGCTATATGTGTTATGCTATATTGTGTGTTTGCTATATAGTGTTTTGTAACGACGGCAGTTGTATCAAATCAAAGGATCCCACAAGTTTTCCTATTGTATTCCCTGTACATATTATTTTTTTTAAAGGTTAAGTAATTTTGAATTAGGAATTCTTTTGCTTATATATTGAGAGTGAGACGGTTTACTAGAAATGATAAAAAAGAGCTATTGTTTTACGTGATTTGGTGTTTGTTCAGAGTTGTCTCTCTCTCTTTCTCTCTTTATATTTATGTTAAATAAATGATAATAATAGCTATTATCATGATGAGGATAACCGCTCCGGTGGCCTAGTGGTTAGAGCGTCCGCCTCGGATGCGGGCGGTCGTGGGTTCTATCCCCGGTCGAGTCATACCAAAGACTTACAAAAATGGTACTGAAAGCTGCCTCACTTGGTGCTCAGCATTAAGAGGTTAGTGATAGGACTGGTCGGCTTGGTGTCAGGATAATGTGACTGGGTGGGACATCATGTTACATGTCTGCGGCATGATGTCCCAGTGCTAGACATCACTATAAAACTGCCACACTGCAGACATCGTAGCGATATGACTGAAAAATTGTTAAAGCTACGTTAAAAATTATAAACAACACAACACATGATGAGGATACTTGGTGTGTGTAGTGCAGTGAGTAATATTTCCTTTATTTATTTATGTCACCTCTTGCATTTATACGCATTCTAATTCCTTTATATTACGAAATATTGAAGACGAGCCAAATAACTTATAATTTAGAGTTTTTTTTTAAAAAAAGAAGAAAAAAAGGAAAAATGTTTTATATTAGGTTTCGGTTAGTTGTTAGTCTGGGTCACCCATTTTAGTTGCGTTCCCTTATTTCTCGTATATATGTCCTAATTAAAAATCCGAACCAGTATATATAAAGTGCTTCCCATTGAGTTCTTGGTTTATAATTTAATTCTTTAAAACGATTAATTATATTGGCTTGTTTCATTAAAGTTGGGTTTGGCAATGCTAATCCCTCTTTTATTTACTTTATATAGAGTAATTTTTCAATGTAGTTCATTTTCAAATTCCTTATGTATTTAATTATCTGATTGTCTATTTTCTCTTGAATTTTATTTTCAAAATCAACGATGTTATCATATAGTTCATATTTGAATACAAGTATGTTTTGGCTACTTGTGCCCTATCCATTTTACATAACGGCGTTTGTGCCCAGGTTGCCATTCTACTTGTTGTCTTTCGTATCAAATTTCTCTGGGATATCTTTCCACCCAAAATACACCCCTAGAGCTTTTACTCTACACTTAATATGTTTGTTTTTTTTTTGGCGGGGGTGGGGGTCTCGGGTGATTCCACCTCCAGCTACCTATTTTTAGGATCTGTTTTATCGTGGTTTATTTTTTAATGCTCAGCCAAATAATTCATATTCCTTTTCTAGATGCTTAAAGTTAATGTTAATTATAAAGTTAATGCAATCAACTGCGTGTTGAAGCATTTTGAATTTGTACTGGAGATCTGGAATCCTTATTCCTTCAATATTTTGGTTGGTCCTTATCCTTGTATTCGAGATTTCCAATGTATGACACTAAACGCACACGTATTTTAGATCACTGTTTCTCCACATTTTCAATTAATTGTCTGAGATTTCTTGCCATTTATGATACCACTTACACAATTAACATTGAAACCTTCTCTTTTGAACAGTTTGATTTGCATCTACCACACGGAAACCTGGCTCCGCTTTATTTTAATACTGAAATTATTCACTTAAAAATCACCAGTACAGAATTTGAAGAAGAAGAAAAAAAAACCCAGCTTTGTTTCAAAATGAGAGATGAGGTGATGAAGCTATAAGTATATAAACCTTGCATTTGATTGCTTGTAATTAACAGTAATATTTTGTTCAGACTGTCTAGCAGTTTATTAATGATAAAAAAATACAAAACTTGAAACTCATCCTATTTCCAACGCATGCTGACAATTGTAAGTACTCACAATGCAGTCAAAAGAAATTCGAGGCTGATTTTGGCAGGTTGCTGGTGAACAATATTGAGTAAACGAGGGCTTGCCGCTTGATCAACTTTTTCGGCATTTTCTTTCGTTGGTTTCTTTTTTGTATTCATCGACAAGAAGAAGCACTTGCAGTTGCTGATTCTGTTCGGCAATTCCTTTTCATTTTACACGATTGCCGACAATTTACCTGTTATTGTTCACATTTTTCAACATTTATAAGTAACTCCTTTTCTCGACTGAGCAATGGTCGAGTTATCTTTCTACTAGTCATCTATTATCAAGAGGTATTCAATAATTGCAGGTAAAAGAAAACATTAAGAATGTTCTAATCCTCTTAAATTTGCATGTATTAAATAGTGATTTTTTTAGTTTGTTTTTGCGTTTGGTTCTTTAGATCACATAAGTGTTTTGTTTGGGGGTTTTTATAAGTAAATGTCCTCAATATGTGACATTTATTCTGGCTGAATAGAAATTTATTTGAACACGTGGCTTTGATTTCGTATTTTAAAAAAAATATAGGTGAAAAGAGATAGTAATAATAAAGTAAATTCAGAGAATCAGTTGGTAAAGATCAGACTCCAAGTTTTAGATAGATAATGTTAGCAATATCAACATTTGTGCTGAAATGGAAATGTGTATATCTGGCCACAAAAAGACCAGTAAAGACACAGAATCTATATAGCATACAAAACATTGTAGCATATACATAGCAAACATAGACAGTAGGAAAACCTTTGACCACGATCACTGGAAATAGGGATTGTCTTATCTAATTATCCCAGACAAATATGTCAATGTTCAATTAAATTCTTTCTAAATATCTTGTGCATATTTTGTATTCGTCGTCGGTTATTTTTACGTTTTATCGCAGCGAATAAAATTTATCTTCGTCGGGCAAAGAAGTTTCATCAAATTTACTCCAATCATCGAGATATTCGTATGGAAATACTCCCTTTTCTTGTTAACAAACTTGCTTTGGAGACTACTTCTCACCCGAAACAATCTTGTAGGTTATAAAACTTGCTACAGCATTTCACCAACTCATCTAACGATGCTGCCAAAAACTGTAGGCTGTCGATGAAACGCAACTTATCTGAAGTAACCGACATATACTTTTCAAAATTATTTGGAATACACTTGATTTTGTTATCAAGATTTAAATGAGATTTTATTTCTGGATCGCCAAAAGCTTCTACGACAATATGACCGTCATATTCTCGGAAATTGTGAAGAACAACTGGAATAAAATCTGGAGCATGAAACTTTAGATTACACTTATCGTGAGCAGCAGCACGATATTATCCGGTCAAATGATAATGATTACGCATTGTTTTTTGTTATCAGGCGCGGGCGATGCAAACGCCCGTTCACAAAAATGACAAAATTCTGCTTGCTTTTTGTCAATTTTCTGCTGGGCCTTATTTTGAAATTTTGTATAAACTTTAAAAATAATTTTTATCAAAACTTTAGAAATAAATTTGTTTAACAAATTAAAATAATCTAAAAAGTTTAAAGCACTTCGCAAAAAAGTTTGTCCAGCCACTAAAAAAAATGTCTCTAACCAAATGAGTGTAGTGTGAGTTTAAAAAAGTTGCGATAGAAGCCTCAAAATGCTTCTTTATATTTGTTTGTAGAAAAATAGGGTCTCTAAGCCAGAATTCGTATTTTATTTACTACTTTCGTTCGTTTAGTACCAAGAATTTTTAATTGCTTAAGTATTTTAAGGTATTTCATTTTGACCCCAAATTTAACTTTGCAAAGAAATTAGAAAATCTCTATAGTAATAAATGTATCACGTGCTTGCTTCCGACAGTATTTTAAATTATTTGGGAAGTATTTGTGTATCTTTAGGCAGTATTTGGGTATATTTAGGCAGTATTTAGGTAAATTGTGCCACCCGTTAGTGTACCTTTGAATTTGATTGCTTTCTCCGACCGTTACGGAGATACGACACTTTCACTGCTCTGTTAGTTATGACAATGTTTTGGCGACTTAGTAATTTCATTACATTACTAGTTTCCACTTTAATTTGTGTTTTTGTGTCGGTTTAGCAAAATGTTAATTTAAATGATTTATATACAACTTCAGAGCATCGAAATCTGCCATGACTCTTGCTTTGTGTATACTATGTACTGTATAAACCGTCTGTGATATAAAAACTTCTTTATACGTAGTCAGTGGAAGTTTCGGCTTCCATTTTAGATGATTAGTTATATAACTGATTTGGCAATTATGATAGAAGCTAGAAGTCACATAGTACTTTGCTAATATATGCTTAGTTAGAAATGCATGTTCCAAGCAATAGTCCTTACGGAATTGAAGGGAAGGAAACACGGAATTCATCAAGGAAGACATCCTATGGTTCGTTGCTGGCGTTACTAATTCATTGAGTAGTATCCGTCAATTTCAAGCAGCCCAGGAGGCGTAAGTCACCACCACCACCACCATATGTCGAAGCATGGCTCTTGGGCCTTTAAGTCAGAGCGCATGGGGCGCATGTCATAACTGTTGGATCCAACTCTTACTACTGCCATACCGTTACCAGTCGTCCTGACATCACCAAACTGACAGTCCAGCCGTCCCAGCATTGAGACTTAGGCCTCACTGGACAGTTGTTTTGGTAAATTTTCATCCGACGATGACCTATTGCAGATAAAAATGATAATAATTTTACAATAAATATACAAATGCAAACTAACTAATGATTTTTGTTGAAAGGATGCTTGTAAGATTCTGACTATGGTATTAAGGTTAATTCTATATGCAACTGGTGGTTTTGATACTGAACCTATACTACCACCAACCCCTCTTTTTTACATTCATTTTTGACAGAAAAGAGCTATTTTCAACCTGTTCCTGTGAGAAGCAGGCTAACATAGGCAGTACTTACCTTACTAGTCTTGAAAGTTCACTAGTACTATAACAAATTAACATACTCAACCATGTAGATTTTTAGATAGTTACCTCTGTAGCAGACACATGTAAATACGTAAGCCAAATCGGCTGCTCATTTTATAAATGCTAGGGTTGTCATAATTAGGCTCATGCCTTCTACCTTAAAAATTAGGGGGGGGCGAAAATACGAAACTATCGAGTGAGACCTTTAGTTCAGCCAAATAGTTTGTACACGGATGTTAATAATACAACCATTTATCTGGCCACACTGTCGGCATCTTGTTATTACTATGCTGGATAATTCAATTAGAAATCTGTCCGTTCAGCCAGGCCTTTGGTGCGGCTGGAACCGGTGATTGCCAGACTGTCTTATATACCGCCAGCATCCATACCGACCACATGCCGTTCACACATGGTTGGATATAATGTATTCAAACCGCACCATTGACGGCGGTCCAGGAGTCATTGGCCGTCGAGCAGCTCCAAAAAGAAGGGACCTTTTTGCCGAATCGGTCCAATAAACTATGATTTTACATGGATCTTAGTGACATATCCGTCCGTCCAACAGTACCGTCGGCGACATGCCCGTTCTGTGAGATAGATTTCAGTGAGAAATTTTTCAATCGGGCCTATGGAACGGCCGGTACCAGTTATAAGAGGTCCGTCTTCTATACCGCCAGATTCCAGGCCGACAATACGCCGGGCAAACCAGCTGGGAGAGCAAGTGACGTTTTCATTGAGATGGAATTGAATGTTCATGCTACTTATTTTGTGTTCTTCAGCGCTAAAAGTAGACACATTTCATCCTCGACACATAGTACGTGTGACATAATTCCTTCAAATCCACCATTCCTCACATCTTAATCAGATCCGACAATAGAACAGTTTATGTAGTTTTTAAGCTACCGTCGAGGTCTTATTATTCAGTGTTGGCTACTTCAGAATGCCCTCCGTGGGTTAGATCCCCGGTCGAGTCATACCAAGATTTGCAAGAATAGTTCTAACAGCTGCCTCGCTTGGCGCTCAGCATTAAGAGGTTAGTTTTAGGACTGGTTGGCCTAGTGTCAGGATAATGTGGTTGGGTGGGACATCATACTACATGTCTGCGGCATGATGCACCAGTGCTAGACATCACTATAAACTGTCACACTGCAGACATCGTAGCGATATGACTGAAAAATTGTTACAGCTACATTAAAAATTATAATCACATCACAACATCAGTATGCCCTCCACCCCTACCGCTGTTCTAAATAATCGGTAGATCTTAACGGGGAGGAAGAAACCAACAAATGGCTTCTATATTGATCTCCCGGCACTTGACAAGAATATAATATCTGTTCATATGTCCGCTTGTCTATTTTTTATTGGCGAATAAATTTGTTCTATGCAAATTAGCTGGTTTAGAGTGTCGCTTCAGACACACATCAATATCCACACTCAGGAGGCGACGGGCAAGATTGCTATGGTTAATGGCCAGGGCTACCCACCCTACTTTGACCAATACTTTGACGGGTTCGGCTAGTCTACTCTTGATACGACGTGTCATTTGTCGATCCACGTATCCGTCCTTGTCATACCGACCTCATCCTGACGACCCTGTTTGGATCACCATTGTTTTAGAGGAAGAATAGAGAAGGTTTGGAGGTAGACAGCTGGCAGCACAGGAACTGCCTTCCACATCGCCGCTCAACTCACACGGGCGTTTGGAACCACTCAGTCCCCGTCATTCTGAAGGGATGTTAAGCGTCATCAGGACAGGGATTTTTGTTTTCAGTCTCATGTGCACCAACATAGATCTCTAATATCACTGGATCTCCCTATTCCATCGGTATTGTGGGTGGATTGGGTTATCCGTGTCATTCGGATGGGTTTTCGGCCGCATTCATCAACAATCTTCTCCCCTTCCTCCTCTCCCTTTTACACGATTACACCTTCAGATCGGGAAAAGGATGCCTTTTTAGAACAGGAGATACGGTCGCTCATAAAAAAGCGGTGCAGCTTGTGCTAAGGCCACAGTCCCCGGTGTTGTACTCAAGGCTGTTTCATTTTTATATAGCAAACATCAGTTTGAGACCCACCATCGACTGGAGTCTCCTCGTCCAATCCAAGATGGAGACGGCGAGTTCTCAGTCTGATCGCATATTTTCACACCCCTATTTACCCCGTGTCACGAACATTTTCTACGATATTTGCTTACCTCGACACAGTTTATCATTTCGCCGTTCTTCCTTTTGGCCTCAACATAAGTCCTTGTGCTTTTACTCTGACTATAGATTTCATTGACTCCCTGTTTCAGACAACGTCATCTACAACGACGACAGCGTACCTGGACGACGTCCTCCAGATACACATTGTAAGTTCTATCCTACTCTAAGGCAGAAACGATCTTCCAGATCATCTAGGCTTTTTAATGAACTGAGAAAATAAGACCATTCCACCCCAGATCTTTGTCCATTTGGGTATTGAGTTCTTAACCAATCTGAATCTGGTGCGGATTCCTTGTGTTCACGTTATTAAAATCGTCGAACTCATCGACTATGTTTTTAACAAGATTTGGATTTCATCGAGAGAGTTCGGTTTATTCAGTGTGCGAGTGGACTAGATCCCGATTGGCCATCCTTTATATGCAGATCTTGTCAGCACAATGTCGCCCCTTGTCAAGCCCCGTCGATCAAACAGTCATGAATCACTCCACCTCTATCCCCGAGATTAGTTCATTCTTTGGCAGTCCAGGCCGGTTGACCATGGGAATTCCCTTGTATAAGCCCTAAGCAAACGGTCTTCACTCGGTTTTGCGTTTTCGATGGAGTTGGGGCGTCAGATGATCGACCTCTTTACGACGAGGTGGAATCATAAGGTGGTGGCTTAACGGGTCAATTGGGAGATGACTTGCCAAGTATCTCATCCTTGTATCCCTGACACTTTTGAAATGTTTCCTCGGCGGGTTAAACGGTGCGCGGGTAAGCAATGGGTGATGAATATAAAACAAAACACAACAGAAAACCACGCAACACAAATTTAGCTAAAATAAACCAAACCACCGTCCAACTCCGATCATGAACTGTGTAGTGTGGAATATTTCCCTCACTTCTTGGTCATTCAGTCCAAGGATGCTTCATGAATACTTGCTGCACTTTCCCAATTTGCAATAGAAAATCCTATATTTGTATTAATTTGTACACCATAAAAGTGTGAAAAAAATAATATCGGGATGCTTGTTCGTAGGGTGCAAGTGACGCGGACAGTCAGAAAATAAGGACTTTCTTTGACATTCCATTAACCTCATTTGCTCACACATCACTAAATTCGTCTAAGGGCGTAATTTACTGTTGAGACTTGACTGGAGCCGATGACATAAAAGTCAAGGTGTCACTGCCATCCGTAGAATTAGTATCAAACGTAACGTAAATTTGCAGGACACCAATGCCAATATACTCTTTTTAGACACACAAACAATACCCAAAATTGTTAGTTAGATTTTTACAAATTGAGGTCGAGATCTACATCTTAAACCCACTTCAATGTTTCAAGTTTTAGAATTACGGTCATCACTAGAACAGATTTTCCAAAAGACCAGTATGTGGCCGAGGTGGATACGCCTCGCCGCACTGCGTCAACTGCGTAAAGGGGCAACGCGCCAATTCCACGGACTGTGAAACCTAGAAACAGGAAAAGGAAATACAGACGGTAAAGTAAACATCCATTATCCCCTTTCCAGAGGCCAGAAAGCTTGTTCAATCTAGAACCTCTCTACCTTCTCAACATTAGTGAAGACCAGACCGAAAACACATGAAGACACATAAATCCAAACAAACCCACATGATTTATCAACAACCTCAAACACTCCACACTACAAACGTCGGAAATATCCCCTCAGACAACATTCAATAACACTCCAACACCAAAGTCACCAAACAGCAAAAGAGATGATCAAATAGGATGTAAAAAGGGTCTGATGATCCTATAAAGCTACACAATAGGTCTGGCGACTGTAGGACATGAATAAAGAAGAAACTGTACTGAAGGCAATTCCAGACCTACGAACAAAAAATTAACCGCGTGCTTCCTCCTGGCAAATAAGCATATAGACTTTCCTTGAGAAAGGTCTAACCTAATAACAACACCAACTCAACTTTTAATTCATAACGAAGAACGCCAACATATAATGGAATTGATCATTTGGACATGAGCGCTACAACATGCTTGAAGCTCGGTTTCACTAAGGGAAGACATTTGGTTTACTCTGGTTATATCCTTCATCTTGCCTTACAAGTATCAAATTTCGTCATCATAGGGTTCTCAAAATGAATCCTGGAAAATCTTGGGAAAACATATCAGCATGTTACTGGACATAAAAATAGTTTTTAAACAAAAAGAGCAGACCAGAATGATTTTCTGCGCTATTAAAGACAATTTACAGGCCATTGATCATTGCGTCACTCTACATCGAGTTATTACCTTTTGTTCCATTTATATACCACGAAACACCAACTTGCTACCATATGAATTAGACAACCTCGTTCAATCGCTGCTAGCCCCATTTGTTCTACTCGAAGATTTTTGTGCTCATGACGTTTTGTGAGGATCAAATTACATAAATTACGGAGGCAAATAGGTAGAAAATAATTTATGGACCCAGCTTGTGTCTATATAACACCAAATCACCGAAATATTTACATCCATGAACGTGTATCCAATGACCAGCAGTCTCACTAAAAAAAATTAACTATGCCATCGGTGAGTCAAGTCCACACTGGAATTTAAAGAAGACTGAATGGGCCAAGTTTTAAACACTTTGTAAAACTAGACTTAATAAAGGGATCCTTTTAAACGTCAATGATTATATTCAACATTGCACGTCTATTTGAATCGAGATTGCAGAAGATTCCATTTCTAAGTCTTTGTATAACTCTAAAAGAACCCCCAAACTATGGTTCACTAAAAAAGCCATTAGACAACGACGAGAAGCATTGATAGAATTAAACAATCGTCCGACGCCCGAACGTTTAAGAAGGTACCATATATTCCATAGTAAAGTTAGCTGCACGATTAAAGAATGTGAAAAGCATCATGAAAAAAGTGTCTGCTTCAAACTGTCGTTTCTCAATAAAGACAGTATAGGACACGATCCTCAAAATAACTGGTAAGGTCTAAAACAAGGGTTTCCGACAACTGAAATTAAATGATAAAGACTTCAGTTCCAAATAAGACATAGCAAATGTACTTGCTAATAGTTGTTTGTGGTTTTCTTTAATAAATTAATTGTCATATAATTTTTCAGTAGACTTTCAAAAGGCTAAAAAGTCAAAAAGAGAGATACATTTAAGATTCACATCCAAATATTCAGAACGTTATAATCAACCATTTTCACGTTTGGAACTTATGGAATCTTTGAACAAAATCCATGATTCATCCGCAGGTCTGACGAAATATATTACCAGTTTTTTTTTTTAAACACCTACCGGAACCACAATTAATCTCTCTTTTGGAAATTTTCAATGATTTATGGACCATTGGTGATGTACCAAAAGTTAAGATATAAGTTATTATGATACCTTATCCCATATAGATACTACCAACTCCCGTCCCAGTGCTTTGACGAGCTGTGAGTGTAAACAATGGAAGAATGATAAATTACTGGTTTGTTTGGTACTTGGAGAATAATAATTTTATATCTCCTTCGCAAAACTGCTTCAAATATGGCCGTAGTACAAGTGATCATCTGATTGGGCATGAAACTTTTTCTCGCGTTATTTTGATCATGAAAGAACATTTAATAGAATTTTTCGATTGAGAAAATGCCTGTACGTAAAAAGAGAAGATGATTGTATACATCTGTCTAAGAACCTCACCTACAAAAAGGTCACTGTAACCTACATTTAATATTTTGCCAGTTGAAGTTAATTTTTTTAATTTAGCTCAAGACCACGACGATTTTTCATGCTCTTAACATTCTATCTTATCTAGGATAATGAAATAAGCATCTTCCCTATACAGGCTTCTGATATGTTAACCTATCTAACACCTTACCGGATCGAATGAATGTCTAAGTGCTGCTGGTTTGTGAATTTCATCAGATAAAGCCAATCAATCCAATCAAACTCGCTCTTACATTTATCATTGTCGCTGTCAAAAACATTGCGACCTGTCGGCTCAAAGGTCCTTTGCAATGGTGGCACTCTACAGTTTCGTAGTTTGTACTGGATTTTTATAGAAAAAGAATTCCCTGGTTTTCTCATTGTTTTATTAGCTATTTTAAAAAATGATGGCTGTGATAAATGATAGCTATGATATATGATAGCTATTGTTAAAAGAACTTTCAATTCATTTATTTTAGAGTATAATTGATTGGTGTAGTATGGGTTAATGAGTACATAGCTTGGCCCTAGTCCAAATGTGCATGTGTACAAAATATGCTAGCTCCGCTTGGTCAATTTTACTTCAGAAGTAAATTGAAAGGCCGATAACTTTTTTGTACATTGTAAAAATATTTCAGTCATATTGATACGATTCGCTACGATGTCTGCGGTGTGGCAGTTTATAGTGATGTCTAGCACTGAAGCATCTTACTGCAGACATGTAGCATGATGTCCCACCCAATCACATGATACTGACACCAGGCCAACCTGTTCTAACACTAACCTCTTAATTCTGAGCACCTAGCGAGACAGCTGTTAGTCAGATTTTCGTAAGTCTTTGGTATAACTCGACCGCATCCGAGCTGGCGCTCTAACCACTGTGCCACCGGAGTGGTACCTGTAAAAAGCATGAAGCGTTTTAAAATACAATAATTAATACATTTCCCTAAAATACAGAGTGAAAATTTTAAAACAATAACTTACTGTATTTGCAAATTAAATCTTTAATAATCCTATAATTTCTAATGCAAGTTGTAATGATTAAAGTTATGAATAAACTAAAGCGGCATTTCAAAATAAATCCAGTGCTGGAAGTGTTGGTGTACTTGTGATAGACTGAATAGTAATGATGTGCCATTAGTCTTTTGTTGAATCACAATAATAATATCCAAGAATATATCCTTGTTTGAATTCCACTATAAATCCAAATCTCTATTTCCAAGAATATTATTTTAAATTTGCATTTTATATTTTAAGTGAATAAAAAGTTACAACCCAGATCAAATACTGGACACAACAATATGACTGACTTCTGCTTCAGATGTTATTGCTGAATAAACAGCTTTTTCCATAAACAAGATTTTATATTCCTTTACCTGGCCCAGGACACAAATTTTTATATGAAAAAAGAACATTACCTGCTGAAAAATTTCATTCTAGAAGGTTCCAAATGTTTGCAAGATAAAATCTTAGTTATAATTAGAATGTATATTACTAAGCTTATAATAATCAACATGATAAACACAATGTCCTTGGCACAGATCAAGATAATAATCCTAATGTCTATCCTTCAGTCAGACAAAGGTAAACAAAGTAGTTTACAAAACTGTCACTGATTTTGGACAAGGTCAGCTACACAAATACAGTTTTACCTAACCCACAGCATATCATGAAATAAAAAAATAAAAATAAATAACAAACAAATGCAAATTAAATATACATAACAATATTTGGTAGTCCATTAGTTGCAATTTCAGAAGCTAGTATTATCTAGACTAGCAAAATTGATTTTCCCTATTTCAATAACTGTTCAGACTAACTCATGCTGATTTTGAAGCACATGAGAGCAGACATTTTTGTTAGCTGTGTGCTTAAATGATGTACAATATCCAAATAAATTTCAGCCTGTAGAACATGAAAGTAACATAAAGGTATGCCAATATTCTTTCCATTTTGCATGTTGCAAATGCTAACAGTTTTACCCTAAACCTGTCACTCTCTCAGAAACTGATATCTGTAGAGAGCCCCAATGACACGCAGTCAGCTAGCTAGCTGCTGCAATACGCTATTCTTTGGTTAGGTTTAGTTGCATACAACGGGAAGCAAAGAAATCCAAAGGATGTCGCTAGTGCAATGTACTGAAATATCAGATCAGCAGACGGACTAGGACAACTAAGACGAAATTTTGGGGACCATAACGATCAGGAGGCTCACCGCCGAGGAAGGTTGTGGGGGTGGGGGTGTTTTTTTTTTTAATAAAAAATTAAGTTTAAGTAAAAAAGGCAGGCTACGGGAGACATTTTCCTAAGGACCACAGATCGTGTCCGCGGCCCGTAAACTTTCACCATTTCATGTATTATGTTTAATTGGCTGACAATAGTTAGGGTGGTGTGAAATTCCTTTAAAAATTGAAGGCTGATTGATGTAGCTGAGCTTGTCTTTTACTAATTTGCAAATAGGTCAAAGTATCAAAATGAACCACTCAGTTTGCCTTAAGCTATTATCAGGATATCAATTTTGGGTAGAAAAATTAAAAGGTATGTAGGACTATGTTGTTCCTTACAAATTGATATTAGTTACAAAATTAAATAACTTGGTTCAATATTCCATGGCTTGGATGACATAATAACCGACTTACTTTAGAAGCCGCTTTTCACAAATGAAATCATATATAGTCATTAGCATGTTTATTAACAGCAGCAACGTTTGGCTAAAGTCGACTTTTACTCCATATAAACGCAAAACATATTTGTTTCCGTTGTCCTAACAGGGTTCAAGTGGGATTCATTTTTTAAGGTGATTCGGGAGGCAATAACAGCCTGCAAAGCATGCCAAGATCGTCAAATATAAATTACAGAACTCCTGGTTTAACTTTGAGAAGCGCAGCAGTGTGGAGGGGAAGATGGGGTGCATTTAATTCTTTGTACATGCAAACAAGTCATTCTGGAATCTAGAAAGTATGACGTCTGTTGAAACAGAAGCAACACCTGTAATATATTTTACACACGGAACTGGACATTCCGATCAGTTATCAATTAGTATTCGTATCTTTATCGTGTTAAAATACTGACCATTGCTTTCCATGGTAATTTTAGCCATGAAAAAGATTGATTCAAAAACAATAATAAGCACATGTCCATGTTTGCACAGTTTATTTGTGTTCATAAAACGTTAACAAACATATTATACGTAGGCGTTATGACTGCTGTATTACTTGTAAAGTTCATATTAAACTTGACAATGTCATGTTTCCTCCTCAAATGAAAGGGTTATTCCAAAATGTGATTTTGAAATCGCTACAAGCGTTACTCGTAGTCAGACTTGCATCCGATAAAGTTTTGACTTGGATTCGTTCAGGAAATCCAACAGAAGGCGTTTGAACAACAGTACCATCCAGCCTCTAGTTAATGTAAAGATGAACACTGACAGCTGATTTACGTTAAAAATTTCTATTGTAAAATTGAGAGCAGCAAAGACTGCGTCTTATTAAGCCTCTATTTTTCCATCCAATGAATTTATATGAAAAGATTGATTATTTTTAATTAGACGATGTATATTTGTTGGTCACGTGCACCTCCACCCCATCCCACCCCATCCCACCCCACCTAACCCCTTATAACCTCAAAACACATCTTTTTAAGTCTCTGAAGAAAAAAAACACTGTCTTGGAATACACCAGGTATGGTTAATACGTTGACACATTACTTGTGAAAATAGACAAATCTTGTTTAGTTAACAAATAAAAAATTTCAAATCCTCAAGTTAAAAGGCAATTGGAATCAGGATAGCAACAGGAGGCCCAATTCCAAGTTGCCTCTTCCCTCCCATCTTTGTGTATGCATTTAGTTAAAGTCAGTCAAAAGTACCAATTTAAAAGTATCATAAAGAAAATAATAATACTAAGTCTCCGATAATGACTTGAAAATTTATTCCCATTGAAAGAAATGTAAGGAAACTAAAATAAAACGACTACTCGAAACAGAGATAATTATTAAACTAGCTTTATTCCCACGTACCCCATCCAACTGTCTAACAAAATAATGATAGGAAACTGCCTATATCATGCTATGTGAGCAGATGTACTATAATGAGTTCACGATAGGTTTCAGCAGAGAAGTTTACCGTTTAAACATACTTCATACAGTACATGCTAAAGGTGTATATTGAAATGGTGATTTTGTGGTGTGATGTATAGTGATCATGATCTTTAACGAAGCTTTAACAATTTTTTCAATCGCTACGATATCTGTTCTAACATAATGGGTCACCGGAGCGGTATTGGTGGTTTTGTTGGTCTTGTTTTCCCAAGATTACACAAAATTGTGTTTTGGGTGTAAAACTTCGTGGTAGTACATAACTGAAATAATTTGGTAATTAGAATTTGACATCACAATACAAGTCCCATTGTTTTGAATTGTTTCTAAATACACCTTTTCTGCTTGGCTGAACCAAACTCAAAAAGTAATGTAACATGATAGTACTTTCACACCCTTCAGTTTGTTTGTACACCCTCTACTGATTTTAAAAACAGAAAGTATCAATAATGTTGTTTTTTTTTAAAAATATGCACAAAACTTTGTAACTTATTTAATAATTTGTTAATATCTAATTGATTATCTCCAAGGGGCCTAACCAGTGTCAGTTGGTTAGCGTTTCGAATCAAATAGGAGTTTATTTAGTAACACGATCGCTATATTTGCATGGGCAAACCTGTTTCGAAGTAATAGATGTAGTTCACTTGTTTTCATAATGTCATTAACTTCATAAACAAAAAGCAAAAGAAAATGTTGACTAATGCTTTTATAGACAGAGATGTTGGAGTCGGCATCAGGTACCGTACAGATGGAAAACTGTTCAACCCTAGGAGGCTACAAGTGAAAACCAATGTTATGACATACAACATCAGGGAGTTCTTATTTGCCGATGATTGCGCCCTCAGTGTTGGCTCAGAAGCAGACCTACAATGCAGCGTTGACAAGTTCTCCAGTTTCTGTACAAGCTTTGGTCTCACCATCAATATTAAGAAGATTGAAGTACTGCATCAGCCAGCCCCAGAAAAGCCCTATACTGAGCCAAACATCACCGTCAACAGCCAAAAACTCAACGTAGTGAACCACTTCACCTACCTTGGCAGCACACTTTCACAGAGCGTCACCATTAACGATGAGGTGAACCAACGCATTGCCAGAGCCAGCGCAACTTTTGGCGGATTGTATGAGAATGTCTGGAATAGAAGAGGCATCAGCATCAAGACCAAACTAAAGGTCTACAGGGCAGTTGTAATCCCCATATTACTCTACGCAAGCGAAACGTGGACGGTGTATCAACGCCATGCCAGGAAGCTGAACCACTTTCACACCATAAGCCTCAGGAAAATAATCAACATTAAATGGCAGGACAAAGTCCCAGACACCGTGGTACTCACCCAAGCAGGTCTCACATCATTCACACCATTTTGATGCAGTCCCAGCTACGCTGGGCGGGATATGTTAGCATGCCAGACCACCGGCTGCCTGAGAGAGTCTTCTATGGCGAGCTCCAGCAAGAACAGCGATCCCATGGAGGTCAGAACAAACGCTTCAAAGACAATTTGAAAGCATCATTGTAAGCGTTCAACATAAATACTGACTCATGGGAGCAAACAGCTAGCGATCGAGTCACTTGGCGTTCCTATTTGCACAAAGGCTCTTAGCCGTGCGAATCAAGCAGGATAGCAGCTGCAGAGATGAAGAGGTAAGTCAAACAAGCACGTGCCAGCAACCCTCCTGGAGATGTCCCACTCATCCCGTGTCCCTTTTGCAACCTAACCTTCCGTGCCTTATCAGCCACCTGCGCACACACAGAACAGAACCAGCCTTTCCAACTCAGGGATGACTAGAGTGGTCTCCGTCGACTCGTCGGACGAACAACAAACAACAACAATTTCATAAATATTGGAGTTACATTTCTTAGAACATTTATACAAAAGTTCTTCGTTTCTATTCGTTCAATTGTTTGTTTTAGAAATACTAAAGCTTGACATTGCAAATATAGGACGTATGACAATTTGTCGTTCAAATGAACTAATTTAGAATACAAAAAGATCAGTAAGCAGTCTCTTTGCTGGTTTACATTATGAGTTTCTGTTTGCTTTGAAACCCGTCATAAGTTGACCGTCTTAGGGATCGTCTTGGTACAATCAGGTCAGAAATTATAAATCGATACATGAAATGATTTATTTTTGTTCATTTCTTATGTGTTTGATTCTTTTCGATTTTAAATTGGTCGGGGGTACAAACAAACGGGAGGGTGTATTGATATTCGATTTTAATTGCCATAGTTAATCTTACTTTCTCATCAGAATAACATATCATGTAACATTGGAATAATTTTATGCTGATACTTTCCCCACGTGAACAAGTTTTAATTTCTTAATCTACTGAAAGTTCCATGAAACATAGTTTTAAAAAGTGCTAAGTTATGTCACTTTGTAGTATTAAGGTTGGCGATAAAATACCGACGTTTATCTGGGAACAACTAATCAAGGGTCTCAAAGTCTGATGCACCGGTTTTAACCTCTGCACTTTGAGATAGGTAAATAAACACATGGCGTTCAAGTCATCTGCTAATGTTCTAAAGCGTTAATATAACTTTCTTCAAATATTTTCAATAAGTCCGTCATTGGAAATGATACATCGCAACATTCTGTTTGGAAGATGGAAGATAAAATATTTTTGCCTGTCGACAAGCTCCGAATTTCAGGTAGTTATTTTTTGCATGCACATGTAGACCAGCGTTTATGGTGTGGTTCAGTTTTGTGGGTGAAAAATGGCTTTAAAATTTCGGGTATTCGTTTTTACGAGTGATCACATTGTTAAAAATTATTTTCTGACATTAATTGTGATGGCGGAGAACAATTATAGCTATAGAATGGTCGACGGTATGTACACATTGGATCTCACTAAACACTCCGGGAGATCCCATCACACCTTGAGACTCACTGGGAAAACATTACTGGTTATAGACCAATTCTCGCCGCGTACCAATTGTCGCTATCATAATAATAACTCTGTTAATAATATTATCCTGATGCTTATTTTTGATCGTGCTTTTCAGCTGTATTCACTCTTTATTTTTTAAAATAGGAACCAAAACTTTGCGTGCGGTCGTGAGTTATTATTAATATGGCAACAATTGGTACACGGCGAGAATTGGTCTATAACCAGTAAGACTTTACAAAATATCTACTTTAATTTTCAACAACAACAGAAACAAACAAGCAATCAAAAAGAGTGAATATTTAGCGATTGTTTATGTAAAAGGAAAACTGGTGATGTAATGAGTTGTCAAGGGAAATAACTCCCGTTTTGACGAAAAATGTTGGGGTACAGCACAGGAGTGGGTACAGTAACTTGAATATTTATGAACATTTATCAATAAGTAGCAATACCAGTGTATCGAGATATTTCGACACAATGAAATTTCACAAGACAGTTCAAATCCAGCAATGAGGCAATTCGACCCTTATTAATGCATATTCAAAACAAGAGATAACACATTAATAATGATAATTTCCACTAATCACTCGATAATTTATCAATGTCTGCAATTAAAGAAAATACCAACACATCACCAAGTTGCCGAAAAAGATGTTAACAGTTATAATTAAAGTCAATTTATTAAGTTAATTAATGCACTCTATTTTGAATGAAACAAATAAAATTTACCACACACTGTTAAAAAAGGTGAATAAAAATCTGATTTTTTAAAACACAATTAGCACACTGCTAATGGCCATTCACACTAATCACTTGGCTATTTATTGGTGTCTGTAATTAAAGAAATCAAAATTGTTAAATCATCAAAAAAAGTTGTAAATAGTTAACTATAATTAAAATCACTTTTATTAAGTTAATTGGAATGGAAATTAAAGGTATGAAAAACAAATGTACCAAACTAAATTTGTATAAAAGAGCTGAAAATTTTCATTACATGCCAGCTATTTAATCCTATGCGTTAGTAAAGGTGTTTGGTATACTTGTGTGTAAATTTTGGATTAATTATAGTAAATACAGTTGATATTGTGACATTTCAGTCAGATATATTTGGTATAATACAAACTGAACTGTTTTAATTGTGCCAATGGTGTTTTATCATTGTATAAAATTCCATAGACATGTCA
The DNA here is from genome assembly GCA_016746295.1 of Potamilus streckersoni. Lineage (NCBI taxonomy): Eukaryota > Metazoa > Mollusca > Bivalvia > Unionida > Unionidae > Potamilus > Potamilus streckersoni. The sequence goes on along the minus strand of JAEAOA010001738.1, from coordinate 516,509 downwards.
GGTATCGACCATTTGCTTTGTCTTGAAAATGATGCGGGAAATGGCAGCATTGCATTTGTGATACAGTTAAGTGTAATGATTCATCTTATTTTATTCTGTTTTTCAGTCTTCCTTTCTTAAATATTTTTTTTTCTTCTGAATTTCAGAGTTGAACTTACTGAGTTGCAAAAGACGTGACCTGTAAATTCATACATTTTAGATATGAAAGAAATACATATGAAATGATTATATTCCTTCAAGCTTACCAACTTCATACAGTTTTAGAATTTCTTAATTTTTAGAACATAATGTAAATAATTAAATATCAAATAAGATAATTGATTAGCAAAAAATATCTTACTAATTTCAGTATTTCAGACTGACTCCAAAATTGTTTGTTGTAATTGAGAAGTATTAAATGTTTGACTTTAAATACTGATATAATATGTTCTGAAGCTTCAAATGTAGTTTATTTCTAAATTAATTATTACTGAACATGAAGTTGGTACATATTTTGTAAATCTTCTTTACAGTAAATCAATACTATGATTACAGATACATATAAATTCTTAATAATATTTAACTTTCCAAAACACAATATATCTTTTATGAGAAAAATATGTAATAAAAAAAATCAAAATGTTTCTAGGTGACAAAAAGCTTTTAAGTTTGCTTTCTTCAAAGGATTTTGAATTCATTAATGGCTCCATTTTTTATCAACATGTGTTGTGTTTCCGGCATGTCTTCTCTATTCGCTATTGAGACATAGTAATTCTTACAGTTACAGGAAGAATGTAATATGTATAACACCAGTATTTTTATTAATTTAAATATAACACCAGAATTTTTATTAATTTATGTAAATACATCTTGGCAGAGGGTGAATTTACACACACACATAAATATATAAATATATATATATAGATGCAATAAACTGACGACGAACAGTACGAAACTAGTAACTAACTAGTCTAAGCGCTTTCGGCTCTTAATGAGTCTTTTTCAAAGGCAAATACAAAACATATATACGATAAACAAATAAACACAAAAACGTTGTGTTTGTAAACCTCTATATGGCTGTCTTCACATGTGCTAAAACTATAAATACAACCAGCTTGTATAGACTAGATGCAGAAACTGAAAACATTGTATAATTCCCTAAAAGTCTACAACCCAAAGCGACATCTATTTTTACTTTTTGTACATATGTAACGCAGATTATATCCCGGATATTTGATTCTATACCGGTTATTCTTATAGTAAAAATTTAAGGATAATAAGAAGATTTAGAAAATGTTAAATTTTCAAATCGCGAGTCAAAACCAACATAGTCAATCTGGACCCTGTGGCGATAAAAGATGCAAAACCTGTCAACATATGATAGAGACCAAGACATTCACTAGCACAGTGACTAAAGAAAAACTAAACATGCATGGTCCAAACAAAACGTGCAAAACAGAGAATGTGATTTATCTCATCACATGTAAGATCTGTGGCCTTCAGTACGTCGGAGAAACTGAAAAGCTACACAAAAGGATAAACCTTCATAGATCTGATTGGATGACAAAAAAAATGTACAGAAGCCCGGTCGCAGAACACTTCTCCTCCCCTGGCCACACTTTCAGTGATATAATACTTATCGCTATTGCTAACAACCACAGCTGGAGTTCCGAAACCAGGAAGGAAAAAGAATCATTTTGGATACGCCACCTTAGAACATTGAAACCAAGCGGTCTAAACCAAGAAGACTAGAAAATGAAAACTATGCACTAGTAAAATTTAACATTTTCTAAATCTTCTTATTATCCTTCAATTTTTACTATAAGAATAACCGGTATAGAATCAAATATCCGGGATATAATCTGCGTTACATATGTACAAAAAGTAAAAATAAATGTCTCTTTGGCTTGTAGACTTTTAGGGAATTATACAACGTTTTCAGTTTCCGCATCTAGTCTATACAAGCTGATTGTATTTATAGTTTTAGCACATGTGAAGACAGCCATGTAGAGGTTTACAAACACAACGTTTTTGTGTTTATTTGTTTATCGTATATATGTTTTGTATTTTCCTTTGAAAAAGACTCATTAAGAGTCGAAAGCGCTTAGGCTAGTTAGTTACTAGTCAGTTTATTGCATCTATTTTAATTAATCCCTGACATACGTGATCCCTTGGTGGATCCAGTACGCTTGAAAGGGTTGTTATTCGACATATGATTTGTATTCTATATATATATATATGGTTATCAGACTTCTGCTTCTATTGAGGAAGAAAAAAATGTGGCATCACCCCATGCACCTGAAAACCCTCCTAATATGCTGTTCATGTTCAGGTATTGCCTAATATCCCTTCGGTTACATGTATGTAATAATATCCCACCTGAAGGTGTGTGTATATATATATATATATATATATATATATATATATATATATATATATATATATATATATATATATACTTTGTAATTCCAGAAAATATTAATTTTAATTAATGATTCCAGCCCAGATCAAATACTGAACACAACAGTAAGAGATATTCTGACTGAAGATGTTTAAGTAAGAATGAGTAATTTCTCAAGTAAACAAGATTATATAGCCCTCTACTTGACTTAAGTCACAATTAGAATATTTTCTGGAAACATGACTTATTGGAATTTTTCATTCTAGAATATTCTGGGTTCTAAGCAAGATAAAATATGTTATAAAATTATAATGTAAATTAAAGCATAAGCAAAACTGTCATTTTTTAGTCTTTGACACATGAATATTAGAGTATACAAATGAATATTTATCCAATATTAATGCTCGATTAATGGAAAAAACACATATTATGTAATGATTATGCATTGGTCTATTTAACTACTGTGACATTAGATAAGCGTTCAAGGAAACATATGGTATGTTTTAAGTGTATTTGAAATAAATAAAATGGTGACTTTTGAGTTACTGTTAATAATTAATTGTCTATGTGACTGCACCAATCATTAAATGATCAGTATATTCAAACAGTTTTGATAATTACATCCGATGTGTCAAGTAATCTACACAGCAATATTTCTTGATATCAAAGTAAAATCAAGGGAATTAAAGAGCAATTTTCCTTGACAGCTAATTAAAATCAAGGGAAATCTCTTCCATGAAGTTTATAAAAACTTTGGTCATGTATTCTAAACGTCTGTCAAACATGGCGATGCACAATTTGAAATGAAAATTTATATATAAACAGTTTATAACAAAATAAATGAGGGAAGAAAAGTGTATTGCCATGGAATGAGGAACTATTTTTAAAAAATATATACTTGAAGAGAAATAGAGCCATCAAATAATTATATCAGTCATTGATAGTATAAATGTCCATGCATGTGTTTGCTTTTTTCTGCTTTTTGGTATGTTTTTGAGAGCTTTGGTGCTAGCATATGTAATATTGGGGTTTTCTTAGGGAGTGTTGGGGTGTTTAGTAAGATTGCATGTATGATATCAGTTTGCATAAGACTTGAATATTTGCCAGACTGATAGGTTATTGATTCCAAGTAGGCCTATAATTAATCAGTTTTCTCTGACCCTTGCCTCACCAATTTTGATATTTGTACATTGATGTTGGGGTCTAGGGACAAAATATCAAGAAAGGGGTGGCAAGGGTCAGAGGAAACTTGGACTAGCATCTAATAAAGAGTGAGTGTTGGCATATCCAGGATTTTTTTCGAGAAGGGATTACAATTTGTAAAGATTGGTTCATCTGTTTTAAATGGCCACATTTAATAGTTTTAACATTACAAATTTGTACAGTTGCTTGAATACAGGGGAGTTATTTGAACCTCATCTAAATTTACTCCACCTGTATGTCACATATTTAATGCCATTTACTGAACAAAATGAAATTTTATGTACATTCTACATCCATTTTCTTCAATTTTTGACAGTTATAGTCCTGGATATAAGAAATTTCAGCTGCATGTAACCATTAGCATTTAGCAACTGTCCGACTTATTTTCAGTATATTGGTAAATGGAAACTTAGTTAAATAAAGTTGTGGAATATTTAATTTAAACATTCACATAAACAGTAAAATTTTGCAGATTTACATGACTGGTCAAAAAAGGAGAATATGTGTAAAACAACAACAGTTAAATTGAGTGTCCCTGCAGCAAGAGACATTCCCGACACAAAAATCTTGCAGCAAGAAAATATGAGGAAAGGAACAGTCGTGAAGTGCAATGAGGAGGAAATAGCTCTCTTCAGACATGATCAGGATGTGTTTGCTATCAGAGAAAAATGTCCCCATGCAGGTGAGAAACAGATTTGAAGAGAGAGACAAACAGACAACCATTTTTGAGGAAGTACTTTCAGTTTCTTTGGTTACTGAAAACTTTCATAACTGTCAGGAACAGAATTCAAAATTGAAAATGTTCCAATCAATCAATTTGTCATTGCTTGGTTTTGTTGTTTGCTTTAGGGGTTTCTTTTCTTATTCTTTTTTGTTATTTTTTTTTAACTCATAGTGTATAATGACCTAGATGATGGCAGTGCAGTAGTTAAGATTTTATGCAAATCCATAACTCAAAAGCTGTTTGTACAAATGTTGGGAAACTTGCTTCACTTAATGTTAAGGAAATGGGGATTGCTTTTATCCATCAAATTGAATCCCACCCCAATAGGGTGAGTGGTGATGGAAGTCAAAGGTAACCCTACAAATTCTACTTTTTGTATGTTAAGCCATATACTTTTGAATACTGCAGTTTACTTTATCCAGAATTGCCCCATGACCTACATCCAGTAAAACAACATTGTCCCTAGATCTTCATGCAGAAAACCAGACAGCATTTCCCCATGATCCCCATACAGTAAACCAGTCAGCATTGCCAATGATCCCCATGCAGTAAACTAGTCAGCATTGTCCCTTGAACCCTATGCAGTAAACCAGTCAGCATTGTCCTTTGACCCATGTGCAGTAAACCTGTCAGCATTACCCCTAGATCCCCATGCAGTAAACCAGTCATTATTTCCATTGATCCCCCTACAGTAAACAAGTCAGCATTGCCACATGAACTCCATGCAGTAAACCAATACATTATTGCTATTGATTCCCATGCAGTAAACCAGTCAGCATTGCCCCATGATCCCCATGCTGTAAACCATACCTGCACTTTCCTAGCAAGAAAATATAAAGTTATTTATACAAACAAGCATGGGCTCCTGGATTTCTCTATATCCCACTGAGTATTTGCCCATGGGTTATAACTTAGATACCATTCATAGTCCAGCTCTAAAAGAATGCATGCACTTCTTGGCATTACAATGTTATATTAACCTATGCAGTCAGTATTAGTTCTTGGGTCTGATCTTACCATTAGGACCCAGCTTTTGGGTAATGATTTTGAAACAATTAAGATTCCCACCCTTTAAGTACACTTTTTTGATCTGAAAGTACCAGTGCTTGGTGGAGATCTTGGGTACATCTGCTACTGACTTCAACATGATAAAATTAGGATAAATATTTATCTTAGAGAAGCTAGATGCAGATAAATAAATGCAGTAATACTTAATGGGGTCAAATGATACAAATGTGCCACATAGCGATACGATGTACATTGATACACTTCATGGGCTATCTTTGAAAGGTAAGTGGTACCTCATTATGTATGTTGACATAGTGGTTGTATTTCTAGTATGCAGGTTATAGATAGAGATATAGTTATCATATATTTATATGCAATTAATATTGATAAGAAGAAAACAAAAATGCTTTCAAACAGACTACTTGATTATTGTCAGTGAGTTTTATTCAGCGTTTTATGCTATTTAATGGTGGCTCCATTTAAGTCACTTGAGCCACCAGGCCCTTTCTTTTGCACTGCATGAATGCTTTCAAAACATCTTATTACTTATTCATGACTAACTTAAACTTGGAAGACATTTACAATGTTGTCTTCAAAATAAAAAAATAAAGCAATTTCCTTGTGCAAAGAAAATCTCATCTAGAACAAATCTTGGCATGGGGATGAGGATGAATACCAACAAAATCTATTACATTGTACTTCCTGCTTATGTAAATGACTGCTGTGGCTTTAGGTACTTGTATTTATTAGTAAAGAAGGAAAACTATGGACAACACCCATTCTATTCTGTATTTTTTAGCACTTTACTGAAATTGAAATCTTTAAAAGATGTCACCTCTAATTGTATAAGTATTAATCTGTGTATGAATATTTTTCTGTGCTTCTGTCTGAAAGGGCATATTCATAGCTAGCTTTGTTAGTTTGAAGATGTTGGGGAAACTGATCAGTGTGGCTGTTATTTAGAATTTTCCAGAGCTCATTATCTTTTGGATACATCTGCTCCAAAATAGGATTTTTCATTGATACAAACTTGCTTCTTGATTCAGTAGTTTACTGACTGCTGTGCCAAATTAATTTTTTCTGTTCCATAATGCTTTATTAATTTTTTTTGCTAATCAATGTCATAGCTTGTGCATACAGAGGTAATTAAAATAAATATCTTTACCTTGTAATTTCATTTTTTCATTCTTTTTTATTCAGTTTATCATAACCCTGCTATGGATATATGGTTTGTAGCATATGATTCTCAGGGATAAATTGATTCATAGAAAAAATGAAAATTGCATTCTACTTTTAAATTATATGTATTTTAATTAGGCTCAGTATTCTGTCCTTTCTGCATTAAATTTTGAAATACTGCTGAAAGGGAGACTGACCATCATGCCCTCTATTTTTGTCCATCCAACGTGTAAATCTGACTTATATTTAACACCATTTTCAGGCTCAAAATCACTCATTGGTATATCCATTAACAATTTCCCAGTTTCAGTAATCCGTTATACTTCTTAACTTGAAAATTTATTGTCATCATCACTATCACCAGCCAGCATTTGGCAAACGAAAACATAATGAACCATGCCAGGAATTAGACATTTGGGTTTTCAAGGTTTCCTGTATTTTATACTCACATTTGTAAAACTTCCTTCATGGATGGTTGAACACTTATTTCAGAGCATAATGTGCCACTCAAAATGACCATAACTAATTTGACCTGCTCAAATCGGCCCATTAACATTCTGGGCCTATAACATACTCGGTTCACATATTGAACTCATCTCTTTGCATACTCAGCCCATTATTTATGTTTGATTAGACTTTTAGTCCACCATTTAAATAATAATGATATGGATGCAATGTTCTTTGTTCAATGGCTGTTTCTTTTTTTTTAATATTCTTTGGATGTTTCTTTCAATGGTCATACATCCTGCAATAGAAATATTGTGGAAAAAATCATAATCACAAATTAATTAATTTGTATACTGCATAATGAACTTCTGAAACTGCCTCTTGTCCAGCAGGTGTCAATTATTAATTGAGTTATAGGACAGCATGTGTCTACTGTACATCTTGTGATTGTAAGCATGTGCTGACATGTGAATCCAATAGTCACACTTTCCATCTCTATACAGTACATTTTGTTTCAACAGTAAATATTTTCCATTATTCTAAGTTTAAAACATCTATGCCCTTGTAAAGGCTGTTATGTTAATTGACTTAAAAAGATATTTCTTAATAAAAAGATAATCACACAAAAAGCATTTCAAACTCCTATGTATTTATTTTCTAATATAAACTTTGTATCTTTGCCCTGACTTATTCCTTCTCTCAATCTGTTGTTTTTATGTCACCAAAATTTTTAGTGAAGAGGTTATGTATTTAACATTATGAAGGAAAAGTGAGATGTATTACTGTATTGATTTGTAATAAGAAAAGTTGTATTTTTTACTGTATGGATTTCTTTTAGTCTTTCATCCGGTGATACTCCTATCAAAACCAACAAAAAGTTACAATATTTTATATATCAAATATAATCAACAATACTTTTTAATGAATGGATTTTTAAGGTATACTGATGCATAATGTTTAGATGTACTGCGTTCCTTGACCAATTGATGCTAGTTATTATTTAATACCTGAAAAAAGGCACAATTATTTCAATTTGATTTGACCATAATGTTTAGATTTACTGCTTTCCTTGACTAATTGATGCTAGTTATTATTTAATACCTAAACAAAGACAAAAATATTTCAATTTGATTTGACCATAATGTTTAGATGTACTGCTTTCCTTGACCAATTGATGCTAGTTATTATTCAATTGCTAAAAAAAGGCAAAAATATTTCAATTTGATTTGACCATAATGTTTAGATATACTGCTTTCCTTGACCAATTGATGCTAGTTATTATTTAATTCCTAAAAAAAGGCAAAAATATTTCAATTTGATTTGACCATAATGTTTAGATGTACTGCTTTCCTTGACCAATTGATGCTAGTTATTATTCAATTGCTAAAAAAAGGCAAAAATATTTCAATTTGATTTGACCATAATGTTTAGATGTACTGCTTTTCTTGACCAATTGATGCTAGTTATTATTCAGTTGCTAAAAAAAGACAAAAATATTTCAATTTGATTTGATCAAAATCTGAATTTCAGGTAGGCTTTAAAGTAGTTGTCTTGACATTTTTGATTACGATAAAATATATCATATCAAACAGAAGATATTGTAACCGTCATTGTCAATGATATATGGGTACCAGAAATTGAATGTAACATACCTATATTACACACTCATTAATGATTAACTAATGAATTAGCAAATAACACGTTTGGATTAAATATTTCTTGTTCAATAATAATAGGTGTGACAAACCCATGCAAGATCACCAAAACTTCAAACTTCCGTCCCAAAATAAACATTGTTGGCTATTTATTGTTCAGTAGCAACAAGTATTACTAAGCCATACAAGATCAGTATTGGTTTGTTTTCCCACCCTATAACCACATACACATTTTCTTGTCACAAAAGACCAATTCATTTGCATTGGTGCCTGGGTCTCTCTAACCCCTTGGAATTATCCCTGGGTTGTAGGTTAGATACTGTCTGGAGTTGAACTCAAAAATATAAAGGCACTTCTTTGACATGGAAGGGGAGTGGAATTGACTTTATGATCACCAGCAGAAAGGCAGTGGGTGGGCAGAGAATAAAAAATGTCAGATATTGTGCTCCAAAGGCTCTTTGTTTTAATAATGGCTGCTTTTGCTTCCTCACTAATTTGCATAAGTTTAACATGCATGTTCTTTGCTCTTAACAGATGATTCATTAAATTCTTAGTTGTTTGAGAAAAAGTCATGTTCTCCCATGATGTGTTTAAATAGGAAATGATTGTTTTATGATTTTACCTATACATTCCTGCCATCTGGTAATTTAATATTTTACCAGCTAGAAAATATAGAAATATTTTTCAGTAGAATCAAGATTTAATATATGTGTATTTGTCATAGGTGTGACAGTGCATTTGACATCCCTAGTTCTTCCAAACACAAGTTTGACTTTCTAACAAATTTCTTCATAAATGTATAGTTTTTATCACCAACAAATTTTCACATGAGATAAAAAAAGGACCACTGCATATTGAAGAGGATTACAGTCCAATTTAAATATTTCTCTGCATGTTTTGATTGTGTTGCATACCATGTCACTTTTAATGGAGATCAACCATGGGCCACAATGGTTGTCTGATTTAGGACTATATAGTTTGACTCAAGTACTTGAAATTGTGATTGCAGACGAACTCCGTGTAAGGTCAAAAAACTTTTCTCCCACCTCTACATCCTTCTAAAGGCTATGAGCATACAGACCTCGTGTGTGTGTGTGTTTGGGTGGATGGGTGGGTTTGGGTGAGAGAGATCAGTAAAGATAAGCACATCAATACCCCAATAGTTGCTCTAAGATAAAGAATTAGTGCCCCATAGGTTGCACTGAGGCAAATTTATCTGTTGGTAAAGATTGAAGATCACAAGTAACACTGATAAAAACATTGCTCTGCCATTTCTGTCAGGTCATGAAATAACACATCAGTTTGGCATGTTTGGTGATTCCCCTTTGGCAGACCACACCTCATTTTACAACAGAAAAGGTTAATAATATTTTGATAGTGGCTTTATTTACTTCTGCCTACACATTGTTTCACATGGACAAAAGTAGTTCAGAATATAGTTTGTAATGGTGACAAATTACATCCGAGTCTTCATTCTCAGCTTGCTTAGGATCATCTGATTGAATTAACACATTTTCCACATTGTCAGTCTGAGTTGTTTCCTCATTTTGTTCAGTTCTTGGTATAACAGAATGAAGCCAGGTTTGGATTGGATCTACTGAACAGAATTTTTGTGAATGAGATGTTTTATTGATGATGTAATTGAATGATGAATGAATTTAACACCATACTCATATGCATCAAGTCCTACAGTGGCTCTAACAGAGCACCATGCTCAACAATGGATATAAGAAAATTTATCATTTCTAAATGGAATTAATGATGACATGTAACTTTTAAAAGTAGCCAATGTGATTTACAATGCATGTTTGGACCAAGGATGGTCAGTGTACATAATTTATAAACAAAATATGATTGTTATACTGATCTAGCACCATGTTTGATCAGCATATAGAATTTATACACAAATATGAATGACAGTAAGATATATGTATAAATATATTTTCACCCATATAGTGATATTGAATAAAATCGATTCAAAAATGGAACATTTGATGTCTAGTTGATGATCAGAAAGTATCTTCGTATCCACAGCTCTTGTAAAATAGTCAAGGAGCAACCATGCATGGCCCACTCTTTCCAGTCTTTACAGCCTCCATATTCCTTACACGAGTAAACCAATACTCTCCTCTGAGCCATTGTCACTACCAACCGAGTTCTATGACTCCCTTTGAAACAGTTCAGATACTAAAGATTGTTTCCATAAAGTGGACAGCTTCCTAGCAAAGTTCATCCCTGTTATGATAATGCAGAGAAAATTTACTCTATAAGTACCTGGGTTATGGTCAAAACTGCAGCCAGTAATTGGGTTTCTCACTGCAGGTACTTTGCTTACACAGCAGTAGGAGAACTGAAATAGGCATTTTGAAATAACCAAGGCTAAAAATAAACCACCCTTTGGTAATCATGGCAACAAAACGTTAGTTTATTTTCATTTATACATAATGAATTGATAATTTACTTCACACAAATCAATGATGATACTTCCACCTTTTAAAAAAGTAGAAACACTTTTAGAAAATCAAGGAATGTGGGCTAAAAACAAAAACTGAAACTTATTATTTATGTTGGCAGAACACACTGATATTAAGATGTGTAAATCATCCTCTGGTTAGGTAATCAGCCCCTACACGTTACCTTCAGGTAATTCTGTATGCAGCAACAAAACCATAATACATTTTCATTCATATATAATGCATTGACATTTTACATTTGAGTCCCAGATTTTGTAGTCTAATTGATTATGAGTATCAGTGACTGTCCAGTGTTCAAATTTTTTTTTACAGAAGGTTGTAACACTGAATAATTTGAGAATTATGCATCATAATTTTATAAAACAATATGTTTGGGGTTTATAAGTTTTAAAGTTTCCAAAAACAAATATTTTACCCTTTAACCATTACATGTAATTAAACTATTTGATTATTTAAGGTGGACCTCTACATCTAGGTGACATTGAGGAGTTAGTGGATAAATCTCTATGTGTTCGGTGTCCCTGGCACAAATGGAAGTTTGATCTAAAATCAGGACAAGTACTGTTTCCAAAAGGCCATAAAACAGAGCAAGCTGAACTATTTCCTGTGAAGACAACAGAGGAAGGAAAAATCCTTATAGGATTTGAGGGACTAAATCAAAAATTTTTTAATACCATGGATGACATTCATTTCTAGTTGTTACATATAGTTTGAGTATGACTATTCAAGCATAATGTAAATGAGATTTTATTTTTTGTTTTGTTTTTGTTTGATTATGTCTACATTTCAGTATGATTTTAATGCATTTTTCTGATTACTGGTAATGGCAGACATTATGTGATATTTACTGGTAAAACACACACCTTTCTTGCATTGATCTTGCCAGATTTTCAGTTGTGTAAATTTTGTGAAGACTTAAATGTGTAGTTATTTAACATTAAAGGTGTGCCATGTTTCCAGTATACAAATTTATCATGGTGTTTTTTTCCCCATCTTATATACATAGTACTTTTTCACTACAGTATCTCAGTAGTTTCCAATGGTAAGGAATATACATAGACATTCTGAATAATCTTGTCAATTTTGTTGTGAATTAAATGATATCATCATCAGGTTTTCATTTACATGATAAAATAATTCACCAAATTATTATTTTTGCAAAACAATTGTATTTATTACATTAATTTTAATTTTGATTGTTATAGTTATGTTTATGATCCTTAATCATAAGTTTAATGCATGGCACATATGCCAATATGGTGATCAAATCAGATATTGTGAAAAACATTCAAGTCTCATCCCAGTTTATGGGCCAGTTTTTGCTATTTACTAATTAAGTATACACATTCCTTTGATTTTCAGGATAGCAGTTTTTTCTGTTTGAATTTTACACAATTCCTCAATTATACTTAATATTTTCTTGTTTTCTAAGTATATATTTTATCTCTCATAAATATTTTTGGTCAGATGTTTTCGACCTGTTATTGTAGGCTTCAATGTCAACACTTCGTAATGTTATCAACATGCTATGTAATGTTGGCACAGCATCTTTTACAGGTTGTCAGCTTCAGCGTAAGCTTGATCATCCAACTTCAGTTGTAGATTTAGATTACAAATTATTTAGCAGTTAACATAATGAAACATTCTATAATTATTTGTTTAACATTAAATCAGCTGGATATGATTCAATTACATTTTTTAACTTGTGCATAAGTGTTTGAAAATAGACACTGTATGCCTTCTGGTCAGTGAAGACAAAAACATTAAATACAGAAGGTTAAATATCATTAAGTTCTCATAGTCAAAATATATATGTCATTAAGTTCTCATAGTCAACTAATGTAACTCTGTCTTTCATAGGTTGAATGTTTAAGTTTTCATAGGTTTAATAATTAAGTTTTAATTTGTTAGGGTTCCTAAGTTAAAATTTTCTTTCTTTTTCTTTCTGTGACATGTCAACAGCTTTACTTATGACTTCACACAAGTCATCTGGAATATCTCTAATGTTTTGGTGTCATGGGATATATTTCTCCTTTCCTCCCCTGCTAATCTTGCAATTCATTTTGTATGAAACACACAGTTTAAATTAAAGACTTTTTTCATTCACCTGCATCAGCTTAAACCATGATTTCCAGCCATTGTTTAACTTTCTATAATATTTTTTGGCAGATGAATTTCTAGCACTGGGAGAAATTGCACATATCAAGCATTATGGCATAATTTGAAGAAAAAAATTGAAAGCTTCCTTAAATATTCCTCTTTAAACAACTTAAAACCACAATAACAATTAATTAAAACAAGACCAAATAAAATCAAAATGCTGACAAGTGATTCTGCTTAAATCACTTTTGGTCAGTTTCCTTTTTATCTCACTTCCATTAAAGGTCAGCTGACTTTTAGTCAGAGACACAAACCAGGATAAAATACATTTGATACCATTATTGGTTATAAAAACCTTAATAGATATTTCTATTTTAGACTTAAACATTGCAAAATACAACCAAAAGGTTATTATTTTATTGTGTACATGTGTCAGTCATTGTGCAACAGTTCTTAATAAGATACTTGGCATGTATCATTGTACCAGTTCTTGCACTAATGGAACAGTTCAGTTTCCACTAGATTGGCTGCAACTGATTTCTATAATGAGTGGATATGACATGTGAAATACAATTATTTTTCTTTACAATTTAGAAAAAAGTAAAATAAAATGGTATATGCAATAGATGGCATATATAATGTTGTTTCTGTGATATATCCAGTAGAATGGCATGTATGCCAAAGTACTCTAATTTTGACCCAAGCATTACAAGTCAGTATGAAGATTGTTGTATAATTTTCATTATATATTCTCTTTATGATTTGAGATTTATTTTTCATGCAGTTTTTTTTTTTTTTTTTTGCTGCACATACTGCCTGCAAACAGGTTTTATTTGTATTCAGATCTGATGGCATATACATGCATACAAAAATCAGATCCAACTGCGTGGACCAAGATCTGCCATGGCATTACGCACTGGAAAATCTTGGTCTATGCATTTTTTTAGAAATAATCAGTAGAACACACAATATGGACTCTGATCTTCTGATGCATTATGCAAAGGCAAATCAGAATCTATGTTCTTTGCAGTTGGACACAAATTATATGAGTTCATGCAGTGTGTTATTCTTGTTTTTGTTTGTATTTTGACACTGTATTTAATCTTTTTAATACTAGTAGTTTAAATTTAAAACATAGACTTTTAAAATTATATTTTAATTATTTCTTTCAATAGTATTTATTCAGATTATGCCAAAGATATGTATGAAGTGTATTGCATTGCTAAGCTTTGGTTGTGTATATGGTTGTGGAGTATTTTAAGTGCATTTTAAAAATAGCCTTAGTGTACATGACAGTTGTTATTTACAATCACAGCATTATGGGACTTCAGTGCATACAGTATTTTGCTTTGATAAGCAGATGGCACTGTGTAAATGTATTAAAATGTGGCCAGTAGGGTAGACTTATTATGAGTACAGTTTTTCCTATTTTAACAAAGTTTGTGCATATTGTTAAACATTGGGCTTTTTATTGGGTAATGTGTCTCATGGAGTCTTAGTTGTTGAGTTCTTTTGGTACAGACCTACCTCTTCTGATACTTACTAACACAAAGCATTTGACTCCATTGGTTGATTTATGATATACTAATAATTAATTATTGTGACAAACTTTAATTTCTTTTGTGTTTTGGGTAGAAAATATATATTCCTGAGTAGTACATAATTTCATGGCTTTGTTATCTGAACAGATTATCCTTAGAATACCACCATCAGAGCATGCCTTTCTGCTGCTCAGTACCTTACACTGGCTATCAATATGATCCAGAATTAAACACAAAATTTGTTCTCTGTGCTATGTTTCACTAATAGGCTCCAGTCCAACATACCTATCTTTTCTCACCCATGTGTAAGCAAGATGCTTAAACTCCTCTTCTGACACTTGTATTCTCATTGTTCCCACTATGAAGTTGAAATCATATGGACAATGTTCTTTTGCATACCAGGGACCAGAAACATGGAACAAATTGCCCACTGCACTTAGACACAAAGACACAGTGATCTCATTCAAGAGCACTCTTAAAACCCATGTCAATTACAATAACAGTCATAAAGACTTATTAATGTATCCTTACCTTAAAAATTTACAGCATGTTTTTCTGTTTCTAATTTGGTGGTGGTTTTTTTATTTTTGTAATCATATCATTATATGGTTTTTATTTTTTGTAATTGTTGTCAAATGTTGTAAAGCGCTTAGAGCTTCTAAAGATTAGGTGCTATATAAAGTCCTCGTTATTATTATTATCATCAAAGTAAATTTTTCACTTGGGATCTGGACCAGCCCTGGCAATTTGAAAAAACCAAAAAACAATCCAATCACTTTTGAACTGAATGCATATGATCACATAATATACAGTGGAAGAAATAATGGTATAGAGTATTGAAGTCCAGTTGAAAAGAATTTTTTGGAACCATTCTTAAGTTGGAGTGCAATAAACCTGTTTGAGCAATCTGTTATGGTACTTATGACCACAATCACAGATCAATGTTATTGTCATGTTGAACAACATGTCCTTGATTATGGCAAGACTGGACACTTCGGACACTGCTGTAACAGTAACAGAGATAAAGACCACTGACCTTTTTTTAAGCTTTTAACCTCTACTACATAGGATGGGCTGCAGACAAAATGCAGATTGTTTTAAACATGGTTGTTAGGAATGAAAATATTGCAAAAGCATTAATACCACTTTATTTAATCTTTTGTAACCACAACTACTTAGGAGGTGGGCTTGTTCTTAATGAAAGAAAAATGTCCTAATTTTCTTTATTATAATTTAATATATGCTCACACCTAGCCATTTTCTGTTCACCACAGTTCAGCTGTTATCAGCTATAAGTTATTTATGTGTTCAGTGAGTTGAGCCTCTGGCTTTTGTATCAGTTCTACATGGGTTAACATTTGTCTTTCAGTTTTATTTATTAGTACATAAATAGTCCATATTTACCTAAAGCCTGATCAAAACCATTACTGTACAGTTCATACAAAGATGAGTAAGTTGTTGTGATAGCTAAATTCAATGCTATATATGAAGTAGACTCATAGTCCAGGATTCAGTTCCAATCCAGTCAGCCAAACTCAACAGCCTCAGTGTATCCTTGGGAAAAACACTTGGCTCTTTATTTTCTTGGCTTCATATGGTCAGTAATGTGTTACAAGTGACATTACAACCAACAGTACCACAATATACATTGTATCATAACATCAATGAGAACACAAAAATCTTGCCGTTATAGTAAGTCACTCAGAATTGTATCCTATTATGGCAATTAAGTTCATCTGACAAGTGTTCTACTTGATGCTGTCCATTGGATGATTGAAATATGACTATAGTTTAGGTATGATTATATGAGTTTTGGCTGCATTCAAAGCAGTGCTAGCATATGGATTGATGATGCCTGACCATCGGGCATCAGCACTAAGAGTAGCATTTTCCATTTAGGTCATTTTTCTATTGTTCAAAGAGACATGAAAGCTGGTGTTGAGATGTATCATATAGGGTACCATGCCGTTTAGTAAAATCTAGGTCAGCGTGGACTATATTATCATAACCTAGTGATTTTAGTTAATCTTGCAATTAGGTAATATTCTCATACAATACTATGTATATTTTTGTGTAATTGGATATCAAATTGTGTCATGAGAATTACAATAGTCATCAGTGAAAACTAGGTCATTGTATCTTGTATCTGATATTTCAATTATATGTACATTGTATTGAGTTCAGTTTCTTTAAGTTGGGGTTTATGTTTACAACATTTTCTCAGATGCTATTTCTTATATAGACATATAAATGGGTATTTTAGATGTTAAAATTAGGACAGAGCAACATATCTAATATGATACAGTGATTTGGCTAAGCTTTGTGTGGGGCTTACTTTCTTAGGCACTATTATCTACTACTGTATGATATTTCATCAAAACTAATGACTTCATTTGAAACAAGGTCACCTATATTTCATGGTTTAGCAATTTGTCCATATCTTTGCACTTAGCTCAGTTTGTCTTTTTTAGGGTTTGCATTTAGGTCTTTGACACTGGTATTCAAGTTTTGATATATCACTGTAATTCAAGGGAACTCCAAAATCAGTATTAAACAAATAGAAATGAATTTGCTGTATTCATGTTTTGCAGTTTGAGATTTTTCATTTAATAATGATAACGAAAGTTAACTGTTACATCATGTAAAACTGTACTGAATATAATATTAGATGAATAAAATACATTATACAGACTGAATTTGCAGTTTGTACTTTTTCTTTAAAAATTTACCAGTGGTAGTCATAATAATAATTTTTGTAACAAAGTTATAAATACCAGATATCATATATATATATATATATATATATATATATATATATATCAGTAGTGTAAATTTAAGAATTAATATCTGAAGTCCTACCAAACTGCTCCTATCATATATGTAGCCTTCCTTTTGCAGTCTTACTGCATCTCATTAAATTAGCAATGCAAGAAGACCATATATGGAGCAAAAAGAATTCATGATGTGACCACACTTTTCCTTTTAACTGCTAAGTGATGAAACCATCTCTGATACTCTTCAGCAATAATTAGCTGCTATGGTGGACATATTGGATGTGAAATTAGTGCCATTTTCATGATAGACCAAGTAGATTTCATTAAATTTCTTTTGGTGTAACCTTCATGTCAATATGACTATCCATTTCGTGGTGGCGGGGAGTAACAATACAAGATTGTCAAGACGTCTGTTGTGGCAACCATACAGGATGTACGATTGGCACCATTTTTATTTAGGACCAACTGGGTATCATAAGAAGTGAAAACTCCATGTTGATATGTACATCAATTTGGCCATATTGAGAATCAGCTTGCATAATTTTCATTTAGGACGAACTAGATACCATAAGTGCTCTTTGGATGAAAATCCCATGTTAATATTACTTTCCATTCAAGGGTAGTAAAAACAATATTTTCAAGATGGCCTTATCAGACATCAGATTGGCAGCATTGAATTTAGGACCAACAGGACATTGGAAAAAAAAAAAAAAAAGTCTCATGTTGAAAACCCCATGTTGATATTACTTTCTTTGTTGAGTGGAACAACAATAGCAAGATGGTTGCTGTAGTGGCCATATTGGATATAAAAGCAGAACCATTTTATTTAGGACCAATTAACCATGGGATGAAGTTTCATAAAGTTTCATGGCAAACCTCCAAGTAATTTGGAGGAGTAGCAATGTTAGAAACTTGCTCTAATGGATGGATCAACGGTGGACAAAAAAAACCATCCCATATTATATTCTGCTCTGACCAAAAGAGCTATAAACTGATTTTAATGAATGAGAGAGAATATGATCACTATATATTTAAGCCCTTTTCTGCTGAATTGCTGTTTTTTGTATACTTTGTTGATAGATTTGCCCTATCTACAAAAAAAACAAGAACAAGAGGTATAATGCATATTGCTTCAAAATTCTATCAAAACATTGTATTACTGAAGAGAAAAATATAAAGTGATCTTAAAAGTTCTTTTAGTTCTGTGAATTAAGTTATTTTAAGTGTTCCTGGTTTTATAAAAACTGAAATTTCTGAGGATAATTAAATTTTGTTCTGTTTTTACTTGCTTATAGAAGTCAAGTCCAACTGCAAAAAAAAACCCCAGACTAATCTGATGTTGCACAATGCATTGGAAGGTCAAGGTATATGTTTGTTATACTGATTACTCCTAACAAACTGCATAGACTTATATCTGCCAGTGCATAATGTGCTGTTAATTCCAAATTTGTACAGTTTCAGCTGGACTTGACTTCTAAGCAAGTATATGTAGTTCTGTGCATGGGGTCCCATTGTTTTCACAAAATCCTTCTGGGTCCTTGTTCATCAAGTCCTTGATTTCATGCTTTGTAGTAACCATGAAATGAAATAAAAAATTTTCCGTTAAAAATTAGTACATTCACAATACCCTACTCATAGTAATGTTTACACATGACCAAACTTGAAGTTTCTCTCTTATGAATTTTTGCAGTATCAGGTACATAAACCTATAAATTCTATTAAAATTTAATACATTGGATGGTTGGCATAAATTATTGATAGTATCAAGTGTTGATAAGATAAAATAACAATTAAAACAAGCTTTGTTTAAAAGTTCAGATATTTAATAAAGAGATAAAAAAATAAAGTATTAGTTAACAGCAAAGCAAAAAATTTACTGAAATACTAATATAATATTTAAAGTGTTTCCACATAAAGCACCTTCTGGAGGTGGATAATAAAGTGAGAGTAAAGAAATAAAGTATAACAGAAATTAATGATAGATGTTACAAAATAATAATTGCTTATTAGCATGATGAGATTTTATCACACATATTATCTTAGCAGTAATTTTGAAATGATCAGATCACTGACTAAAAATATTTCATTTTTTAACTTTTCATAGAACCAGACATAATGGAATGCATACTTTACAGTGTTTTAGTCAAAACAGTAGCTATTGATTACTCCCTGCCCTAGTTTTGATGCAAAAGGGAGATAAGTGATTTGCTTTGTTTTAAAGCCAGCTGCAAAATGGGCATTGTGACCCATGAATCTGAAAATGGACATTGCAGCCTTCAAATCTAAAAATGAGTATTCTGGCCTATAAAATTAAATATGTGACATTTTTTCTTTTGACAAATATTATATAAAAATTTTGACATACAATCACTTTTAGTTTGGTAATGCAATCATTGTCATCATCAATGGCACTCAGGTTTAGGTCAATGGCCCATGTGTTTGAAACTTGCATCATTTGTTGTAGCCAAAACATTTTTGGTCATACATGGCAGTAGCTGCTGATCAGCAAGTGTAATCCATTTATCAGCTTGGTGGGTATTATTAACATGGGCTGCCTTATAGTTTGATTGTTGTAAAACAAATAGAAAGAACATGCTATGAACCAATCAAACAATAATCAAATGAGAATGTAGCCTGTGCTGTAAATAGTCAATCCAAAGGCACATGAACAGCTGTGCACACTGGCTATAACACAGTGAGTATAAAAGTGAACTGGTAGGGCTGCCTTATACTGAAGTATTGGTGTAGATTCAACATGAAAAAAAAAGTCATTCAAAACAAGAACACTCATTTAGATAAATGAAAACACTGCAGAAACCACTTTTCTTACAGTGACCTTGAATTGACATTTTTACCCCTAAATTCATAGACTTCTTAAGCCATCCACAAAGTATGGTCCACGTCTGGTGAAGAACAAAATATTTCTTGTGAAAACTATTTCCTCTTTCACTCAGTGACCTTGAACTTTTATCCCCAAATCGATTTGCTTCTTCCTTAACACAAGTACAAGCCATCCAGAAAGTGGTTATATTAACTACTGGGTAATTTCATTGGGCAAAAATATTTTATTGTGACCACCTCTTATCTCAAAGTCAACATGGTTTTTTCATACCCCAAGTGCAAGCTCTCAAAAAGTTTGGTAAATGGATGGTTGTTGTTGCTGTTGTTGTTGTTAGGCTTAACACCATTTTTGAGCACACGATAGGCTATTCATCGCGGCCAGTATTAATGGTGGAGGAAGAAACCGGGAAATCACCGGAAAGAACCACCTACCCACAAGAAGCTACTGGCAAGCTTTCTCACATATCCACATTCGACAAATCTTAAATGGATGGGGCACAAACAGTTGTCATGCAGAAAGAAACTGGAACAGACAGGTGGATTTATGATGGACATCATGACATAGGACACACTCTTCCTTATGGTGGTCATGTAAGAATGGGACCACAAACTTCCTTATGGTACTCATGTAAGAATGGGACCACAAACTTCCTTATGGTGGTCATATAAGAATGGGACCATTTGCTAAGGCCATCATATATGTTGGATTACACTATACTATGTGTTTTGTAATGAGGTCTTGGAGCAAACAGTACACACAAATAACTACTGGTCTTACTGAGATGAAGCAATGGAAACACCTATGCTGTGTACCTCTGTTCAATACCTATAAACAGCTTTTTCAGGAACAAGTGTTTGTCCAATTATCAGACTTTTACATTTTTCTTTGGTTTCTCAGTTTCTAACATTTCAAAGACCAAATTAAGCTAAATCTAAGCAATCAATGTATAATATGCTGGTTTTATCAAAACTGTTTAATGTGAAATTTATATACAATGATCATTCACAATAATATACCTATCGATAGTATGATACTATGGTTCCTTACATAACATGGGTCAAAACACCTCATTATCATATGGTTCCTCACATAACACAAATAAAAATAAACTCAGTATAACATGATGCCTCATTTAACAGTCAGAAAACCTCAATATAGCATGGTTCCTCAAATAACACAAGTCAAAACACCTCTGTCTAGAATGGTCATTCAGATATCATGGGTCAAAATACCTCAGTAACATGTGGTTTCTCACATACCAGTAACATCTCAAAATCCCTCAGTATAGCATGGATTCCTCATGTAATACCTGTAAAAAGACCTCACCATAGCACTGTTTCTCATATAACACAGGTCAAAATCCCTCAGTATAGCATGGTTCCATAATACAGGTCAAAACACCCCAGTACAACATGGTTTCTCATATAAAACATCAAAATACCTCAGAATAATACGACATCTCATATAGAACAGGTCCAGACGCCTCAGTATAGCATGGTTTCTAGTGTAACAATGGTCTGGTTATGGCTCTCATTTTTACTGGCTATTATCATCTATCACTCAATACCTGCACTGATTACATGCACATGATTTAACTGATACATTATGGAGAAGCCTATTGTGAAAAAAAAATACAGAAATAGAGTAATCATCACTGCTCTCATATATGATTAAATCAATAAATTTCTCACTTAAGCAAGAAGCCCACCTAGAGCTAGTGGAATTGATTTTTCTTTCTGCTGAATTTTTTTCACACAGGTTTACACTTGGAAATACATTAATACAAGTTAACACGCTGCAATACATTAAGACAGGCTTACACACTGCAATACATTAACACAGGTTTACACATTGCAATACATTAACACAGGTTTACACATTCTAATACATTAATACAGGTTCACTCACATCAATATATTAACACTAGTTTACATGCTGCAAAACATTAACACAGGTGTACACAATGCAATACATTACTGCAGTGTCAGACTTGCCAACATAAAAAAAATAATAAAATGTAAATTATTGATGAACAAAGTAGAACACAATTTTAGATACGAATAAGAGCATTATTTCCATTTAAGGTAAACTAGATATAATGACAAATCCTTTGGTGAAAACCCCATTTTTCAATATGACCATCCATTCAGGAGTAACAAGGTTTTCAAGATGACCATACTGGATGTAGGATCATTTTCATTCAGGACCAGACAGATGACGTTATAAATTAACATTAGAATGCAAACTTTTGCAGTAGCATAACTTATCTCATTACAGATCATAAAAAATGAAAACAGTGTACTATTGGTGAATTTACATTAATAATTACAGTTTTGCCAGGTCTTAGTAACAAGCATTTAGATTGGTTAAAATCAGATAATACCAGTAAGGAACAACTTATGTATTAATGTGCTCTTCCTATGTTCTTTGACGATATCAATAAAATATTGCACTGTTTTTTATTTCTTTAGATTCATTGTTATTTTATAACTATATACAATTTTACGGACTATAATTCATATTTTACAGGATTCAAGAAGCTTACAAATCTTTTACACATTATGGATTGTAATGAGTCTATGCTCTTAAAATAAAAAAAGTGTAATTGCAACAAGCTTTGTAAAATTTAACAAATTATTTATTTCTCTATAATACAAAGTGAAAATGAGCAAAGAAAACTTACAGTATTGCAAATTAAATCCCCAAATAATCCAAGAATTACTGACACAAGTCTTAGTAATTTAAATTTCTGAATAAAATTCAGCAGAAGTCCAGAATAAATCCAAAAACTTAAGGCAATGATTGGTCTATGGTAGCTTATTATTATTATTATTATTATTATTATTATTATTATTATTATTATTATTATTATTTTATTTAAAGAGGGCAACACAGTTAGCTAAGAAATAATCTACCTTAAGGCCCTCATTCAAAGGAATTTATTTATTTTAGCTGCATTTCTGAAGCCACTGGATATAAAGGGTTTGGAAAAAAGAAATAGAGTGGACATTTCTAATCCCAACTTGAATATTATTCCATAGCAAAGTTCCAGAGTAATGGAAACTTTTTTTAAAAATAATTACTTATTTGGTTTGAAAATTTTGTAACGTTTGGGAGACATGGATTGCAGGATGGCAGAATTTCAGGTAGCCTATACTGGAATAGTGATAGTAAATATTTGGGAGCACTACTTTTGGATATCCTGTACATTAATTTGGCTTTTTTCAAATAGATTCAGTCTTTAATAGGCAATATTTTTAACTTACCAGCTAAATTTTCCTTGCTTTCTTACTGGATTAATATTAACTCAAATGCTCTTTTTTGGAGATGTGCCAGATGTGCTAAGTTTGTATCATTTGAATTGCCCCACGCTGTATTACTGTAGTCTAAATAGGGTTGTATGCAACTGTTATAAAATAGTTTTCTGTGCCTTTCTTGGAGAAAGTGTCTTATCCTACTAAGAAGCCATAAACTTGAATTGACTTTTTTTTACTGATATGTTTGATATGTTCAGACCATGATAGGTTATTGTCTACCAAAACACTAAATGGACTATCATGACAGACCATTTGCAAATTTTAATCCTTCCATGTCAGACATAGTTCATCACTATCAAGTTTTGCTATTTTTATCCATGCTGAGATAAGTAAAATTTTAGTTTTACCAGCATTAACCACCATGCCATTGCATGTGCACCAGTTGTCCAGTTTGTTTAGGGCATTCTACAGAATTCTATACAAATTTTGAGTTCATGCTTTGTGTTTTGGATGTCTGACAATGTTGTGTCATCTGCATAGAAATCTGTATATGATATTGAGTCCCTTAGTACAAGTGGTAGGTCATTAATAAATAAAATAAATAGTAATGGACTGAGTATTGAGTTTTGTGGTACTCCACAACTAATTGTTCCAGGTTCAGACTGAACATTATTTATATAAACATTTTGTGTTCTCTCACTTAAGTATGAAGTACACCATCTAACTGTGCTTTCATCACATTCTTAGATTTTCAGTTTATCCAAAAGGATTTCAGGATCCACCATGTCAAAAGCTCTCCTGAAATCTACAAATACAGATCCTATTATTCTACTTTGGTCAAGTGCTTGAAGCCATTTTCATTTAAAGAGATCAAGACAGTCCCACATGAATGTTTCTGTCTAAAGCCTGATTGATTAAGGTGTAACAGCAAGTGTTTAGTTAAATATGATATGAATGAGTCATGGACATGCTT
The DNA here is from genome assembly GCA_016746295.1 of Potamilus streckersoni. Taxonomy (NCBI): domain Eukaryota; kingdom Metazoa; phylum Mollusca; class Bivalvia; order Unionida; family Unionidae; genus Potamilus; species Potamilus streckersoni. Next base: position 491,952 of record JAEAOA010001738.1, on the reverse strand, counting down.
TTCAATCAATTTTGACAACTTTGGTAGTACTGAAATTGGCCAGTAGTTATCAGCATCATCCTTAGGACCAGATTTGTGAATAGGAGTTACTTTTTAGAGTTTTCCATATTTTGGGGACAGATGAGGTTGCAATACTTAAATTGATTATGCTATCTACAATAGCAGAGGCAGAAGATTTAATGAGTCATGGACCAATCTGATCAAGTCCTGTAGCTTTCTTAGTATCAAGTTCACTGAGACATTTCTTAGCAAAGCTTTTAGATACTGGTGGGATAGAGAAAATACCTCCTTAAAGATTTTGCTGCTGTAAAACTTTTTCAGTTCATGAAAGTTGTTTTCAATCACTGGTTCTTTTAACTGTGTGATATTGTTGGTGAAAAAAATCATTGAAAACATTTGAAATGTCATTGTCATCAGTGACTATGGTGTCATTCACCAGAAGTGAGTGAATTCTATTTATCTGATCATTTTGTGTTCCTCCAGTGAGTTCACTGAAGACTTTACAAATGCAGTTTTTGTTGCTCTTTTTGTTTTCAAGCAGTGAATGATAATAATTTTCTTTAGCCTTTTTAATCATACCTGTTATTTTATTTCTCCATACTTTATATTGTGCATGGTTTCCCATAGCCTTGAATTGGTCTCTTATTTTCATAGCATCAAGGATTTCAGTAGTAAGCCAATTAGATTGGATTTCATTCTTTACTTGATGTACTTTTAGTGGTGCATGCTTAAAGACTATATCCATAAATAAGTCAGTCCACACCCTCAGAGCTTCATCTATGTCATACACCATATAATACAACTTAAAAGTGCTAGATCTTCAAGCATGACTCAAAAATCCTCTCAGTTACAAGATTATGTATTTCTCTACTTGACCTTGGGTCACAATTAGCATTTTCCTTAAAACAACCTATTACCTAATGGTAAATAACCCACTAGAATGATTCTAATGTTTACAAATTAAAAACCATAACCTGGATTATGAAAATTCCAAAACAAAGATCTAGACACAAATAAACATATTTATTTCTATTTAAAAAATTTCTGAATTTAAACCCATAAATACAGAGAATAATTTAGCTATGTATTACCTGTTTACAGAATACAGTCAATTGGGGTCGAGCAAAATTTTGGACAACATATAATGTTATATTACAATAGCATGTAATGAAATAAAAAAAATTAAAATGAAACTAATTAACAAATAAAGCAAATTATTATACATAACAGCATGAACAGTCAGTTGCTTCACTACAGCTGTTCATGCATTGTGTAATCAATTTTTAAGCTATAAAGCTTTATGAGTCCTGTAAAATATGAAGTTCAATTTTAAATAACTTGTCTTGTTTAATGTTCACAAAATGTCTTTGGAACATAAGCTTGGTGAGGGTTATTAGGGTCATATGTGATTCTCCTTCCATGTGAAGGTTCTGTAGATACAAGATCATTGTAGATCATTTTGTACTTCCCAGTCTCCTCATCCATAACATGCAGGGGGCCCCTGAACCCATAGATGTGGGGCTGACATCTGAAACCCCATGGAGTAAAACATCCATAAAATTCAAGCTGATTATTTTGTTTTGACTTAACAGCTTTGAAACATGGGACTAACTGAGTATTCTCGCACCTGATACAGTCCAAAGATAAACAAGTAGAAGATCTGGACTGGTTTTCAAAGGCACTGGCATATACTTCCAACTGATTCTCAACAGCTTTGGAATACCTTTGGCACTGGTCATCAAGGACATGGGTATAAATTTTAGAATAGTCTTGAACTGGATGACAGTAAATGTCTGATGGTTTTCCACTGCAGCAATGCAAAGATGTAATCTGACTATCAGTACCAGAACAACTCTGTGATTCAAACGGACATTTTTCACTAAAATCTTGTTTCTGTTCACTCAAAGAAGACATATCTAAAAGACTGTTTTCACAATTACCATCAAGTTTCCCACATGTCACATCCAGGCATTTAATACCAAACTGATTACAGTGCAGAGTATTTGTTATGCATTTACTACGATCTTCCAAACCTTTCTCCTCTATTATTTCATCATATGGTTCAAAACCAGAATTAGAGTATGTGTGTCTTTTAGTAGGAATTTGACCAGATTTAATGGCAAGGTCTGAATCACAATGTTGAGAACTATTATTAGTATGTGCACATTCTTGGACAAGGATATATCTAACATTTGTATTGTCTTCCTTGGGCAAAGCAAGGCATGAATTGTCTCCCTTAACATATTCAACTTGTCCACTATCACCAATTGCACCATTACATGCATGCTGAGGTCTGCAGTATTTAGTTGAATCATTATCACGGTTCCCATGCACTATTTCTGAAGGAGAAGAAGAAAAACTGTCAACTTTTAAGCCATCTGTTTTGCCTTTAAAGCTTTTATCATCTGTGCAGATACCTTGTTCTAAAAATTCTTGGACCATAGGTAAGTTATCATACTCTGTATATACATTGATATTGACATCTGTTGTTGATGCCAATAGTTTTTCATCAGGACATCCAGGTCCATGTGAATTGTTGGTACAAATAACTTCAGTATTATATTTGTTGTTCAAATTGTTTGGCATAATTTCACCTCCTTTATCCCTGGCACTTTTCAGAGGTGATTCTTCATTGAAATGGTCTCTAATAATAACTGTTTCCTCTAGGTCAAGGCTACTACTGATGGCTGAAGATGATTTGGTTCTAATACATAAACCAGGCTGTTTCAGGATACCACTAAGTTTCCACTTCCAACAAAATGTAAGGTCTTGATGGTTAATTGGGCGAGTTTTTAATTCTTCCTCAAATCCAAAGTTTTCTGGTTTGACCTAACAAATTGCAGGGAAAGGTAAATGCCAGATAGCTATTATTTTCAGCATTGGAAACAGCAATTTAAAAAGTGAAAAAATGGTAATTGTGAATGATAAAATCTAAATTTTTATCAATTTATCAACTAACATACCTATTTATTAAAGGTCTTATCATACCAAAAGATTAAATTTTAAAACTTGTTAAGCCATTTCTAATGAGCAGTTAAATCAGAATGGATCATTTTTAAAGAGAAATATACAACAAACACATACAAACATGTCTGCAAGCATATATGGTCATTTTATGAACAATAAAATGATTGGCAGTTACCAAACTGCTTGTGCATTATTACCACTGCACTTTTAAATTAGTGTCTCTAAAATGACCTACAGGAATTCAAGTAGAACTATTTAATCTTTATAAGTGTTTAAACTATCTCTGATATTCTGGAGCAATAAGATTTTCTATGGCTGCTATATTGATAAAACTGTGGCACCATTTTTATTTAGGACAAACTAGACACCGCTGGAATATGTTTGGGAAAATCACCAAGCTGCTATAAACAATCCATTCAGGTGAATTTGAGATGAGAGTTTCAATATGTTTTTTGTGTCAGCCATAGCTGAAGTCAGATCAGCACTATTTAAATTAAGTAGATATGATCATAATTAGCATTGTGGTGAAAATCCCATGTCATTGTGACTTTTCATTTAGGGAAATTAGCAAAAACAAGATTTTCAAGATAGCCATAGTGGCTACACTGATTTCAGATTGCCATCATTTTCATTCGCTACCAACAGCATAAAAAGACTTTTGGTGAAAAATTAATGAATATATGACATTCCATCTTTGAGGAATAGTGATAAAAAGCTTTTCAATATGGACTCTGTGGTGGTTATATTGTGTAACAGATCAGCATACATTTTTATTTATGAGCAACTAAACACCATTAGAAGTTTTCTGGTGAAGGCCCTATACTGATATGACTTTCTGTTCAGAAGGAGTAGCAATAATAAGATTTTCAAGATAACTTTGTGGTGGCCATATATCCATCAACATTTAGGATCAAATAGATATCAAAACTTTGTGGTGGCCATATATCCATCAACATTTAGGATCAAATAGATATCATAACTTTGTGGTGGCCATATATCCATCAACATTTAGGATCAAATAGATATCATAATATGCTGATCATCCAATCCGGTGGAGTAACCATAACAAGATGTTCAAAATGGCCACTATGGTGGCCATACTGGATGGCTGGGCAAAACCATTTTTTTTTTAGGACCAACTAAACATCATAAGAAGTTTTTGATGAAAACCCCATGTTACAATGCCTTTCTGATCAGAATCAAGAGTTGTCGGATGATGGACTACAGACAAAAGGTCATTCTCTGAACTCTTCTACTTTTTTCTGGATTGCACCTTCTACATAAAAAAGTATAGTAGGTAAAAATTTTAAATACAATATGTATAGTTTATCTAATAGCAAGTGCCTGTGTCTTTTAGGGAATGACCATTTAATTTTATGGTGGTGGTAGATTGAAGGGGCCCTGGGAGTTTTGTGAACAAAATTTCTGGCCCCAGGCAACTTGAAATAAATATTTTGCTCCGATTTGTAGAAAGAAAACAATTCTACCCATTATATTAGTTATTTTGAGGTAAAAGAAAAAAATATCTGGTTTTAAAGAAAATCTAAGGTTTTCTCCTCTCTAAAAATTAAAAGGTCAGTTCCTTTATAAACAAATTAAATCTTTTAATCTTGCTTTATATCTTACCTCAAGCATTGCTTGAAGAAGCTTTCCACTAGTAAACTCTGCAGTGCTTCCTCGCAGATATGTCAAGATGCACATTACACCGTAAAAAGCCAGGGTCACAATACCATCATCAGCTAGAGCTACCAGCTGATACTCATAGGCAATGGAAATTTCATGAGCAACCTCTTCTATCGTTCTTTGTATTTCAATTTCTTGGACATGATTCATGTGACGAATAATTTTAACTGCTTTTGTTCGCCTAATAATGTGATAAATAGTACTGAATATGTGTCTAATGCTGAAAGATGATCTTTTTAATAATCTTTGCTTTGTGACTGTGCCATTTTCTAAAATGAGATCAATCTCTTCATTTAGACCTGTTTTAAAGTTTATTGAAAAGTCACTGTGACCAGATGCCAAATTTATTCCATTTTCTATCAGAATGTTTTGGTATTTTCTTCTTTTGCAGAGAAAATAATTAAGAAATGTGTCACAGAAAAGTTTCTGCCGCCTATGGACCTCCTCCAGAGGAACATTCATTTCCAAGAAGTAGACAGCAAGCTCATTAGACCATCCCAAAAAGACATTAAGACTTCAGCTGAAGATAAAGAATTGCATATCAGAGGCTACATTAAAATTGTTGAATATATATATATATATATATATATATATATATATATATATATATATATATATATATATATATATATATATATATATATATATATACACTCACACACACACACACACACACATACACATATACACACACATGATTTTGTTTTAAAAGAGCACCAGCTGAGCTTAATATACATCTAATCTTTTCAATAAAAAATTTACCCATAATGCAGTTTTAGCTAAGCCAAATGTTGGATCAGGTGATCAATGATCAATGATTAATTGGATCAATGATTAAAATAGTTATATTTGAACAAATAACATTATGTAAAGTATTTAAAAAAGTTGAAAACCTTTTATATCATTAACATACTTAAATTTGTATGAAAAATTATAATTAAAAAGAAATAAAGCAAAATGTGTTCAGGCCTGGACAAATTCATATCACTATATTTGCTGCAAGTTTTATACTCTGTGATCTCCTCACCATTCATATATCAGCACTTTTTTATATAAACCTCATGCTTCTATTACATTAGATATTAATATTATATATCATTCAAATATGATTGTGACTTTTTTCTCATTTATGTGACTTTTTCATAAGACTTTTTACCACAGTAAAAAAAATTACATTTTTATCCATTACCTTTTTTACCATGACTTTCATTTTGTTTCCCCATAACATAGCTAAGCATGAACCATTTTTATATTATAAGGCCAGAATTTTCATTTATTAGATAAAATGAGAAAAAAAATGTTTTATCAGAAAAATTGAAGGTTGATTCTATTTTTGTTATATCTACAAAATGCTGCACCCCACCCTCAATTATGTACAAGAGGAAATGTACACATATGACTCCTTTACATTTATAAACTATACATGTAGTCATCCTGTTATTCTATGTTATGTTAAGTAGTACATCCTGCTGGCCATTATCTATTCCTGTAATGAGGACAAAAGCTATTGATTTAAAGATAACAACAAAAATGTTGTCATTAATGTCACTATTATGAAGTTTATAAGTTGCCAATCACTGTTGGGGTGGTTGGGTTACCACATCGGAAAGACTCTGGGTCTCCGAAATGTATGAAAATGTACTTGGGACTCCCAAAAAGTGCCATTTTGGACTACATCAGCTATACGATGAATGCATGAATAACACAGCTTACCTAATGTTGTACAATCATTTTAAACACTGCAATCTGTTCATATAAGGTAATTTGAATTTTAAAAAAAATTATCATGCTGGTGCGAAGAATCCATGTGATAATACTCTGATCGTATCTGGTATAGGAACTGTGGACAGTTTTGTTTGGTTGAGAATGTAAATATTTCTCTATTATGTAATTGAAAAATTGGTTTGTTCTTTTTACCCTAGATCATTTTTTAACATATATTAATGGCAATGGTTGTTAAGTATTTTTTTCTCTGCTTCTAAAACAAGCTGAAAGACATACTCAGATCAAAACATTTATGTAAATAGACCTACATGAAAAGATAATGAATAAATTATCAATTGTATTTCTTCCTGAAAGTGGTTTAGTAATAAAATATAGGTAGTATATAATAATCTCCTAACATCAACACAGAGAAAGCTTGTTAATACATGTATAATCTTTGTGAAGAATGTAGTCATTAGATTCTTACTGTTTTTCTGTGACAAGAAATAAATGCACAACTCTTGCACAGATTTTGAGCTGGGTGATGATAACTACTTTATTTCTGATATTATTACAAATAGAAAGCATTGGAGGAACAATTATACATAACTATTTATACAAAGAAATTGCTGTTGGGTTTACCATTTTCTCCTTTACCAGCAACAACTATAAATGGAATATTACTGTACTTTTTGGTGTTATTTATTTATAAAACTGTACACACTTATCAGCAGGTATAAATATTCAATCAAGATGATACAAATTCTATGACACTTCAGATATATTTAATTTGTGGTCTAAAAGATTTTTAAAGACTGATTATGGATATGTTAACAAATACCCATTTTAAGGTTTTCCTCATCGCGTTTTCTCAAAGTATTATTCTCACTGGTTCCTACAATGCAAAGACCAAAAGATGAACAAAGACACACAAAAACTGTACATAGACAATTTAAAATGACTATACTGGAAAATATTGAAAGTTGATACAAAATTTATAAACAAAATTAATATATAATCTTATACCTCTTTACTTTACATAGCATGAGACCTAAGTTGTTGTTGTTGGGCTTAATGCCATTTTTCAGCACACGATAGGCTATTCATGGTGGCCAGTATTAATGGTGGAGGAAGAAACCGGGAAATCACCTGAAAGAACCACCGACCCACGAAAAGCTACTGGCAAGCTTTCTCACATATCCACATTCGCTGAATCCTAGAACCCACGAAGACAGAGGTGATATGGCAGTGATCCGTAATGGACAGCACCTAAGTATGGTTAAACCAAATGACAGCTATCATGTAAGCATGAAGCCTGACTGGTTAAATCAAATGATATTTATCATTAAAGTATGAAACCTGACTGGTTAAACCAAATGACATTTATCATTAAAGCATGAAACCTGACTGGTTAAACCAAATGACATTTATCATTAAAGCATGAAACCTGACTGGTTAAACCAAATGACATTTATCATTAAAGCATGAAACCTGACTGGTTAAACCAAATGACATTTATCATTAAAGCATGAAGCCTGACTGGTTAAACCAAATGACATTTATCATTAAAGCATGAAACCTGACTGGTTAAACCAAATGACAGCTATCATTACATTATGACATCACTTTCTACCAAACTGTTTTGAGCACTATGAACTTTTGGAGAGATTGGATGTAAAATAAAGTAGTCATGATCTCTGTCTTTTACTAAACAATCAACAAGAAAAATTCTTAAACAATATTTAGTAATTGCAATAATAGTCCTGTGAAAAATTCAACAAAAATTCAATCTGATTAAAATCTGAATCAACTTATAATAAACTCATCTGAGAGGCACCGATTATTGTTCTGGGGATCTTTGGAATTCCTGGTCTATTTATAGTTAATAACCTATCAGACAATGCATTACAAAGTCAAATGTCAGAAGCAACATGATCTAAAAAAAGCTTTTCACTTCAATAAATGTGAAAGTTGCATTAATGGTTGGAAAATCTAAAGTTCAAAGTAACATGACCTTGTACCACTGTCCATCTATGTTATGCAAGAGATATCAAGCAAATTGATACAAAGTACATAACAACTTTGGAAATTTTTAGCCATCTATAAACGGTCTGTAAATCTGGTCCATGGGCTTTCTGTTGTAGAAAACCAATGTGATCTCAGTAATTGTATCAATGAAAATAATTAACACACCAACATACAAATTTTTCATGTATTTGATAAGACTAGTCTATGATCTTTAACCTAAACAAAACTAATGACTTCTTAAACTTTTATCTTACTGTCAGTTAGTGATATGGTACTCATTGCTATATTTTTCTATGTAATTGCCATTAAATGGGGAACGATATTCAACTTGGAATATATAATGTAAATGCATGCCAACCAGTGCTGGATTTAGAAAAGTGAGGCCCTAAGCTATGGGAAGCTTTAGAGGCCATATCTGGTATAAAATAAATTTGAGGGGCAACATCAGACGAGTTTAGACTGAGTTCAGACTTTGGGGCCCTAAGCTGTATGTAGCTTGTTTAGCTTATGCCTAAATCTGGTACTGATGCCAACCTACATATTTTAAAATAATTTTTAGATTGCTTTGAACTTTAGCAATCTATTTGTGTATACAACAGTTTACATCAGCATCCAGTTTTTATCTTGGTTCTCACAAGGCGTATAATTTTAAATTTGTTAGTTGTTTGTCCCAGCCATTAGTAACTTTCATAGCCAGGTCTGAATGGCAACAATGCTGACTTGCAAAAGTGTTCATTAACAAAAGTCTCTTCAAGGGACTGATACTTCAATGGTTAAATAGAATTTCCTGGAATCCCGGACAAGACTCTTTCTTTATTTTAAACTGCCGAGTATTTATCCAATCTTTGATATTTTTGAGAAACTACAATAAACCAAATAGTTTCTTACATGATTTAATTTACATGTTTACAACATACCTATAGGTGCAGGACAACTTGTTTTACCTGGGGGTGGTGGTGGGGGTGGTTCATGGCTATGGACCTAAAAACATGGAAAAAAAATCATTCCACTTATCTCAATGTCATGATAAATGCATGTGCTAAGTTTTGTTAAATATATAATTTAGTATATAAATATTGTTAAGAAAAAAGAAACAGTTATTTTCATTGACAAAATTAGTCAGGGGATATCATCCAGTTATTGAAAATATCCTACTCCTCTGAGTCCCATTTGGCATTGACTGTTGATCATACAAATCCCAAATTAACTGACTTCTTTTTTTCTCATCTTGCTGGTTGTCTATAAACTTTTATGGCTGTATATTGTTTTGAACTTAAAATTTTGTGCAGAAACTTTTTTCTTCTTCCAGTAACAATGACTTTGACCGCTGAATATTTTACCCCAAAACTTACAGTCCCAGAAGTTTATCAGCAAAAACTTCCGGAATAAAAAAAAAAGAAGCTGGACAAACTTGTCCAAACTTGCCTGAGAAGAAGACAATTATTTGATAGGTGGTGATTAGCCAATAAGTTGATCAAGATTATGAAAATCAAAGAAAAACTTGTATTACATGAAGAGGTCAAGAATTATGTCCATAGTGGCATTATGACTTATCTTAATGAGCATAAAGTTGAAACTTTAGAAAATGCTCCTCATACATCTGACAAGTATTCCTTAAATCACAAAATTTCTTTTGTAAATGGTCATGTATTGAAAACAATATATTTGTTGGATCTAATAAACCTTAGTCTGTATTTTTTATGGAAAATTATAAACTATTCATGTTGAAGGGTTCAATATCACTCATGAGTGATTCAGCCAATCCTAACTCTATCAAAATTCTAAGGTACACAGGAGCTTCTCAGTCTTTTATTATCATGCACTTTGCTTTTCTTTAAGAAGTCTTCTTCCTACAAGAGTGTTCTTATTCAGGGAGTAGAGTGTTAATGTACCTATCCATCGTGTAAATTTGTATCTGACTTTGTCTCAGGTCCATTTGACAGTTGGAACAATGTATTCTTTACCAATTGAGGGCATTCATTTATTACTATACAATAACCTAGCTGACGAGAAGGTTGTGGTTCACTTCTAACTGACAATTGTTCTTTGGATCAGAAAGTCATCCTATTGAAAAAGAATTCCCTGATTTATACCCAGCTTGTGCAGTTACGAGAACTATGGCAAAGAATGCTCTTGAGAATAATGTTGATTAGAAAAGTATTCCTTTAGTGGACGCATGTATTGGTCAGGTTTTTGATGAGGTCACTTTCACTCCTTGTTTGGATCAATCAAATGATATTGATCACAGTGATCCTCTTTTAACTACTCATTCTCCTTATTTGAATCAGGGTAATAAATGACAATCAATTGTTGTCAAACAGAAAAAGATCCTGAGATATCCTGTTTGTTTCAAAGGGCATTTAGTGAAACTGAAGCCAATGAAGTACCTGTTTGTTATTTCATTACAAATGTGATTCTTATGAGAAAATGAAGATTTCCTGAGATACCTGCTGGTGACAAGTGGTCTGTGAACTATCAATTGGAGTACCAAAATCATACAGACAGAAAATTCTTAGTATGCCCCATGAAACCCCTTTGGCTAGTTATTTAGGAATCAATAAGAGTTATCACAAGATCCTGAATGACTTCTCTTGGCCAAAATTTAAAGGGATGTTTGTAAACATTGGAGATCTTGTCATACTTATCAAATAGTAGGAAAACCCAATCAGAAGATACCTAAGGACCATCTCAACCTATTACTGCATTTGACAAGCCGTTTAGCAGAATAATGGTAGATTGTGCATGTCCATTATCTAGGACAAAGTCAGGTAACCAATACATGTGGATGTCAACAAGATTCCCAGATGCAATTCCTCTGAGCAATATGAAGACTAAAACAATAGTAAAAGCTTTGATAAAATTGTTTACTCAATTTGACCTTCCCAATTCTGTCAAATCTGATCATTGGTCAAATTTTATGTCTGGAATTTTCCAGCTAATTATGCTTGAATTTGGCACTCCGCAATTCAAGTCAAAAGTGAAAATGTGATTCAACACAACTATAATCGAGAGAACTTTTGAATTTGGCAATCTTGTTCAATCTTCAAACTTTTCTTCAGATTAGGTATTACAGCCTTTGCAAAATTAAGAAGAAAATGAATGAGTTTTATAGGAATAAATTAAAGTAGCACCAGCATGTTGTGAGAGATAGCCAGGTTAATCAAGCAGCCAATTTAGTTGTACCTGTCCCACACAATGAAGATTTAAGTGAAGGAATGCAATCAGACTCTACTGATTTTGGAATTCAGAAATTATGAAAAATCTGGTCCAGGAACTTTCACATCTACAGTAGTACTAAAATAATAAACTAAAACAGTTATTACTTGAATACGTGCACTTATTTCCAGATATTCTTACAAGAACAAATAAAATCTATCATGCCATTAATATGCTCTTGCAGGGCAATTATTACCATGGGCCCTTGTATTAAATAAATTACTCTAAGTTCAAGGTAATCATGTGTCATATATATATATATATATATATATATATATATATATATATATATATATATATATATATATATATATATATATATATGTGTGTGTGTGTGTGTGTGTGTGTGTGTGTGTGTGTGTGTGTGTGTGTGTGTGTAATTCTCTAGAAAACTACAGAAGTGCTTCATAATTAAAAAAATTCCTGGACAAAGACGTTCAGTGTGATTTCTACGAAATTCTAAAGCTAGAATATTTTTCCTGACTCACAAATTTAACGTGGAACTTTTGACACATCAAAACTGCATTCACCTGATGTCATCATCCGCCATCTTTGAAGCTTCATCGAGATTTGAACTCGGTTTCAAGTAGAACTGTTAAGTGATATGACCTATATTTTTCAATTTGAGGAATAATTTTGGACGATATTCACAAACTCTAAGACCTAATTTTTACATTGTTTTCTAAGGAATAAATTATTTTGTTAAAATTTACATCTCTCTCACACAGACAGATTCGGTGGCCTCAATGATTATATAGAGTCCGCTTCTAATGCAGCAGGTCTCGGGTTCGAACTCCTAACCCCCTCCCCCAAATCTGCGTTGACACTGATGGACGAAAATCAGTATCTTCACAAGTAAGGGGCTGATTTATCGGCCTAATAACAATGATTTATCGGCCTAATAACAATGATACTTGTAGAACAAGTAGGTCTCCTTTTTTTGAAAGCGCTGTCAGAAAATGCTCCAAAACAAAAAGATCTGCAGCCAACTCAGCATTGATTGATTGGTTAGTGTTAGAAATTGTCGACCTGGTGTCAAGAAGTCTGCGTTTTCTTTGACCCTTACCACCTCATTTCTGATATTTGGACATTGAGGTGTAGGGCCAGAGTCAATTACCTATCGAAAAGTTAGAATTCGCCGACACCAATTGGTGTCGGTATAGGATAGCTGCTTACTAGCCGGCCTAACAAACGTAACTTTTCATAAAATCGATACCGGCATGAAATCGATAGGAATATGATTTATTTTCTCAGAAATAGCGAGTGTAGCATTCATGATATCTTTAATCCGCTGAAAGACGAGATGCAACTACAGCGTTGAGGAAACTCGAACTAGGTATCATATCAGGAAAATGATGGTACATGCGTCGTATATATCACTATAAACTACCACTCTACAGACATCGTAGCAAAATGACTGACAAATTGTGAACTACGTTCAAAATCACACACACACACACACACACACACACACACACACACACACACACCGACCTGCCTACCCCACTAAAACTGCCAGCTTATTCTCAAATAAAGTCGCCCGTGCAAGTGTTCATTCCTGCTGTACAATTTATTTTTTTTAAAAGAAGTTAACAAAACAAGCTTCAGGCGCATACGGAAACGATATAACTAAATTTATATAACTTTTTCTAAATTACTAGTCCTATGATGTAAGACGTGTCAAATATTATTTATGTCTTATTGCTAGACGTCAAAAACAAAAATATAAGCGTCGAGGTCTACCCAACTACAACGTAAGCATTGGCCCAGATATTGACCGGGCAGGGTTGCCTCGTTCCATCAGTCTGACGTTTTACGAATAATGTACGACAAAATAATGATTAATTGATAATACCGATAAGGTGATTTCATGTCAGAGATTTCGTCGTACTATTGGTTCAAGCACACGACGAAATTTCTGGCATGAAATCACCTTAACGGTATCATAAATTGATAATTAATTTATAATACCGTTAAGGTGAATACATGTCAGAAATTTCGTCGTCATTTATTGATACAACTGCAGACTCAGCCTGGAATGCTGTATTATCGCGGTACTTAATATTATTGTCTGTGCATATTAAAACCCATCTGTTATTGCTGCATTGTTACCAATTGTACATTTTTTTAATATTATATATTTTTTTATCCTTTCCCTGTAATTATTAATATAAAATATCTCTCACTCAAATCATGTAAACGTAAATTAAACCACATATGGCGGTTGGCTTAGATTATCATACCATGGGGAAACAATTCTATATTATCGCGGTATGTACCTAACTTGCATTCATTTTTTATAATAAACCACATCTTAAACATACATTTCATAGTGATGAGATGGAATGTCCACGCTTGAACTGGCTGAATATTTCCACCAAAATATAGGATGCTGTGACCACAGGAGTCTGCAGTTTTATCAATAAAGCACGACGAAATTTCTGACTACATGAAATCACCTTAACGGTATTATGACTCAGCTGAATACACTAACATCAGTTAAGTTGAAATCCACGATAACAACAGATTAAAAATGAAAAAATATATCACTCATTTTGAATTTTAAGTGCAATGTGGGCAGATAAATAAATAAATATATATGTGCGTGTGCGTGTGTGTGTATATATATATATATATATATATATATATATATATATATATATATATATATATATATATATATAAACACACACACACACACACACACACACACACACACACGAAAATGAATATATTATTATTATTAATACTCAGTCATTGCCGATTTTAAAAATAGTTTAACTATTATTGCTTTCCTATTCGTGTACGACAGCAGAATCATAAGCAACGTGTTGTGAATAAAGTCGTCTTCCCCTTATCCAAAAGTCTGGCTCTATTTTTATAATCATAGGAAGAAAACCCAGCAGAACTGACCCGTAAAATTCGTCTAATCTCCATCCGGATGGCATTACAACGCTGGCGAAGTTCTTGGCCCTGGTATGTTTGCCGTCAAATGCAGTAAGAGAAATATAACTCTTTATCCATCAAGAACAGAGATCCTGCTGACTTGAACAGAAAAACACTTCCACTTTCGGTATGAATTAATAAACGCTAGGGAGGAAATCTAAATATAGTAATTGCCGTAAGCTTTTGTTATGTACCATTTTTCAATTGCGCATTCATATCTCCTCGATAGTATAGTGGTAAGTATCCCCGCCTGTCACGCGGGAGACCGGGGTTCGATTCCCCGTCGGGGAGAACACAATTTTTAAAAATGTTTTGCAAACTTATTCAGATATGCAGTCCACCTGCAGCTCAACAGGAACTATTTTCAATGAGGGATGTCAACTCCGAATAAATAGGAACAGCTTCCAAACAATCTTAATCACAGCTGGTAACAGTTCCTACCATTTCAAGACAACACAAAGTAACACCATACAAGACATCACAAGGTACTTAAGTTATGCATAAATGGGTTACAAATATCAATAACAGTGGGTTATCAAATTCAAACATGCCTCTAATTGCTTATTAGGCATTTAAAAAAAAAAAAGAATTTGATTTAACCCTTTCATTACCTCTCACTACATTATATTTAAACTTGTGATCAAACTTTTATGACTGGGATATAATTTGCAGAACTGAAAATTCTTTTTAAATATTTGCTTTGCATTCCACAGATATAAATTATTTGTTAAATTTTACAATTTTTTTTAGACCACAGTCATAAAACACTGATAAAACTTGATATGTTGATTCATCTTGGTAAGTATTAGAGTAACATTTCTTGCCCAAATGATAACTAAGGTATTTGCATTGACTCAAAATATATGGCTGCTGGGTTCAAGCTTGAGTTGATCGTGATAATACACCTCTATAGAAGTAACTCCTATTACCTTAACTTCAACCCTCTATACTGGTCCACATACCATCAGCTACTGCAAATCTGCTCCATCTTCATTCCTGTCAAGGGTTATCATTCAATGAACTCATTGAAGCAAGCCAAAGAGCAAAATAGCCATATTTAAAAACAAGACATTGCCTGTAGCAAGCTGAATCAATTGACCATCAGGACAGCTCATTGAGTATTCAATATGACAACTTCATTATGTCCACTTTCCTTGAATAAAAACCTGCCTGTGAACAGTTTGAAATGGAGAAACTGACACCTGCTGAGGCCATGATTATTAGTCCCAAAATGTCTTCCTAGGTAAATTTAATGACAAATCTAACAGGATCAGTTCCATCTATTCAGATAGTAGAATGGTAGGAACTGTTTCAATTCCTTCTATATGTCAATGGTCAATGAAGAGCAAAGTGGATCAGTGAAGACCAGTGAAGATGAATCTAGATGCTGGTGATGGAATTTATGCTTACAATGGTGAATAAATTTATGTTTACAAGTAAATTCTTGTTTACTTTAGACACACTCATCTAATCTTTATTTTATTTGAAAAAGTTCTGATGTTGGTAAAAATATTTTTAAAAAAACCAACAACAGTTGTGATATCGCATACATTATGGGTATACCAAAACAGATAAAATTTCTTCCCATTTCACTTAAACTGAGGAATGTGACAGGTAATGGGAGACAAAATGTGTCAAAGAAAATTTAACTAGTGGAAAAACTGGTTAATATGTGTATATACAAGATAACCAGTTCTGGGAATAAAATAAAATTTTAATACCAAAGACAAGTTCTACAAACCAATTTATGATTCATTAATAATCAGAGCCATGGATATTTTTCAAAAGGTTGGAAGACAGAAACAGTAGGAGTGATGCAGAACTGTAGCATTGTGACTAAAACACAGAAATCGCTTAGTTTGCCACTGAAAGTAACCTCTGATCATCAAAATCAATTGCAACGGAACTAGAGTTTACTGCTGACAAGAACTAACCACCTAAACTGGAGGTAGGGAAGTCTGATAAAGTATTCCATAACACCTCAAGTACTAGAAAATCAAGGTCTTACACAATTCAAATTTTCCTTCTATGTGTAATGGCAAAAATACCATCTTCTCTTAGGCTAAATAACTGTTGAATATTACCATTTTTCTGATATTGATAAAGACAAAAAGGTTATTTTCCATTCAAACCAAACAAGGGGCTGATAAAATAAATGTAAAAATTCAACATGCATTTGACAAAAAATTAATAGAAATGATTATAATCTGGATTTTTAAAAAAGAGATTAAAAGATTATCATATAAATTCATTAGGTGAGGTATTAATTTTCATTTCATAATTTTGTGATTGCTGCAAATCACAAAATAAAGGACTCAATGAATAGTTACTTTTATGTGGAAATATTTAGTAATTTTTCTGTGGAAACAATTATTGAGGTACACAAAAATGAATACCCATAAAAAGAAATGATTTTATAAACACCAAAATTTTGTAAAAAAAAAAAAATAAAACAATTATATATTGACTACAAATGGAAAATACTCCTGTCAAAATTGTGGAAGATCATTACTGATAAAAAAAAGTGAAATAAGTATATTATGAACTGCACATTCCATGTTTAATGGTGGTATATGTAGGTATGTATATGTGTGCTTGGACTTAAATTATTATAGGCATAACATATATGCCCATTTACCTTGGCTTACCATAATTGCAAAATCCATTGCACCAGTTTTATGTATGTTTCTTAAAGCATGTTTCTTTGTGCAGCATTTATTGAGTTTCCTATTCCTAAATCTAAATATAATTTTGAATAAATGATTGTAGATATCACAAGAAGATAACACTGCAAGTTCTTTTAATACCTATGAAAACTTAAATTACAGCTTTCACAGAAAACAATGGAAATACAAGAAATTAAAACCCTCTGTAGAACTTCATTTGAAAATTATGCAGAAATGGCATTTAAAATTCTCATTTCTCATATTTTTTTTATGGCTGATCTAAAGAACATGTTGTTTTTTAGTTTTAATGGTAAATGGATAATAAACAGCTCAGCTATTATCATTCTATGAAGGTATGGCAGGAAAAAAGGGTGGTGAATATGCTGATGTAAAATAACTGCTTTAAAAGAAAAATCACTACATAAATGGCTCATGAATTAACCTGAAATATTGTCACAACCAATATGCAAGTCCCTGATGCAAATGTTTGATATGCTTCACAGAGAAAAAAAAATGGACAAAAATTCTTTAAAACAGGTAAAAAAAAGTATCTGCCATCCCCTCAACCATTTTCCAAAGTCATCAGTCTGTGCCCATGAAGATTAAAACTGGGATATAACCAGGATTCCTTATTTTGTAAAATTTCTTAATAATGTACATTAAGAACTAAGGTCCCATGTGTCAATACGGAAACATATCCTATGGCATTCAAGTTTTCATAAAAAGATATTCCAATAAAAATGGTGTTAATACTGATAACGTGTGGAAAGAAAACTCTAATAGTGTGCTGTTTACTGCCCTATATAAAACCTACCATCAATGAAAATTAATCATCTTTGGAGTGTATTCCATATGGTTTTTTGTGTGCATATTCCACACTTAGGTATGGTAACTGGAGCATTATGGTTGTTCCCAATGAATAGTGTGTGATAATTTAACTAACACAGCCTGCAGTTTGGTCCTTTACATTGGAAAAGTTACTAGGACTTTATGCAATCAACAAATAGGTTTGCATGCACTATGGAAGATATATATAAGGGAGATAATTCTGTCACACCATACATGTTTGATGCATGCAATGAAATACCTTTCATCAAGTGCTTTAAGGTCCAAAAGGCCAAACCAATTGGTAATTCTATTCAATCTCTAACCATGAGGTTTCTGCTTGCATATAATTAAAGGGTGTGTATATATTATTACTAATAAAAATCAAGCTTCCAAATATTCATGTTATAGACATTTTTCTTTCAAATGTCCACACTTAATATATGTTGTTGTTGCAGGGTTTAATGCCATATTTCAGCACAAGATAGGCCATACATGGCAGCCAGTATTAATGGTGGAGGAAGACCCCAGGAAAACCCAGGAAAGAACTACTGACCCACGAGAAGCTACTGGCAAGCTTTCTCATACACCCCATTCAGTTTTGAACAAAACTCGAACTCATGATCATTTAGAATTATGAACAAAATTCTAAAAATTTAAAATTCTAAAATGTGCATTTTTGAGCAAAATTCTATAAATCAAAGAGTTTGAAATTTGAATAACTTAGTGTTACATAAACCCAAATTCACAATACTGTCTAAAGAGGTTAACATTTGAGATCTTTAACCGTGTTATCTGATTTGTCACAAAACTCCATAAATAATTAGTAACAAACTACAATAGATACTCAAGATACCCCACAGATATGTCCTTTATGCGAAGGTGTCTTGATATGAATATATTAGGTAAGGCAGGTTTCACTACACATGACTAATAATATTATTTATGACAAGTTCAGCAGGCAGGAAAGTGAACATTTTAAACCAAGGAATATGGTGAGCGAGAAAATGCATTCAAGTTTGAACCTAACTTTATACATGTACAATACTTGAGTGTGTATACATCAATCACATAAGAACTTCAAATTTTTCCTGACACACAAGACTACATGTAAAACTTTGATAATGTAGCATCTGTTAGCTGAATCACTAAAGTGAGTCCCAGCAAAAAGTGTGCTGTTGTCTGCAAACTAGAAAGTTTGAATGATGGAATGTTCTATGAAAATGATGAAGCATTCTTTAATTTGAGTTGTCAAAGCTCTACTGCCATCCTGTTGATACACCACCGGTATGGAATGAAAAACAATAGACTGGTCCAGAAATAACAAACTTTATTGAATAATAGGACGAATGTGTATGATCAATGTTGATTATCACAGTCAAAAAATGTATTGTTTGGTACATCAGTAACACAGAACACTCATAAAATATACTTCCTCAGTTTTAGTGGGGAATAGTAAGTACAAATATTATTTGCTTGTGTTCAATGTTTAGTCATAATTTTTGAAAAATTGGAATTAAAAATAAATTAATGTAAAGACTTACTAGAAAAGAACATATTGGTTATTGAATCAACTGTTAACATCAATGCTCAATTGATTTTTCCATCACATGAATGTCAGGCAACTCTTGCAGACTAGATTTCATCAAAGTTTACCTTGGCATACGACAGGACTATTACCCATCTGCTTTGTCCTAAAATTCTTGAAATAAGGTTATATTTTTTTCTTACACCTAATTATGTTTGAAGCACAAGAGCTTTGTTTGTTTGTTTGGTATGGTGTTTATAAGTAGATTATTTGGTGCCAAGTGAATAGGAGTCAAGTACCTTGCCCCTGAATACATCACAGTAGCTACCTGGGCTGATGCAAAGGTAGGACTCAAATTCACATTTTAGTCCGGAGTTTTGCATGCTAACCACTAAGTCACCACAGTTCCTGCCTCCCTAAATTGTCTCTTATGACATTAAGGGCATATCAGGCATATTCTAGATTTTTAAGCCTACATGGAGTCAGAACAGTTTTGAAGTTTTTTGTTTCATTTCTACTGTTCAATATTTAGGACAGATTTTCAAGATGTCTAACACAATATGCATGACTTCCACTTGCTTGTATCAAAGACACTTCATGCCTGCGTACTGCATATAGCCAGATGTACTTTAGCTGAGTCAACATAAGCTCATGTTGGCCAAAAAAATAATTTGTACAAATAAATTTCTCACTTTCCACCAAGAGCAACTGATCAGAGGTAGTGTACTCATGGCTTTTATGGAGACATTTAAAACTGTTAGGGAGAAAAGAAATCTATAATACAACTGTATTCAGATCTGTGGAACTTAATAACAAATTTATCATATGCATATGATTTATGTCAGTATCCAGCAGTCTGCAGCTGGTAAACTTTTGGACCTTTCTTTAGGAGATATCCTTGGTTGTTCAGTGAGCTCAGAAATGATTCAAAATCCATCACATAAAGCCCGATGTCCTAAAGGAAAAAAAATAGACTTTCAAAAGCTTAAATTTAAATTGTAATGAAATAAATATATTTAATGGAAACTGAATAATGTTGCTCAACTTGATGAAGATTGCATACTTTTACTATAGATTTTAAGGACATTCATATAAAGGAGCCATTAGAAGCATGACTGCCACAAAACTGATGACACATTGATCAATACAATTAAGCAGGTTATCTGCCCATATCTTTCCAGTTATTTTGAAAAGAAATAGTTCACCAACTGGAAATAGAAAAAAATTAAAAACCTTGACAAAATGAGAGCTCATCTTCTTTTTTAATGAAGTAAATGAATGTCAATTTCATTTAAAAGTTATAGCATTTGATGGCACATGCAACAGAAACTCCACTATAAATCTCAATCTTTACAAACTGATTTTGATAATTTTCTGAAAAGTATTAGTGTTATGACTTTTATTAGGCTTTCATTCACAAAGAGTCTGATTGACATAGGGGTGAATTAGTCAAGTTTCAAAGTCTGCATTTATCATTTCCAGTGGCTTGGAAAATGCTGTGCCCTCATAATCCACAAGATCAGGGTCTATGTTATTTGTTCTACTGAATAATCCAAACAAGCTAAATAGACCCAGATCTGCTGGCATAGTATGCAATGGAAGATCTGGGTCTATGCAGTTTGGAATTGCATCGGACTTATATGGGAGTATATACAGTACATTTCCCTGCTCACTGTGTGATATTTCTGAATGTGCATAAGTCAGTTCATGGGAAACACAAAGATTTTTCTATGTATGTGCCTAGGATCCAGATTTTACCAAATATTGTAAATTAAAATACTTCAACATATAATTCACTTTCAGAAACATAGGCATTAACTCTTGATTTGTGACCACTAATTTACACACATCCTGTTTCCACAGACTTGGAATGAAAAAAAATTATCTGCTATTAAAATTTGTGATTCTCCATCACCTGTAAAACATGCAAGCTTAAATCATATTAAGTTCTTTACTTATATTAGGGTCATTACAGAACTGGTGTGCAAATATGTGTGTGTGTGTGTGTGTGTGTGTGCTCCCTTAAATCTTATTCCAAATAAACCATTTGACACCATGTTAACAAAGACCGATAATTTAATAAATAATATGAAACTGTTCTGAATTTTATTTTGATACATTGTATGATAATATTTGTCCAGATGATTTTTTAAAAGAGGCTTTGATAGTGGGTTTTTTTTATAGAGGTTTTGATGTATACAGGTTTGTTATAGATGTTTTGAATGATACTAGTCTTTTGAGGTGTTATACATACCAAGAAACATCTACTTAATGAGTTGTATGACTCATTGTCAGACTTGTTATGTCTTACAGTTTCCAAAAAATCCAATCTACAATTTTAGCCACCTATCTGCATTTTGCCACACCAACATTGACATCTGGTTGAATATCATTTAAGAAAATTCACTAGTATACAAGTGATGCTCCTTTCATTTGCTGATAACATACACATTCAGTGCCAGATTTAGACAAAGCGAGGCCCTAGGCTATGGGAAGCTATAGAGGCCATATTTGGTATAAAATAAATTTGAGAACCCCTTCAGACTGAGTTCAGACTTTGGAGTCCTAATCTGTAGCTTGTTTAGCTTAGTCCTAAATCTGGTACTGTACACATTAGCTAAAATATACATCCCTTTCTAAACAAAACAGTATTTTGCAGGAATTTTACTGATGCAGAGTCAGAGATCTTTGTGCAGACCTTTATCTCCATTAGACAAATTCCATTTGTTATGCCAAGTATTCATAAATCCTATGGCTTTATTTTATTTGTCAACATTTCAACATCAAATTAATATAATTCACTAAGAATGGCCTCACTCATAATTAAAAAAAATGCACTATAGTATTTACAAGTGCTTCAATGACAGAGCTGAATGGATTAATAAATGAAAAGAACTCTGGCATGAAGCATCTTTGCAGAAAAAGACTTGCTTTTTCTATTTTTTGTGAAATATTCTGTAGACATTGTAATGAAATCACAGCAGTAAACAACTCTGCAGTGTCCATTAATTCCAGAGAATTTGACCAAAATGCAAAACTTTGCTTAGGCCAATTATGTGCAAAATATAAGTCAGTGACCTAATTTATTTGTTGGGGAGTGTGGTGGGGTACATTGTACTCACTAATACAAAACAATGTACATTGTACTCACTAATGCACAACCTTAAAAATGTGTGCCTCTGTGGCTAATAATCCTAAAAAACTAGCCTAAATGCAAATCTTTACAAAAATGTGACAAATGGACAAAGAAATGGACAGATGTAAATATGGATTTATATATTTCCATTGTGGAACATACCCCAGCTATCTGCCTCATCTGCTGCACTGTGAAGATGGAGTTGTAGGTCTGGTCAGCAATCTTTTGTAGAGCTGCAACAAATCTCTTGGGCTGAAGTGAGACAAAATTGGTGCACAATGATAATATACATGGTTAAATGCATGCAAATCCTACAATGTTATAGCTATTAAATTTCATGAATTAAGTACATTCAACTCAGAGGCACCTTGTACAACATGTAAATATGAATCCTTAAAAAATAATACAAATTTTGCATTTTCAGTTGTGTTCATCAAATAAAAACATTTTATACACTTTAAAATTTATGAATACATCTAGACTGCCAGCTGTATGCGCACTGTATTTAATGCCATTAACAAATATGTTAACCTTCATCATTAATATATATTGCTATTTTTGTTAAAATAACTTTTAAAAATCATTGGTAAAATCAAGATTAATTGAAACTGAAATATATATATATATATATATATATATATATATATATATATACACACACACACACACACACACACACACACACACACACACACACACACACATTACTACCACCATATATACTGGCTTATAAGTTTCAAATTTTTCTGAGAATTTGATTTATGCTGAGTATAGGACATCTTATGAGCACAACACAAAAATATGATAAATCTAGGGGTAATATTGAAAATTATAGATGTTTTCAGTACATACAAAATATTATCAATTAAAAAAATTGTCGCTTAAGTGATTGCTTAAGCATGGTTTATACATGGCAATATGTAACCGATTTGCTACCATTCCTGCAAATAGTCCGCATTAATATGTATGAGATTAATACATCTGTTGCCATCCAATCAAAACAGTTTCTTAGTTTGAAGCTGAGAGCAACAGAAGCATAATTCTGTCGAAAGATAATTCTGTCGAAAAGAACTCTACAACATTTTCTTATTCATATGTGCACATTTTCCTGACATTTACACAAAGTACTTTACATACCGGAGCTGTTATTTCCCATTTGTTTTTTCTATTCTGTGATTGATAAGGACTTTAATTTCATTCCTTGTGCCCGCCTGGAGTTTCTTTGTATACCAACAATGGCGTCACGCTCTTCCAGGAAACAGAGGTCAGTCCCATACGACTTGGACAATCCTTTTAACTGGACTACCCTTCATTTAAAGAGGAAACTTGAATCTATAGGCATTAAAGTGTCTGCAGCTATCCTGAAGCACGCCTTGAGACAGCTATATATTGATAATGCACCTTCTACGGTTTCACGGCCTGCTGATCGACTACAATAAAGGAACAACTCAACTCCAGCGCAACCCGCAACCCGGTGTAAGGCAGTCTAAAGATGAAGTATCCGTCCGTCCACATCCAAATCCACCTTCACGTTGTCGTCGGGCGACCATTGTTCGTGCGGATAATGAACAGACATTGGATCCAGCGGAAGTCATTGCAGCGGAAACAGTGGTACAAAGTAATATACCGGAAGTAGAAACTACGTTCAACATGGCCGCCACCAACATGAACACCTTGTCTCCGGCAAATATGACATCAATTAATTCCATTCAGCGATCCATCATCGAACTGAATAATTCCATCACTGACATCAGGGCACGACAACAGGCTTTTCTCCGACGTTTCCGTTAGCCGACTTGACACCTCTCGCAACATTGCCGGTAGTCCAGCCATCGATGTCGCTCAATGATCTGATGCAAACCACAGGAGTTTCGCCGGAAATCCTACCAGCAATCGACGTGATATCCGAAAGCCAGAGGAGGCAGATACTCGAGGGTAAGCACATCAATCTTGCCACACTTTTGCTACCTCACATAGAATCAGATATGTCAAATCTAGATGACAAGGTTGGAAAGAACGATCCCCGATTGCTTAAACGTCTGACCCTCAGTGAATTCATAACGGCCTTCGGTAAATTTAAACGGATCATCTGCTCAGTTTACCCCAACAGACGCCATGAATTGGACATGTACGAGGCTGACATTATAAAAATCGCCAATGCTTATGGAGACATTTTCTATGACTATCATAATGTCTACTCCACTCAGGCTGCTATTGCCCTGCGTGATTACAAAATAAAAGTAAACTGGGCTCTCAGGGATCAAGCTGCTCTTCAGCTATTGATTGGAGGCCGGAAAACGACAACATACCACATCTGCAATTCGGTTACTCACCCAACTGACTTCTGCCCACAAAAAATAAGTGCTACTGTACCCTTTGTAAACATAGCCAACAAAAAAAATTCGGATAGTGACAAATATGGCCGACCAAGACAGATGATGGATGGAAGAGAACTGTGCAATAATTTTAACTCCACACGTGGTTGTCGCCGAACTGGTTGCCAATTCTTACATATTTGCAATCAGTGCAGGGCCAAAACACATGGAGCAGCTGCCTGCCCAAACAACGCAGTACACTCAATTTCCAGCACTCTTGCACACAATAACCCTCGAAAATCAGTGCCTGATAAGACACAACAAATCTGACAAAATTTCTTGCCACATGCTACCACCCCCATTGACATTGACAGATTGCAGCTTGAACTTCTTCATCATCCAGATCAGAACTTTGTTCAGTACTTGTCTTCTGGACTCAGACATGGTTTTGACACCATGGTGCAAAAAACTCAATTACCTACAAAAGAGTGTAAAAACTTGCTTTCTGCTTCAAAACAACCAAATATTGTGGATCAATTATTGGCAAAGGAATGTGCAAAGGGTTTCATGCTTGGTCCTTTTCCATCACCACCATTTCCTAATTATAGAGTCAGTCCTATCGGCATAGCAGAAGGTAAATATTCGAAAAAGAAGAGACTTATCATTGACTTGTCCTTCCCCCATGACGATCACACTCATGCAAGTATAAATGACCTTATCGACAAAGATCAATGCTCCCTAAGCTAAGTCAAAATTGATGATGCCATTCGAATCATCCAGAGTTATGGAAAGGGAGCTATTATGTGCAAAACCGACATATCAGATGCTTTCAAACAGATTCCCATCACTCCTTCACAATGGCACCTATTCTGTGTAAAATGGAGAGGATCTTACTACGTTTGTGTTCGCCTACCATTTGGGTCACGTTCAAGTCCAAAATTATTCGATATTTTATCTCTGGCAATTTGTTGGATAGCCAAACATAATTATGGTATTGGTGTTATTTTGCACCTCCTTGATGACTTTCTTACAATCGATCCTCCATCAGCGTGTGGTGAGAGAACCATGGCTTTGTTGACTTTAATTTTCAACAGATTGAAGATTCCCGCAGCTCCAAATAAGACCATTGGCCCATGTACAGTTATTGAATATTTGGGAATCATCCTGGACTCAGAACAAATGCAAGCACGATTACCACCAGATAAAGTAGTGCATATTGTAAACTACATTGAAAACTTTCTTGACAGGCGAAGTGTCCCCAAGCGAGAACTGCTACAGTTACTGGGCCACTTAAATTTTGCTACCCGTGTTATCTTGCCAGGACGTGCGTTTGTCTCATACCTGATACGACTATCTACCACAGTCAAAAAGCTTGACCATTACATACACTTGGATACAAATTGCAGAGAAGAACTATACATGTGGCATGAATTCTTGACTAAATGGAATGGGGTCTCCATGTTTCTTGACAATCAGTCCACATCATCAGATGATCTTGAGTTATACACAGATGCGTCTTCCACAGTAGGATATGGGGGTTACTACAAAACTAGCTGGTTTGCAGCTGCATGGTCTGACGATCTTAAAATGCTTTTTTCTGTGGAGAATGATTTCTCTATTGCATTCCGGGAGTTGTATCCTATCGTCGTAGCTGCTATTATTTGGGGGACTGAATGGGCAGGCAAACGCATAATATTTATATGTGATAATATGGCCACAGTGAATATACTTCAAAATGGGAGATCGAAATGTATGCATATAATGAAATTGATGCGTAAACTTACATGGTGTGCAGCTTCTTCTAACTTTTATTTTTCTGCCAAACACATTCCTGGAATTGTTAATAATAAAGCTGATGCCTTGTCCCGACTTCAATTTCAGAAATTTCACACACTGGCTCCAGATGCAGATCTACAACCCTGCAAATGCCCAACACCCTCAGAAGTCTTGTGGACCTGGATAAAGAGGTAGATATTTTATGGAACCAGGCTTTAAGCCCTGCCACACAGATTGCTTATAACACTGCATTCAATGCATTTAGGACCTTCATGCTGATGTGCGGCTTTTCCTCGAACATGCAAGTTCTGCCATATATTACAGAAGACACTTTGATCTACTTTGTGACACATTGCGCAAGAATCCTCAACTTGAAGCATTCTACTATAAAATTGTACTTATGCAGCATTAGATTCAAGTACATGCAGGCCGGTATACAATCTCCGTTCACAGACAGAAACAATCTGCCTCGTCTTGCCACCATACTCCAGGCCATCAAAAAAACCCCATGGTTCATCTGCAAAACTGCGTCAGCCTATAACATACAATATCCTGACAAGCATTTGTACAACTCTGCGAGGAGGAGTATTCGACACCCACACAGATTTGCTATTGTTGACCGCCTGTGTGGTTGCTTTTTTTTGATTTTTGAGATGTGGGGAATTCACTGTTCGGGATTACTTTGATTCAACTATCCATCTATGTGTTGGCGATGTTCACTTCCACATGGAGACTGCTTTTCTGAAGTTGAAATCATCAAAAAGTGACCCTTTCCGTAAGGGAGTGACTGTTCAGTTGCATGCCACAGGTCGTGCTATATGTCCATACTCTGCTATGAAGACTTTCATGCAATTCAGGAGACTTTCATTACCCCAGCCATATGACCCATTCATTACGGTACGGTTACAGGTCAAGCCTTATCAAGAGTTGTGTTCCTTAATCACATGCGATGTGTCTACTACAAGATGGGAATAGACACTTCCAGGTACAGTGGCCATTCATTTCATATTGGGGCAGCTACTTCAGCAGCAAAAGCCCGTCTGGAAGACCATATAATCAAAGTTCTAGGCCGGTGGTCTTCCGATTGCTACACAAGATACATTCGCACACCTCACAGTACTATTCAGGCAGCTCAGAGGGCCATGGCCATGGATGCAGATAGCAGTACACAGTGACCATGATCATACTACATTCAACATACAAGGACAATCCTGCCATCCTGTGTGCATTTTTCTTGTTCCGGTTCTACATATTCTGTTCTATGGGATGCAAGTGTTGTGCTTCCAGTTTCAATAGCCATTCATAGTGGTCTATATTCATTACATGTGCATGATACCAGCGTTCATTGTGTGGCTGTTGTGCTATATATTCATTATGTGTGGAGATCTGCATGTGTGTGATACTAATGTGCTTAATGTGGCAGTTGTGCATTTATTGTTTTCATTGCCATATGTGCTTGTGTTGCTGTTGTGCTAAATATTCATTATGTGTGGAGTTCTGCACGTGTGTGATACCAATGTGCTTAATGTGGCAGTTGTGCATTTATTGTTTTCATTGCCATATGTGCTTGTGGTTTAATTCATGGAGGTGTTTGTGCATTCTCATGGTATTCTTCTACTCATTTCATGGATGTGATCTTCTAGATTCGCATCAAAGTTGCAGGTGGTACAGTTATACAGGGAGCTACTCCCAGACATTCGCTCCAGACTTGACATTTTCATATATCATTGACCTGTCGCTTTTCACGTGGCATTGTAGTGATAACATGAGGTTCTTTGCAATTCTTGATTTATTCCTACATTTATACTTTCTTTACATTATTGTAGATATGCTACTGTTGTATCTAGAAATATTTAACTTCATTGAACACTGGTGGCTTCCCCAACTTATTACATTCTTGGGGGGACAACATCTGCTGCGCATATGTTCTCTTTGGGCATTCACTTCATTCAAATTCAGTTTATTCACCCAAGAATCTAATGTCAGCAATATATGGCTTATTCAAACTAAACCCTTTGAGTGAAGTCCACACAGCTGCCGCTGTCATCCCAACCTTCGTTGGACAACCCAGTCATCGCTGGGCCCCTTCAGTTTCTGCTGAAGAAACTTTACTCAAAGGTTATCCATAACATTCTGTCAGGGAGTTTCACAGACCATCTGTGACCTCTGTACAACCATGTTGTGCCATTCAGTAGCCACTGAATCACTCACTGACAGAATGAAACAAAACAGTTTCATCAGTAGCAGCAGACAGTCCCTCAAGGCAAACTGAAAATCTTTAAAAAAAACTTAAGTGGATCTGTGTTTTTGTTGTGTATAAATTGTACATCTGTTGCCATCCAATCAAAACAGTCCCAGCTGTCACATGCAGCATCTTTGTTCAGTTATTCTTAGTTTGAAGCTGAGAGCAACAGAAGCATAATTCTGTCGAAAACCGCCGCCATCCCCGCCTCAATACCTACAGTGTTCAATGGACATGGGAGTGTCTGTTCTACTGCATTATACTTAACCTAATAAAGCAGTCCCCTGAGGGCATTCACTTCATTCAAATTCAGTTTATTCACCCAAGAATCTAATGTCAGCAATATATGGCTTATTCAACTAAACCCTTTGAGTGAAGTCCACACAGCTGCCGCTGTCATCCCAACCTTCGTTGGACAACCCAGTCATCGCTGGGCCCCTTCAGTTTCTGCTGAAGAAACTTTACTCAAAGGTTATCCATAACATTCTGTCAGGGAGTTTCACAGACCATCTGTGACCTCTGTACAACCATGTTGTGCCATTCAGTAGCCACTGAATCACTCACTGACATCAGTAGCAGCAGACAGTCCCTCAAGGCAAACTGAAAATCTTAAAAAAAAACTTAAGTGGATCTGTGTTTTTGTTGTGTATAAACTTTACATTTATTGCCACTATTCCCATTCCATGAAATGCACTGTTTCATTATGCTTTTCATTACACAAAGTACTTGTATCAACATTTATTTGGATATTAATAATTTAAAATTTTTAATTTAATTACAGTACTACTGACTGCAAAGTGAAGAGTCCATCAAAGTTTTTTATTGTGGGTGTTTACTAGTAGGTATATTACTTAAATTCTCATGCAATTCTGAACATCCTGTTTTGTTTTATACTTTGTGGTTTTTTATAAACTGTTTTTATTTGATGCAATAAAAGTTTTGATTTGTTTTGTATTTGCCATTTTTCAAAAGCCAGATCTTAATTCTCCACTGATATTTCTACCTGTGCATGTTGGACAACTAGCTCTTAGCTTGTAAAGGCAGCAACCACTTTGTTTTTGCATTTGATAACTCCTTTGATAGAACCACATATGTGAAACACATTCAGTACCCAAGTATGGCCTTATATTCAGTTAAATGTGGGTACTTCTTTTTAGCAATTTAACAACTGTCAGTGCACACCTGACAAAATACTTTAGCTTGTAAAGCCAGTACCCACTTTATTTTTCCAGTTAACAATCCTTGATTGAACCACATATTTAATACCTGTTTATTGCCAAGTAGAATCTTTCATTCAGTAAACTGTTGTGCTTATTTTAACTCTCTGTGATCATGTCTCACAAATGATTCCTGTTTACCCTTTACCTCACATAAGCACTTTGGAGGCCTCTGCCACATTCTCATGGATGCACAACTGGACAACTCCATCTGATTCACATAAAAGCATGTTTAAATTCCTGTGCACAATTCACATGGAAGTGTGTCTGGATGCCTAAACATCAGCTATTCTGAGCTCATTTTTATATCACCCATCTTTGGGGGATAAATACTATCGGAGACTACATGAACCATTATGTCACATCACATGGTTGCTGAATAAGATATACATGTAGTTGTAATCTATTTGAAGTAGATCAAATTCTCCACTCTCAAAAATGGATTTTGTTCAGCTCTTTCTTGACCTTGGATGATTAGAATTATGACTATGAAAGCTTCAGTAAGTCACATGTATGTTCCAATATCAATGTAGCCAAAACTGATGTTTGTTAATTTATCTAATTCAGATGATTAAGTGATACAAATGTAGGCTTGTAAATTAAGTGGGTACTTTTAAACAACTTTTTAACATTGGACAAAACTGAGTTATCTAGGAAATAATGCAAAATGAAAGGGATCATTTTGACCAAACTTTTGCATTATTTTATCACATAATTCCATTACATTCTTGTGTAAGGGCTATTTTATTAAAACATACATGGTACCCAGGTAAGGCAGATTTCTAAAAATATATGCCAGGGTACTTTGATTCCACAGAGTTCATATTAAAATGATAAGAAATTTCTAAAAGTGCATTCCCATGTAGGTTTTAATGGAACAGCCCTAAGAAATCTAAATTCTGACATGCTTAACAATGAACATGCTTAGGAATTTCCAGCGAATAATATTGTGAACCTCAGCAGCCAGTCTGGAATGGATAACATATTCATTAATGTATCAAACTTCCATCCAATCATACTGTATATTCCTTGAGCAGATACATATCTGAATACAGTCAGTAATAAATATAGTCCACTGAAAGTAGATGGCCTATCAAACCTTGAGTTATTCCTACATATTTGTTAAAACAAGAACCATAAACATTAGTTACCTCATGAATGATCTCCATCTTCTTTTCCCTTCACTTCTGTCACAATTTTTAGCTATGTTACAGTCTAATTCACTGTTTCTTTGTCATTTACAGCCTGTTTTGTACACATATAAATTATATTCTATGTACCAGTCTATCATACTGGTGCTGAAGTTCTTTTCTCCTTACAGGTGTCCACATAAAAAAACTAATTTTTAAAATTGTATCAAAAAACCTTCTGATTTTCCAGAATTTGTTTTCACTTAAAATTCTTAATAATCATGCAAAACTGGTTTGGTTGGCATCTCTGGGTCTTGCCAGTTCTACTTGCTTTGACAAAAGCAACTTCTCTGCCATTAGGCATACTCAATATAGGAACTGTAAGTATTCAAGCATCACACTGCCTGTATTGGCTTAGTACAGGATTTTTATATTCAAAAACTCCATTTCTGCATGTATTTGGTTAATAATTATGTCTTTAGTAACTGCACAAATTCACATAACAATCATACCCAGTTTGAGTTTGAGTTTACAAATGCTTGCAGCTGTAGTCTTTGCCCTCTTGGTCAAAAATCTTTTAACAGCAAATTTTACACACATCAATTTGTGAACAATCCCTCAGCATATCCAATTATTTTTAAAATTTAAAATCATTTGTTTCCTCCCGGTTTACTCCACATTATGCCAGCATTTGTTCCATCCACAGTATGTTGTATAAGGTCAAAATAAAATCTGAAATGCGTACTTTAAGGAAACATGGCCTGTGTCAGAAAAGTTAAGCCCAGAATCAAAGAATCAAAGTTTGTTGTAAAATGCGTGACCTTAAGCCCAAGGTCATAAGTTTGAGAATGTTGTAGAATGAACTGTCTCTGCCTCATAATAAGTCAATCTAAGTACACCTTTCCATTGTAAGTTATCTGCATACCTAGGTGGCAGTCTCAGTGACCTCCCCTTGATAATGGGATTGGTGCCAGATCCCAGGAGCAGAAGGCATGCTCTGTATATGAATGTACTGCAGGGAGACTGAGAAGGTGTATATGTATTATAATTGGGTAAGTATTATTGAAAAAACATATTTTACTAGAAAAATTTTTGTGCCTTCTTCAAATATATTATGCAATCATAATATTTTAGGAGAATAGATAAGATGTAGAGGGAGATAAATACTCTTACCCTTGTGAGATCATCTCCAGTCCACTAAGGAATAAGGTTTGTTAGACAGCTTCTACATAACCAACTGGAAAATCGAAAGAGAATAATTTTCCCTCCCATAAATCTAGCAGAAGTCATGAAGCAAATCGAAAGAGAATAATTTTCCCTCCCATAAATCTAGCAGAAGTCATGAAGCTGCATCTTTATGAAGCTGTCAAAAATGGAAAGGTAACCTTTTGCATCACTGGTAAAGTTCCTCAAGATCAAAATGAGCCTTTTAGGATGAGTGAGTGTATGTGATTTGGATTTTTAATGTAGTTTTAACAATTTTGCAGTCATATCACTACAATGTCTGCAATGTGGCCATTTATAGTGATGTCTAGCACTGGAACATCATGCAGCAGACATGTAGGATGATGTACCACCCAGGCACATTATCCTGACACCAGGCCTAACCATGCTAACCAGTCCTAACACTAAGCTCTTAATGCTGGGCAACTAGCGAGTAAGTACCATTTTTTAGTCTTTGCAATGACTCAGCCTGGTTTTAACCTGCAACCTCCTGCATCCAAGGCGGATGCTCTAACCACCAGGTCAATGGAGTGGTTACCATTTAGAATGAAAGATCTCTGACAAAAACTGGAAAAGTGTACTCAGATCTAAATCCTACATAATAGATAATTACAGTTAGAGAAAAGTTTCACTTTCATGCAGTGTTTGTGGCAAATGTCCTAACTTTGTGAGCTGACATGCAAAGTAAATACATTCATGTGGGTTTGCTGAAAAGATAGCCTACTATATTCCAGATGAAAGTGTCTGTGTTGATATATCATCCTTTCCCTCTTGAAGGCAAATGAGTTGTGATCTCCCTCGATGCAATGGCTTGGTCTTCATGAAATACCACTTCTGAGCTTGAATCTGGTTCTGTAGATGACTTTGAGATGAATTGTCCATAGTGGTCAGGAATTATTACCAATATAGATTATCCATGAAAACAGCCTGTTCTCTTCAATGAAAGCTGGGGACTTCATGAGTGATACTGATCTAACTTGTTGAACAATTGCATTAATTCAACTCTCATTCCTAGAGGAAGCATATTCTTACCTGAATATTGATTACAGAACTAGCCCACCAAAAATGTGTAAAGGTACCAAGTCAGAGATGTCCTTCTTGACAGGTAAACTTAGAATGAGAAGGAGGGTAACATGTGAAATCATGTCTTGCTACAGAATTTAAATAACACACAATACACAGGTTCAATAGACACTTTATTGTACATATAAAATAATCTTTTTGGCATAATGGGGGCAAATCCTGTCACAGCACACTGCACCACCCCAGCTCTGGATTGTTCTAAAGGATACCTCAGGACAAGAAGCATGTGAAAGTTTGTAGGGTTGTGAAAGTTGTCCGACACCTGCATGCGGGGCCGCAAGGGGCTGACATGCGGTATATAGGGACAATGATAACTGAAACTCAACAAGTCAGATCCTGAGGATGCTATAAAAACAAAATCAGCCGATACTCCATACATGCACTGCAGGAAGCAGGTATGAAGTATATGGGCATAATAGTCGAGTATATTTAAGTACTGACACAAACTGGGATTCAAAAGCAAAGTTTCTGAATAAATGAAAACTTGGCAATGCTGCAGTTTTTGAAGTGCTGAAAACCTTGTTCAAAAGTCAAGTCATAAATGCTTGAAGTTGGGCAATGCACTAAAGAACAGAACTGGAACAGTACGCTATTCAAGAAACCCCCTAAATAAATGACATGGTGGACCTCAGGACAGGAGACATGTGGGAGTTTGTAGGGTTGTGAAGAGTGTCCGACACCTGTATGTGAAGCTGCAAGGGGCTGATACGAGGTATATAGGGACAATGATAACTGAAACTCAACAAGTCTGATCCTGAGAATGCTATGAAAACAAAATCAGTCAATACTCCATACATGCACCGCAGGAAGCAGGTATGAAGTATATGGGCATAATAGTCGAGTACATTTAAGTACTGACACAAATTGGGGTTCAAAAGCAAAGTTTTTGAATGAATAAAAACTTGGCAATGGCCCAAATGAGTGAAAGTAGCACTGTGACTTTGGAGCAGTGTGACTGTAACGAGGCCCCCAATTTGAAGTAAGGTAAGGATCTATAAGGGGAATAATGCCAGGAAATGCATGAAATATATTTGAATTGCATGATAAAGCCTGATGTACTGGAAGGTAGGAATGTTAGATACATGTTTTCAATAGTTAGGAATTCACATGTGCACTAATAGATGATACTAGCGAAATGACAGTGTAGCATAGATACAGTAGTACAGCGTCTCTTAAGCGTAAAGAAATAAAAAATAAAAATAAAATTGTGTTATGGTTTCACAAAGTAAACAAATGAATAATGTATTGATTGACACAAGCATGTAATAAACTAGTGAGGCACTTGATTTGACATCTGTCTCTGTGCAAAGCTAATTCTGTCCAGGTGCACCTGAATATATCCACCATATGCATTAGAGGACCATCGACCTAAGGTTTTGATAAGATGGTCCGGAATTCCAGCCTTAGCAGCACTAGTAGCCGCCCCCCCCAAGCAGAAAGAGTGTCCATTATAACAGTGTGCATCATAACCTAACGTAGACAAAATGGCCTTAATAGTAGTGATAAAGAAAGTTCTACTTAAAGCGTGACCATTGTCCATGAAAAACATGATCACAAGGGCGAGCTCCAGCTATTATCCAAATACGATGGAATTTCTTCATCACACAGTATGGGCATACCAGGACGTCACAGTACATAGAATAAATATGGATATCCACCCCTTGACAGAAACATCAGTCTTAGATGCTCTAAGATGCAGAATGAATATGCGCTTAACCGTATCTCTTTACTCTTAAAGCACACATCTCTACATGCATCCTGCATCTATATGAATGACACCAACAACTGATAATGCTTGATCACATGCTCTAAACTCAGTTATCTGATTGGTTCATCATGACAACATATCTAAATTTAGTTACTAGCTTATTAATATATACTAATGACATCATGTCTGGTAGAGAAACCCTAGTAGACAAAGAGGGGTCCGAAAAGGGGCTAGAGAAGGATGCACTGTGTATTATTCAAACTACATTTAATCAATTAAATTACAATATAACTAGCCCGTTCACAAATCACAAAACTTCTGGAAGCCGTGAGTAGAGACATGAAGCAAGTCCACACCAATAACCTAGTCTATGGTATTAAAACCAACTGCAAACTCAAGAACATAAAATAATTGAGTAAATGCTTTTAGGTTGACAACCAAGTGATAAGTGTTACACTGTAGCTGAAATAACTCTGGGCAAAGGCTTAGAAGGTCTACAATGGTCTTTAAGAAAGCTGGATGTAGAGAGCATTACATCTCATTCACCAGTTAATATGTGCTGTTATGGCCATGACCATAGAATGCTGGACCTCCACATGTCATGAAGTGGACCATTGAAGATCACACTGATATTACCATAGATGTAATGTAATTCCATGGTCACAACATTATAAATCAACTCTTAGGTATCCAAACAGAAAAGTGAGTGAAGGCATTTAACAAAAAAATATATGACCAGTACAAAATGATCAGTAACTTGTTAGATTGTGGAAGCAATTATATGCAGATTCCAAAGACAATGACCACCTGATATCAGAATCGTAGACCTGGCAGGTGATGTAGATTAGGATAGATAGTACTCCAGTGGGAGTGGGCAGAAAACTTCTTCAGTCCAAGCCTGCAAGGTGGAATTTCACTCAAAGTAAGATCTAAGAACGATGAGGGAACTTATGGGCCAGTTTTTGTCAGTTTTGGATTAAGGTAGTGGGTTAGTCTGCTTAATAATTGGTTTCAGATAGTGAGTTCTTGGGTATTGTGGAATAAAATGCCATCATATGCAGAAATGCCTAGCAGCACTATTTGAGTCATGGACTGGACAAGTTCATTTTTTGGTGGCTGATACTGCAAGACTGACTGTAGTTGTGGCCCACTGCGATCATAGTTATATAGTCAAGTCCAGTCATGAAAGAACACTGCCATCTTGATTAACCTCTTGAAGTTGAGACAGGGTACAGAAAATTCACCCATGTAGTTGGGTTGTAATTCTGATATGCAAGATTGCAACTGAGTCTGTGCAGAGTGACCAAGGCAGAAGCTATGCTATACAATAAAATACAAAAATTTCAATGTTACACACAGAACTTGCATATAAAAAAGGAACTGAAGTATCAATATTGATACTTACAAAGTAGGCCATACAGAATACATTATGAGACAATGTTACCTGTGACGTTCTAGACAGGAAAATTCAGCACAGCATCATGTATACAAAATTAGATGCTAAGACAAGATGATATAGAAACTCTAATGGATGTACCCTGACTCAGTGGAAATTATACAGCAATAGTAAATGAGTGATGTATATGACACACCAGACATACAAATATTAATACAGCTATAGCAATATGATGTGACACCATTGCCACCCATACTGGTATGTACTAAAGGCACCTAAGTGTATGTGAGGAGAGCAAAGTGATAACATTGAAAGTTAAGAAACTTTGTCATCTGCAATAGGAAGAACAGACAAGTTGGAAATTCATACTTGGAATATGCTTTCTTTTGAAGATGAAACTCCTCCAACTTTTTTGTGATAGAAAACATTCAAACTGCTAATGATTTTGAGAGGTCTGTCTGTAGAAAGTGTGCTACTTGGTACAAGTAGAAAAGCAGCTGAGAAATTCATGGGATTTGGTGCCAATCCTGATATCAAGGGGAGATCGCTCTACCTAACTGCCACCTAGGTGGGTAGATAATTTTTACCTATCTAGCACAAATGTATTAGCATAGAAGGTTGGATTTGCAAGGTAGTTGTAGTTCTACTAAGGTATTATGATTGGGTAACATATTTGATGAAGAAAGGCACAGACTTTGCAGGTGTGTGTGTCTGTGTGTTTTGGGTGGGGTGGAAGATAAACGGTCACATACTGATAATAACATCATATTGGGAAAAACTGTCAGCGAACAGTTTTTTGTAATGAAACGTACTTTTCTGTTCAAGTTACCATTATTTTCAAGTTCAAGATAACGAATCTCTGAAAAGTCATTAAAAACACTGCTGCAAGAGGTTTCAATACACATCAGTTTACCAGAGGAAACATTTTTTTTTCAAATGATGGACATTTAATTTAAGAAACAACATGAAAACTTCATTTTTTTTATTGTTTTACCTGTAAAATATTGGTGCTGTTTATTTCATTGCAATACAGACTTCTATAAGTCAGATATCAAAATGCTGTCAGTACTTAATTAGGTTTTGCAGGTATCGCTGTGATGTCAATTGATACTTTTCACATTTGAATACAAGAGGGCACATTACAGTCAAACCCAGTTATCTCGATTACGTCAGGGGTAAAAAAATCATCAACATAACAGGGTTTAGTTAATAAATCTACTGCAGAACAATGATTATGCATCTGAAGAACCGAAAACGAGGAGTTTTATTTCTAAAAACAAATGGCATTTCTAATGAACAATAAAAATAATAATTCAGTCATACCTGGATGGAGAAAAAAGAAGATTAGAGGACTTTTTTCCAGTTCTGCCAGTATGAGGTACCGATAATAGTCAAAATGCCGGATCATTTCTTGTAAAATTTCTCAGAGATGGTCATTAAAAGTTACATTTCATCGAATTAAGAGGGTCAACATGTTACTTCAGACCAAAATTTATGCCTGACATAGCTGGGTTATCGACTTAACAGGGGTAGAGATAAGCGGGAAAATTAGCATAACAAAGAAGGATTTTTTGGGATCTGACCAAAGTGGTAGACATACATGGATTCTCGAGATAACCAAGGTTGAGATAAGTGGGTTTGACTGTATTATGACTATATTGAAACTGAATTAAAAGATAAAACAAACATTTCAACTAACAAGATTTATTTAACTGGCATTGATTTCTTAAAATTTTTTTGCTGGTAGGCATTACTAGTATTTTAATCAAATAAAATTTCACTGCATATTGTTATAGCTCCACACTTATCACCAAAAAAGGGTGGAATAAGAAAAATAAAGGACCATATCCCAGTATTTACCTTACAGTTAAATATCCACCTCTTCCCTGGAAGACCCTGAGTGCCAAATGGTTCTGTAGAACACTGACATCTCTGTTCTGTGATTGTGGGTTTAAGCCTCAGGCTCATCCAGCATGGGTGTGAGAAAGCTTGCTAGTAGCTTCCTGTGGGTTGTTGGTTCTTCCTGTGATTCTTTTGAAATTCTTCCTCCACCAGACATACTGGTTGACATGTAAAGTTTACCATGTGCTGAAAAATGGTGTTAAACCCCCAAAACAACAAATATTCATCTCTATTTCTTCCTGCTTGAGTCTGTTAGAGCTATATTTCAATTAAAATCTTCCAAAGATATCTCTTCTTTCTAGTTGTATAGGCATTACTCTGTTCCATGTCTGTGTATAAATATTGTTCTGTGCCGAGAATACCCTTTCACAGTCTGCTGTTTAAAAGGGGGATTTGAACAGCTAGCTAAACCAGCTTGAAAACGTTCAGAATAATGGTGTATTAGGGTCATCAATGCCAGACATTTTGATCCAAATAAATATCTTTATTTTTCAATTTCATTTTAGATTATTATTTATTTAATTTTAATTAATCATTGGAGTGCTATATCATTTTTGAAGCACAAGATCTCTCGATGCTAAACTGTTTGAGAAAAAAAATGAAAATTGCTTTCTACTTTTAAACTGCTTGTACTGTAATAGGCTTGTTATTCTGCGTTTTCCTTAATTTTAAGATACTGCTGAATAGAGGTTTGAACAGCATACCACCTGTTTTTGTCCATCTAGCATGTACATCAGACTCGTGCTGAACATCATTTTAGTGTTCAAAATCACTTACCAGCTTTTCCAGTAAAACTTTCATAGCTACACTAATCTGTTTCAAAACTTTAAATATCACTATTATCATCTCTATCATCAGCCAGTATTTGCAGAATGAAATCCATGTGAAGATGAACCATGCTGTCTGCTATTTTGGTTTTTTAGGTAGCCCATAATTTGAGCATCTATTTGTAAAAATTCATTGAAATGCAAGTTTCAAACTATAACTATTGTTCCAGGCCAATCAAATTTAATTTAACAATCATTCATGTCAAGCCAAAGTATCCAGATGTGTACACGGTTGCCTACCTAGAACAAGACAGCACTATGACTGGCAATGCAACTTCTGTAGCAAAAGCACTGAAAAGGTTAACAATTATGTATATATTGTACATTGTGTAGAGTTCATTTTTACACGCACAACTTTAAACTAAACTAATTTGCGTGAGTTCCTTGTGTATCACTGTTATTCTACAGCATGAATTTCATTCAAAGTTTGTATGATTCGCATGTCCTGACAACATTCCTGACGATGTTGATTCAAATTTGCACTATCTAGCATTTTTGAAGATAACACGAGTGATAGATCAAAATTTAGTCTAAAAAATTTATTTAGCCAAAAATGGTCTATTGTTGGGGTATTTTGTTGGAAAAAATCGGAACCATGTCTGTCTCTACATACTCAAGATATCTGGCTATGCTAAAACAAGGGAGTGGTGTATGAAGAAAGCAGTTTAGAAAAAAGTAATGAAAGAACTTTAAGTAAGACATAAACACAAATTATCTCTGACTGTGTATATGACCCCAAGATCAAAAGGACAAGTGAGTATGTTTCAGAATTGACTGCCTTAACATCATAATGATTCAACCAAAGTATGAAGAAAGTTCATGAAGAGGTTTGGAAAACAAAAGCAAAGAAAAACCTTAAACCAAAACCTTAATAAATCATTTAAGAACACAATGATACTGGAATAATGATTACTATGCCATGCTTTTCCACTCAACAAAAATGATGAAAAAGTGGAGAATAAAACTTTCTTTATTCTACATATTCTTGAGATTTACTGCTTTATATTTACACATACCTGAGACCTGCCACTCATTCCTGATCCATGTTGAGATCTCCTGAAATCCAGACCTCCAAACTGATCCATGAATGTCTCAACCATGCTGTTAAGAAGCAAAGATAGCACCATATGTTATTTATGAAAAA
Source organism: Potamilus streckersoni (assembly GCA_016746295.1). Classification (NCBI taxonomy): domain Eukaryota; kingdom Metazoa; phylum Mollusca; class Bivalvia; order Unionida; family Unionidae; genus Potamilus; species Potamilus streckersoni. The sequence continues at coordinate 451,289 of JAEAOA010001738.1, read as the reverse complement.
CTATGTATAATACTTAGCTTTCTTTAATAAATCCATTTCCATCACTTTATATTTGGTATAGTTCTTTTGTGGATCTCATGGTTGCTACAAAACAACAAATCTAAAGAAAAATAATTATCATTCTGTAGAAACAAGAGGATCTCTTCTCCAATTCACATAAACAAAATGATCTTACTGTGGAAACAAAATGGCTCCTTCTCCAACCAACAGAATGTAAAAAATCTCATAAATTTAATTTTTGACAATACCATGAAAATTATAACCTGAAAAAAACCAAAAGCAAATTGTTATGTAAATTGTGCTTTTCTTATCCAAATACATTAGTTTAGGAATATTAGCCTGCTGCCATGTGAACCCAACCCTAATTAAAGAAAAATTTTCTTTTTCTGTCTGTCTCATATATACAAAGGACAATAACTCTTGCCTATTACCTCTCCTTGCAACCTTGTTAATTTTTTAGCTGAGTAATATACTAAGGAAGATACTTGCATGGCAGGGTGGTCAGAAGGGTTTTTTAAGTAATGTGCCTGCCTCCAAATTTCTTCAATTTTTCCTCCAGTGAGTAATGGTGACCCAAATAGGGTCACCCATAAAGCCAAGGTATGTTGAGGCTTGAGGAACATGGACTGCAGACATGTGTCACGTCATATCAAGTCAAAGTTGGCTGAAACAGTTAATGCATATGGTCTTTAAATCTAACATGGAAGATGTAGAGACTACATTTCCAGACTAGCTTTGACATGGCTTTGAACAAATTTGTGTCCATTTTAAACTAACAGTAGAGCAGATATATGACCTACTGTAATCAACTAATAGATATCCCACTCAAAGTTTATGGCACATTCATTTGCAAGAAAGTTTCTGGTATTTATATAGCACAACACAAAATAAATTTACATAGGTTCATATTATTAAAAGAAACTGACTTAGAATAATCAGATTTAAATGACAGCTGTACACATTTTCCAGTGACATATCATGAGGTGTTTAGAAAATAAGGTAACAAGAATGTCAGAAGATAGTCTGCAAAGAAAATGTCCAACATTTAATAACATTGGAATAGTTATGTTTATACAATTTGCCTGAAATAATGAACCAACCAATCCATGTTCCAAATAAATGTCACTGTTTCACAAATGTTTTTTTTAAAAACATTTTCATTCTTCCTTTCAGAGGTCGGTTAGTATGGAAATCCCTATTGAAAAAGTCAATACAATTTTAAGCTCACTCCCAATATGTTTTTCAATATGTTTTTCAAAAGTCCTGCCATGTCATCTTGTGCACTTATTTCCACAATATTGTGTGCATAGTAATATTTTCAATACTGATGCATAGTTCTGTAGCAACTCTCAGGATGGTTCCCTCAAGAGATCAGGCTGGTCTGATCCATGGGATATACTCTTCTTAGATATTATAGGATTTTCTTTCTAGATGGTGTGTGTGTGTGTGTCTCTCTCTCTCTCTCATCTAATTCAACAGGTCACTATGACCTCTGTTCAACCAGAGAGTTGTTCTCGAAATCTACTCCATAGTTGTTTGCTATGGTTGTCGACTAGCTGACTGTCCCCAAATAATGTGTGTGATTTGGATTTTTAATGTAGCTTTAACAACTTTTCAGTCATATTGCTACAATGTCTGCAGTGTAACAGTTTATAGTGATTATATTTATGTCTAGCACTGAAGCACCCTACTGCAGACATATAGCATCATGTCCCATCCAGTCATATTATCCTGACACTAGGCCGACCAGTCCTAACATTAACCTTTTAATGATGAATGCCTAGTGAGGCAGCTGTTAGTACCATTTTTATAAGTCTTTGATATAACTCAGCCGGGATTCAAACCTTTAACCTTCCACATCCAACGGGGATGCTCTAACCACTTGGACACCAGAGTAGTACAACATTTCACAAAGAATGACTTTAATTATTCCTATTTCTAATTACAGTTTATTGGGGTTTTCTTAATAATTCAAGCTTTTCAAAAACAAAACAGTTTTAAATTCAAAATTTTCTAGGCAACCTCCTGAATTCAAGAACTTTTCAAGCCTGTACAAACCTGTTAAATCATGAAAATTTTTGATTATAACATTGCTGATTTCTCTCTATACTTGTTAAATTTTAATTAAATTTGGAAACTCTTAAGCACTAATTTCAAATTTTGAGTTTGTATTCAGTTCTTGTACTTGAACAAGCAATCCTTTTATTAATAATAAAAGGTAATCTTTTTAATACAACCTCAAGATGAGAAATTATTTTTAAAAAGTTATCTGAAATTTTACTAACTAGAATGATGTGGTTTATCTGACATCTGTCTAAAAAGACAAAATATGTGAAATGCACATCTAATTATAAGAAAATGTGCTTTCCAAATTCCATCAGGATATGTTGAAAGGTTCTTAAGCTATGCTGACATCAATATCAATATATCAAAATGTAGGTATGATAAGACCAGATTAATTTTGTTATTTTTTTAATTTTAAAAAAAACATTGTAATGTTTTGGGAGCTACTATGGATGTCCACCACTTGAATAAACAATTTACTGGATTGAAGTTATGCTTTGTGAGTAACCTTGGACCATGACAATATTAGTGCATGCAATTACCTATGATTAGCTACTACAGTTCAGGCCTCACATGAATGCATGCAGTCCATTCACCTAATTCATATATGCATTCACATGTACAATACAGAGTTAACATGTTTGGAGTAACCTATTACAATATACAAACGTGATACTCATCAATATATATTCCCTCACTAAGTTTATGATTTTAGGTATGTGTGTGTGTGATTTGGATTTTTAACATAGCATTAAAAAATGTTCAGTCACATTGATATAACGTCTGCTTTGTGGCAATTTATAGCAATGTCTAGCACTGGGGCATCATGCTGCCGACACATAGCATGATGTCCCACCCAGTAACATTATCCTGACACCAGGTCAACCAGTCCAAACACTAACCTTTTAATGCTGAGCAGCTAGTGAGGCAGCTGTTTAAAGTACGATTTTTGTAAGTTTTTGGTTTGACTCAGCTGGGATTCAAACATGCAACCTCCTGCATTCGAGGAGGATTCTCTAACCACTTAGGCCATGAGAGCTGTCAATTCAAGGCATAACTATCTATAAAGGGTGCAAAAAAACTTATGTGGCCATGAGCTAAATGCAAAACTTAACGTAAGTCAAGAAAATGTGAAAAGTAGGAGATAATGACCTTCTTTTGTTGCAAGTGTCTGGTACTAATAGAGATTTATACAATCTTTTAGTTTGATGATTCTAGCCTATGTGTTAAATATGGCCAGTTTTGTGATGTGGTTATATTGCTCATCAAGATGCATCCCCTCACCAAGTTCAATGACTGCAGGTATTCATACACAGTAGAGCAATTAAGAGCACAACATAAAAGTTAGAGTGTACAAATAATGTCCATGAATGTACAAGGCTAGCCTTCTACCCAGAGGGCAGGTGGGATAAATTCACTCCAAACTGTTGCCCTGAGCCCTCTTGTTTATGTTCTTCATAGGCTTTATAGAATTGCTGTCAGTTCCTTAAGAAGATTAAATCAAACAAATAATCTTGATTACCTCCAATTCTGCTTAAGTCTATTATAATGTTTAGGATTAACATTCATTACAACAATCTAATTTCTTTTCTCCTGAAACTTAATTTTAAACTTTAAAAATACAAAATATATCAAAATTTATGACTGCAAGCATATCAGGTTATGCACTGTTAGACATTATGTTTTTGATAATCTCTTGATGTTTTTCAGAATAGTCTTAAAGTGTTACAGCCATACTCTTGCCATAGTTGATTCCCATCCCAAGGAAAACATGCAATTTGCAAATAAGCAATATCAGTCAGGTTCAGGAATTTAACCACAGAATACAGTTGTTTTTAAGGCTACAATATGTCCCAATGCCAAACTGATTAGGTCCAAAACGAGGTTATAAGGGCAAAATCTGTTCCTGAATGAAACTGAAATAACAGGAATTGAACAGAGCTGCTGACCACTTTGTTAGATAACTGTGTGATTACATGTATCATGTGCTTTTGTTGATGCCCATTACAACACCTTTAGTAATTCCAAATGATAAGTGTAATCAAAGCAGTTACATGATTTGGCAATCACTTCTGAGTGTGAGTAAACATTCCTTAGGTCATACTCAAATTTTAATTTTTTTCATCTGCTTTAAAAAATGTACCAATACTAAAGGTATAGAAATTTGTATGTTCTTTTGAAATGAATACAAATTTCAAAAACATGAAGGTAGGAAAATTTAGGATCCTGATTTTTAAATTAATAATGTTAGCTGAATAGAATCAGACATACCATATATTTTTGCAATTCCAACAGCAAACTGCAGACCCAAATCTGGCATCATGTAATGTGCTGTCAGATCTGGGTCCACAAAGATTATTAAAGTAGATGTAACATAGACCATGACCTACTAGTGCATTATATTACAACAGATCATCACCTATATTTGTTTGCAGTTGGGCTTGACTTAAACACAAGCATGTAATGGTAGATTCAATCTTTTTATACTCATGTTGAGGTCAGATACCAAAATACATACTGAACCATAATAAAATCTATTCATTCAAAGGGATGACTTCTATAATTTCACACACAGACAAGGGTAACACAATATGCCCTTACCACTATCTTGGTGGAGCATAAAATATATGTCTTATTTTAATAAATGCCTTATTAAAACATAAAATATAATTCACTCATTATAATATTTTTTCTAAATGGTGATCACCTGTATTTCATGATTTCAATGACATCCTCTGCATCCTCCTTAGTTGCTATCTCTCGTAACTCCACCCTTGCCCGAGCCTCTGTGAGACGAATGAGAGACTCTAGTTGTCGTGTAGTAATTGGGGTACTGTCCTGTGTATGGTGTTGTTTCCTCAATTGCAGATAAAACTCCTGCATAAATTAAAATGGTTTAAGGGTTGCATCACAGTGTGTGATGTGTCGAATTTTGAAAACTCTTAGAAGCTTTGGTTAAAGGAATTGTATCAAAGTCGACTTAATTAAAGTAGAATGGGCTAGAGATAGATGATTATTTCCATTTCATCTCTGAACAGCAAAAGGGAATTTGTTTTAGCTGACGTAACATGACCGAGTCAGATGCTATGGTACAAGAGAATGACATAAGACTCTTTCCCAAAATCGACCGGGGTAGGGCGGCAGCTGGCTATAGATGATTGTTCAAAGTAATGATTAATTACGGCATGATTAGTTGTTTAGTTGTCTTGTCAATCCAAAAATTCTACGGAACAGGTTTAGGAAACAGTCTATTCCGATTGGTTAATATGGATTTATGGGCGTAACTCTGTAAGAAATTAAAGGTTTTACCTTAGGAAAATTCTTTAGTCTTTAATCTTTCGTGAAAAAAGTTAAACGATTCCGGGAAAGCGTGTAAGACGTTATCTCGTGATTTGGCAGTAAAGCGAGAGTTTTGTCTCATCGAGTAGGCAAACTCTACATTTTGAATTCGTAACAAATACGTTTTGTTATTGAGTAAGGGGCCAGATAGTTGTCTTAGGAGACGGACTATACATGAGGTTCGTGCAAACGAATAAAGAAACGGCAAAAGGTACGCAATCTTAGTTTCCCAATTTTAATATGATATTTCATTTGTTGATCTATTTCAAATGTATTCTTGATATGATATATGTATGTATGATTTCATTTTGCAGGATTTTAGTGAAATGCTAGTCATGACATTTTATTCTTTGATTTTCTAATTATCAATTCATTTGGAGAAGTGGCAAGATTGAATGTAATTAAAATTTCATTAGATTAGTTGACAAGATTGCATGTAATTGAATCTTTAATACATAGGAGTGATTAGGAATTTTCATGAATGATTTAAGGAATGATGGGTAATATTTCATAGTTTTATGGATTAACTCTGTCTAAAATGAGTATGACCTAACATTACATGTATATCCATATACTAGTTTTAATATTTAATTGATCACTTAAGTGTATATCTATATGCTAGTTTGTAATATTTAATTGGTCGAGTAAACTATTTTAGAATAGTTAGATCTGGAGGTCTATGCCATATGTAACTTAACAGAGTAAGAAGTCAAGGAGGGGGTACATACGGGTTCATATGGCTGAGTTGAATTTAATTGACCATCCCTAGCGTGATCCGAATTAAGGTCTAGACAAGCATTGACTGTTTATGTAAACATAACAGTTAGGGAGCAATGAGTTACTGCGGCAGAATTTATGCCTTTTGTTTCTGAGCCGAATTAATGTAAAAATATAGATATACTTGGGAATGTGACCTATTGTCTATGAGACATTTTATTTATTGAAGGAAACAGCTTTCCTAGATTCACATGAGAAATCCCTGAACAATCACAGGACCAGAACAAGTTCTACGCAGAAATCTAAGTCCAGAGACGATTATTAAGTCAGAGTGCGACGGACAAGAGTCCAAGACGAAAAAGCTAGACAAAGATCAACGGAGCAGGGACGAACGGAAGTCTTGATGTCTGCATAAAATAGGTGATGAAGTCTCTCATCATTGCACTCAAAGGTCACATCTCATTGGCAATGAAGATAGTAATTTAACATTGAAAGTAATTTTACATTTTAAGAAATTTGTAGTCTTTTTATTTGAGTACATGTTAGTACCATTTTCCTCCTTTTGTAACCAAGTCATTGATTTCTTTTCATTTTAAATTCTGTTGATAAACTGATTAAATTTTATATTTGTTCATTGAAAGGGGGCTCGTTTTGTTATTTCTTCAATATACTTGTTCAGTGATCTGCATTATTCTTTCTATCTATCCACACTGGGTAAACTACACTGCGGAGGTCATTCCCTAGCAACGAACCGTAGTGAAAGAGGTTGGTGTGTTTTTAATGCCGCCAATTTGTCACACAGTGTACAGGAAAATATAAAGAATTCAATCATCATTTATTCAAATATTCAGCACTCTTACATGATTGAACCAAATTCCTTATGATTAATTGGAAAAAATACTAAATAACTAAATAAATTGGCCTTTCTTTATATGAAGGCTAGGAAGACTTGCTTTTTTGTTGAAGGCATACAAAATCCAAAGTTATACAAATTCTAAGTTAAAATGTAAAAACTAACAAAAAATGTCTTAAGTACTCTTCATTTGCTTACATATTCACATACAATATTTAAGATACAGTGCAATGATCTATTAGAATTTGGTTTTATTTCTGGAACATTAAATATTATTAAAAGGTAATGATATATCAATTAAATACTGCACACTTTATACTTTTTGTGACAACAAAAATAACATATCTACCTGCAATACTTTGGCTGCCTCTAAACCAATCTTTGGACGTACATACTTTCTGGCATATCCAACATACTGAAATACAAAATGAAAGTACATTCCAGAAATTGATGTTCCTGATTTGACTCTAGACTCGTCCAACAGTCACAAATGAACACATTTTTTTCTAAAAACCAAATGTGCATAACTATTAAAATGCTGATCAGACTGAGTTCATTCTTTTAAAAGACAAACTGTCTAGTCATGATGAATTAGCACACAAAGTGTCATGAAAATATCTCTAATGGTTATATAGATATGTGTAAATAGTGTTCAAACATGGGGAGATAATGCTAAAAGTACTATCCTGAAAAAGCCCAATCTTACATAAAAAACAAACAAGCTTTTGGCATGATACATACATATTATTATCATAGTAATGCAGTCTTGATTGCTAAATCACATGGAATTGTCAACATTAGAAAAACCAGATCCTTATGAGACATGAAGCAATGAGTTGTGATCATTACCTTTTTGTTGACAAGACATTATCTAGTAAACAAGATCAAATTACTAGATATTTAACTGTAAAAACAAAAGAAATTACACAATGTTTAAACCTTTCAAACACAAACTTCATCTTAAAATCTTGAACCAAAGTGCATATTGATCAGCTGATGTGCAGATGAATATCACTGTTCATCAATGAAGCATGTGGGGTAGAAAACCCATGTTATATTATGTTGCTGAAAGCTCCTCTCTGAGGCCAGGCTAATAACAGCTGAAAAGCTTTTGGGAGGATGTTGAGAAAGGCTCTAACTGGGACTTGGCATACACCATAGTGAGAATCCATCTCAAGTCCAATGAAGTCCAATTTTCATCCATGGAGTGAAAATAGCTTGTAGGACTATTGGCAAGCAGTAAGCAGCCACACAAACCCAGCACATTTCTTTGTAGGCTGAGTGTAACTGTCCTGTGATTACAAAATTCTAATGCTGATACAAAGAGAACATTATCTATTCTTCACAAAATACAAAGGGGGAATCTGGACCAGAGAATGATTAGGCACCTGTTAGGTGTGAAGCTTAATAATCACAGCCAAAGACATGAGTGGTCACTAGACAATACTAAATTGGATACTTTTAAAAAATCTTTGCAATAAAATAAACAATTCTTCTTTGTTCATTAACTGACAATTCACCTTAATCACTGTAACATCAGGTTCTAAATCCAATTTATGTTCAAAACTTGCTGTTCTAATATACTATGAAAAGAATTCATATCTTGGCCAAACAAATTAACTTATTGTGCTTTCAATACAATACTCTTAAAGAATATACACTTAATACTGGTTTAGAAACCAATATACTGATCAATGTTTGTAAATCTACTGATTTGAGATCCTGGTTTTGCCACATGTATGCTATAAATTCTTAAGCAGTAGCAATAACAAAAATTTCAAGAAAAAATAAGACTTGTAACAAAAACATAATTATGACATGACCATCGATTTAGCAGAAGTGGTAATAACTAGATTTTCATGATGGCCACTGTAGTGGCCATAATGAAAGTCTATGCAGCATTATTTCCATTTAGGACCAACTAGGATTAAGAAATATTCCAGTGAAAACCACATGGTACTATGAATCTCTATTTAGGAAAAGTAGCAATAACAAGATTTTCAAGATGTCTGCATAGCAACTATATTGGACATCAGATTGGCATCATATTCATTTATAACCAAATAAAAAAAAAATAATAAGTCTTATAAAGAAAAAATCCAATCAAGAGGAGTACTGATAAGATTGTCAGCCATTCTGGATGTCTGAGCAGTACAATATTCACCGAGGACCAATCAGACCTTGGGATGAAAGACTGTGTACAGTGTCATGGCAACCCTTCAAGTAGCAATAACAAATCTGAACTAATGAACTGATGAATAATGGACAACACCCTGTTCTTCTGGTATCTGACCAGACAGCTAACAATGAGGGTCAAGGTCAAAGTGGCATATTGTGAATATTGATTAACTTCCAAAGAGCAAAATACCCACTGAAATTACCTCACTTTAAAAGTTTAAATGTACACTTTACAAAGACATTTAAATACATATAATTGTTCAAACTACAGTGCTTGAAACCACTTAGGTGAATGACAATACAGTGTTTGAACTGTTAAAAGCTTTTGAGATGACACAAATCTTAAGAGGTGACAAAATAATAAAGTTTACTCTTATCCATTAGATTAATCAAGTCAGACAGAAGACAGAGTCTTCAATTTAAGCTTGAGAAGGAACTGATATACCTTCATAAAATAATGTTTATGAATTTTTACCAATACCAATACCAAAGGCTTTTCTGACTAAAAATCAAACTTTAGAAGATGTACATGTAGCTGGTTATTCAGTACAAAAAGTCCTGTTTGCAGTACCCTAACTTCAAATGCTTGTTGTTTTAGTATATAAATGTATTGCAATTAATGTTTACCTCAACTACTGTGAAAAGTGCTAAAGTGATAATGGAAATTGGGATTTTCTTTACACTTTGTGGTCATATGATAAAAAGCTGCAGTCATGTGATGAAAACTTAATAGAATCCTTCATCTGCAACACTGTTCAATAGGAAAATTCAACCTTAGAACCAGAATTCTGTATCAGACATGAGACTGAGGATTTTGCAAATTTCTCCACTTTATTTGAGAAATTTGTATGCATTTTTCAGTACCTTGCGAAGCAACTGATGTGGTATAGGATCAATAGGTTCCCCTCTAGAAATTTTCAGTCTCTCACTCAGTGGTTTATCTGCTTCCCACAGTAATCTTGAAGTATTCAGATTATCTTCCTGTAAGGAAAGGATTTGTCAATGTTCAATTCTGGCATCACTGAGCAACACAAATTTCTTTACCATGCATTCTAATCAAACTTGTCTTCGAAAATCCAATAATATACCACTCACTACAAGGATCTTGAGGTAATAATATAATGTAACTCATTTCATACAGGTTTTAATGAACAAAATCTCATCCAAGATTCTTAAACATAAAAGAAAATTTCTATTTACTTACTTGCTAAATAATAAATTCAAATAATAAGTTACCAGTATTAAGGCCAATTTTTGACTGTATATGTATAATCACTGATGCATTACTTTGAAGTGGATGCTATAAGTAAACCATTTATAGAAAACTTACTTTAATTATCCTGGCACAGTGGAAGCTATACAGTAATAAAAATGAGTTTCCTATAGTACACACAAAATGTTTATAAAAAAGGCACTGTGGTCTCATTCTTTATAATTACAAAGTCGATGCTAAAATAACTTGTAACATGTATGAAAAGGCCCAATAATGTTCTATAAAGGTACAATCAGTAAAGTGGAAATTTTTAGATGGAGTATACTTCCCTTCATTAAAACAAGTCACTGATGGACTTATTAATTACAGAGGCCCTCCCCCTTGTATAAGTATGCCTATCATGCCTCAGATCAATCAGCTCACATGACAGCATGGAATATACATACCATGACCTATGAGAATGGCTGACATATATAAATTATTGAGACCCATATTTGAATTGAATCCACCACAACCAGTTGCCACTGAAACAACAGCAACAATTAGAAATAAAACTGTACAACAACTAAAACAATTTGCATGTGAGCATAATATCTGAATACCAGTAAGTGCAAGAAAAGCTGACATTGTTAGGTAAGTATGAAGAAAACCAGTGTTGTCATCTGCCAGTATGAGTATGTACATGCAAAAGCACAGCAGTCACAAACACCTGAATTTAAATGTCAAAATCATAGAGATGAATTAGAAAATCATGTGGCAATTTTTCCACCCACATACAAACCTGGTGAAGACACTCAAAAACTATTAATAAATATGATTCTTGGAATGATGTTAAAAAACTTTGGTTGTTCTGGAGTTAAGGTAGATATTGTCTAATTAGCATGCATTTGGTTATGTCACTTGACAAGGTTGGATATAATACTATTACCCTGTAGATTCAGAGCCATGTCTGCATTCTCCTGAACAACAAAGACAACAGTGATTTCAATGATGAAATTGACAAATGCTTTGAAATGATTCTTGGATTCTTCAAGTGTTTGAGAAATATACTAATACAGGATTGGGATGCCCAAACTGAGGTATATTTTGTGGATCAAGTTACATAGCATCACCAGCAAGGGACCCACCAAGGTCAGTTATAAATGTAAAACAATTTGACAACAGATGTTCTAAATAGGCAATTTTTTTTCAGTATTATATCTGGATAGTGATCACCAAAACAAATTTAATACTCCACAGAACATATTAAATTATGTGACTATACAAGCATTAACAAATAAGACATTGACCTCAAAACAAACTTTAACCAAGAGAAGCTGAGCTCAACTTCAAAAGTAAACAAATCACTTAACCATAAAATACAGATCACAATGACCTAGTTTATCAAAATCACTGCACTAAAATATAGGTCACAGTGACTTAATATATACTGAAAGGTATAATAATGTATGACATATCTAAATACCAACTCATGACATTAGAAACATTTTTGTCTAAAAAATCAATGAAATCATATACCCCAACTTTTGGTTGACACCAGACTGATAGGTGCATGAATAGACAGATATCATTAATCCATAAAGCCATAATTACTTTGCATACAGCCAAAATACTTACAGTGCTTTGCTTGTATGCTGTAGCACCAGCGAGTCCCCTGAAAAGTACAAATAAAGTGAACAGTGAATCTCACACCTAAGCTTATTTCACATAAAATTTATGCAATGATGCTTTGCTAATAAATAATTCTGCAATACTTGGGTCACAAAAACATGTAAACATTAATTTTTTATATAAAAACATATTGATAGCATCATTTAATAAAATTAAAGTACAAGGTCCATGATAAAAGCATCCAGAGGAGAAAACGAATTGGTAACAACACTCAATATTCAAAATAGTGAAACAAGATACTGTCAATATAAATTGGCATAAACAAATCCAAACTGAATTCTTGTAAATCTATATTTACATGTTTACATATATAACTGACCTTCACACTAAAACAACCTAAAGCTTAATGGTGAGGTAAGACAGAAATAAAATCTTATAAGAAGCGATTATTACCCAATATAACAAAAGTAGTTATGGTTTATTTTATGCTAGTCCAAGAAGATTTTTTCTTTACATTATGAAATTTCAGTGGATTGTATTATCAATTTTATTATTTTCATTCAAGAATTTTGTTTTCAAAAGATATCAGTAATATTATTACTAAAAAGATGTTATCTGCCATGTTGTCAATTACTTGGTGCAGTAGTAGCATGCTGACCATCACATTGAGAACCACATTAAAATTCAACTATAAACTGGATTTTTGAAAAACTTTTGTTCCAAGCACAGTATGACATCCCAATAGCATGCACTATTAAAACATGAATTCAGATATGGCATGATTTTGGCATGTCTCCTGAAATTGAGTACACATTTTTTTCATGCATAAAATCTTTGTTTTCTTTCTTAAAAGTACAAAAAGTAATATGTAAAAAGCTTATTATTATTTTGGGGAAGAGATTGTATATGAATTCTACATGACAATTGTGGTGTGCAATTTCATATACATGACAAATTGTAATTTATTTCCTTAACTGGCAACAAAATATAACATCTGACATGTGCATTTGTGACATTGTTATCCATTTACACTTGTATATACAACCTTGGGTTTGGAATAATGAAATTCAGAGTCACCATGAAAGGAAGCTGCAGACTTACGTAAAATGCATTGGAATTTATTGTTAGATAAATTGTTTGTTCATATTGACAAACCATATTAACAGTGCATTATATCATAATTGCTCATTCTGACATTTGGCCTGAGTATTGTATGCTGTAAAATCTCAGCACTTTTAAAATTGTTTTAAAACTTTTTTTTTTTTGCATTCTGGAAGCAAAGATCAACCAGGCAAGGCACTATCTCATAATTGGATCTTTTGGACTAAATAGTGGCGGACTATTGTTCACTCGCTAGTAATTAATATATTTATTTAGATTGACCTTTGTATGTGGATGTAAGTAAAATTCCTCTTCTTTTTACTCACAGAATTAAATCCTTGCAAATGTTAACTTTCTGAAGTACACCTAATCCCTGTCAGAATAAAACACATGAGCCTTTTTTAAATTTATGATGCATGCATGGAAAGGAGCACCACTCCACTACCAGAAATGTCAACAAAAAAAAAAGAACCAAATCAGAGATCTACTTGTTGGTCTATTCAATAATCATGCTACTGGGACAGGCTACAATTGACTAACTTTTGAAGGCAGGAACAGTAACTGCTACAATCAACCAAACAGCTAATTCTTTTTGTTTTTAAAATGTCTACAGAAAAAAATTGTTCTGAAACCTTAAAGAAAACAGATTACCTTTGACACAACAATAGTTCTGTACAAATACTGAGCAAATTCAGTCTCAGTCAATGTTCTACAATTATTTGATGTTGCCTCCACAATAAGAACTGACATATGTTTGGTCCTCCAAAGCTGTCCTTAAGTGGTGAATTCAATAACAGATGTACCCTCAATCAAAGAAAGTTGACTACAAGCACAAGCTTCATTTAAAACCAAACCAAACCAAACTAAAATACCCCCAATTTTCTTCAAAGGAAGTAAACACCGAATTTAAAAAAAAGCAAATGAATCTGATGGATTGTTCTATTTTCCAAATTGACTGGAATACATTTATTGTGCATAGAAAGTTTCATTTTTGCAGAAAACTTTTGTTAAGGATTTCAGTCTCTACCAATAATGGCATAAAATGCAAATTAAATTTCCAATCTTTTGAAACTATAGACACCTGGCTGTCAAGTTAATTGAAGATAGTGTGTCTTACTAAAGTGTTTGTTAAACTGTTTAATTTTTGTTTTCATTAATGAATAGATTCATCCCCTGGGTAGCCTCAGCAAGATGATAAGCCAGTTTAAGTACATGTACATCTCACATTATTTGCAATAGATCTAGTGAATTGTTTAGTGACAATCGGATTTAGATTGAAACAAAGACAACTAATTTTTATATGTGTTGTGTTTTCTAATAGGATGCAAGTCATACAAGAATTTCATAACATGTGATTTATACATGAATTCCTGGATTTTTTTTAATACATCTACAGTACTTAATGGATTATGGATTGTACTATGCAAATATAAGTTGTCAATATACAAGCATCTTTCAGACTAGTTCATCTTCATTCAGTCAAATTATGCCTCTTTGTGCCTGCTTTCAGTAACCTCCCACCCCTGCCCTGAACATATTTTAGGTAAATGCATCATTTTTTTCAACTAATGGACCTGATTGGTAATAACATGGTTCATCTATAACACGGTTGGGTTCTATGTACTCCAACCACAGTGTTATAGCAGGGTCACACTTTATGTGGATTCTTACCATCAATTAAGAAAGAGAATTGTTACTACAGTGTGACCCCACAAAAACATGGTAGTTGGGAGCCATAGAACCCAACCATGTTATAGATCAAACCATGTTATAGCAACTGGGTCAGTTAGCTGAAGAAAATGATGTGTGTACCTCAAAAAATTTGCATGGTGAGGTGGAGGATTCGGGGGGTGGAGGTACCAAATATGGGCACAAAAAAATAAGCATAGTTGGCATAGTTATCATCTTAAATCAATGCATATTAAATGAGAAATACACCTGTAGTGAAAACAGAGAAGGCATATATAATATTTTACTTTATTCAGAGAACCACATATTGGTACATATATGTGTATACTGTTTAATTATACATGCCTAGTGTATAGTATGATTACATGCCTGATGCATAGCATTAATATAGTATCAACACCATGTACTCACCCATGAATGTTACCTCATACATTGAATCCACAATACAAGTAATTCCATCGAAAATATGCACACACACAGAGATTTAAAATATTCAATAATTTTGTCACAGGTCATATAGGTCTGAATTCAGTGGGGAAAAAAAATAGCACAATGATGTAACAAATGATGAAGCACATTTACTTTTCAGTACGTCTGAAGTCAGTAAAAGTTAGTCTGCATTTTAAGCTGCTGTTGGTAGCGTTTGTAAACAAACCTTTTTCCTGCATAAAATCAACTTTTGCGGCAAAGTGAACATGTTATAGTTACACTGGAAATGAAACAATCTATCAGTTTCCCTCGCTTTTATTTAAGTTTGGTACTGCCTTCATTTGAAAATTGGTTCTTTGTTTTAATTGAATATTGCAGTTGGCTTTCTTGGATGAAGAGTGCATGCATTATTGAAGTCACTGGACAGCTTTGGAGAACTAAATATATACCCATTTCTTATTGTGATGGCAACATCATGTATTATTAGCATCATGTATTATAAGATTAAATCCAATTTTTTTATTTTATTTGTTTAGTATGTTTTCATAACAATCAAAGCATCAAGGATAATCTGTTTTCTTTAAATTTTCAGCAAACTATTTTATCTGGGTACATTTTTAAAAAAAGGAATTGGCCATTGTTTGGTCAACTGTAGTTACTGTTCCTCTCTGCCTTTTGAATAGACCAACAAGTAAGAATTTGACAGGGTTTTTTTTGTTGTTACTTTTACATTTGTGGTAACTGAGTGATGCTGCCTTCCATGCATGCATTTTAAAAAAGGGTCAATGGACGATAGAGATGCAGGTGTCCTAGTCTGATGACAGGGATTACTACAGAAAATCTGAGTCTTCTGAAGGATCTAACTCTTCATGAAAAGAAAATGAACGTTAGTTACCATCCACATACAAATGTCAGTCAATGTAAACATATTAATTACTGGTGAGCAGCTGAAAATCTGATGAAAGATAGGTTATAAGATAATGCCTGGTCTGGTTGATCTACCCTACTAGAAATGTCAACAACAAAAAACTGATATCTCACAACATATAGTACACAGGCTACAGGTCAACATAAGCAGATTATGATATAACAATCACTGCTATGATGGTTTGTCAATATGGACAAAGAATTTGTTTATGTAACAATAGATAAATTTAAATGCATTTTATATCACATTTGTGGTTTCCTTTTTGGGGTCTCTGAATTTCTTTACTCCAAACCAATGGCTGTGTATACAAGTTTAAACAACCAACAATGTCTACAATAAAAAAATCGCCAGATGGTATATTTTGCTGCCAATAAAGAAAAAATCTGCTATCTGCAACACTAGCAAAGCCTTGCATGATCCTCCAATAAAATTTTACACATTATTTTCATACTTTAAAGAAGAAAAAACTATTTTTTTTTGAAGGAGAAAAATACATATAAAATTACAGAAGCCATGCTACAATCATCATGTATGATTCGTATGCAATCTCTTTCTAAGAAGGAGAATTTTTTTCATACTTTTAAGAAAGAATTATTTTTCTTGTACAAGAAAAATACATGAATATGAAATTTCAGGAGCCACACCAAAACCATGTTATCTCCAAATAATCCTGTTATAACAGAATGTGCTATAGCAGGGTCATACTATACTCATATTTTCTATGTGAACATACATAAAACACAGCCTAACATAAATGGTACACAGCTGGCATGATTGTAAGAAATCAGATACTTCATTCTGTTATAAACTTTAGCTAACAAACACATCTGAGCATAAAACAAAACTAAAATCTTCTGAGAGAAAGACAGATAATTTTCATCTTGTGGGTAAAAAACTGTAGTGTTTTGACTCATGAATTTGCCACTCTTTTGAATGCTTTAATTTTCACCCACTTGATGAAATATATCCATTGTTTGCTGAATACAAGCAAATATCTCTATTTAATTTCTGTGAAAGTTGGACTATTAAACTAACTGCTGAGACTTTTCATTATATGATGGGAAGTCAAATTGGAGGAATTAAAAAAATTTGTATTTGTCAATTACTGCCTTGCATGTAAAACAAACAAAATTTAAAGAATAAATTTTGGCAATATAAGTGCAAAGTATGTGTACAACACATGGTAAAAAATTTATAAAGGTATCTTTTTAATAAAACCCCATAAAATACAGTATGTGTCCTAATATTAAATATTGTTAATATTTAACTACAAATTTTATATCTTTGAAAATGCAAGAATATGGTATGCACTATGTATAATTTCTATTTACGATGTCATTAATGTTTTTTTCACAAAAGTTTTATCTAAAAGGTGTCAGTAAGGTATATTAGCTTGAAGAAAAGCTGAAAGCTCTTTTTCTTTAATACCAGGGTTTTTTTATTTTTGGATCACAAGGTAACTTACCTATATATATATATATATATATATATATATATATATATATATATATATATATATATATATATATATATATATATATAAAGCAAATTCAAGCAAAATATTTTACAAGTGAATGCTCTTTTACATTTATATCTGATGCATACAAATATTAATACCAATAATCATGTATACATTTTGGAGTCCTCTATGTTAGTCCTTTACTTTTTTAAAGTTGACCTCTTCACCAAAAGGAAATCAATTTTCATTCTTTGAAGAATTTTGCTTTTTCTTACAAAATAATCCCCCCTCCCCCAAAAAAAACAATTAACAAGGTATTTTACACAATATAGTACACTGTCACCAACATATAACATGATCTTTTTACAAAGTGTGGTATCTCTATGAACCATATGGTATAACAGGGTGTTTTACATGGTTTGGTGTACCAAGAACTATATGGTGTAGCAAGGTGCTTTACACAGTGGAGTGTACCAGAAGCAATATGGTATTATAAAAATGTTTTACACAATGTGAAAATCTATCCCTATGACTGTCCTTTAAAAGAAGATATTCATTATAGCCAGAAAATCATAGTTTGTCCAGAAATGGAACATTTAGTTATTTAAACTGAATAAGGTATATGATGAAGAAAGAATGAGATCACAAAAATTGGAACAAGTTCAGGATTAACCCACCTGCTTCCAGCATGAAGTGCCATGACATGTTCTGACAACATACTGTCCATTTCCTAAAATAAAAAAAAAACAATCAGCACCATGACATGTACTGACTGTGTACTGTCCATTTCTTATTCAAATACATTCCCCAATCACATTAGATTAGGAATATTAGCCTACTACCTCATAAATCCAGTGCTACTAAAAGATGAAAATTGTCTTTTTCGCTTGCTCTGATTGTAACGGAGTTGGTTTTACTCTTCTTGTGTAGTTTTAGTACAATAGTCAATTAATACTAGAAATGCCTAAGTTCAAAGAAGAGTTTAGAATGTGACAATGACTTTTTGGATTCCTGCATTAGTTGTTGTTATGAAGCTTAACACCATTTTTCAGCACATGATAGGCTATATATGGCGGCCAGTATTAATGGTGGAAGGAAGAAACTGGGAAATCCGCTGAAAGAACCACCAACCCACGAGAAGCTACTGGCAAGCTTTCTCACATATCCACATGCACTGAATTTAGACTAAAACCCATGCAGACAGAGGTGATATGGCAGTGATCCGTAACAAAGAGTGCTTTAGACCACTCGGCCACTCAGGGCCCCAATTCCTTCATTAGTAACAAGGAACATATTTATATTAGCAAAATAATAACTTGATGAATTACTAATTTATGCTTTGCTTTATCTTGTGTCGTTTCAAAAGAATGTCTTTTAAATGCTATTTATGCAACTTCAGAACATGGAAGTCTACCATAACTCTTGTTTTGTTTACAACAAGTATAAACCATCTATGATATTTAGCATCTGTAATATGTGGTTTGAGGAAGTCTGGGCTACCATATTAGCTAGTTAGTCACATACCGGATTTTCTAATCCATGCTTTGTTTTCTCTTCTTGTGTCTTTTCAGGAGAAATATTTACTAAATGCATGAAATGCACATTCAAAACAATAGTCCATTCAGTACTGAAGAGAAGGAAAGATGGAATAAGTCAAAGAAGACAACCTATGGCTCATTGTTGGAGACACCAACCCAATGAGGAACATTCCCCAATTTTAGGCAACCCACATGAAATGGTTACTCCATCAATCCATCTCCACTTTAATTTGAGCTTTTTGGGAGCGTGCGAATCATCAACCTCTTGGCAACACAGTGGAATTACAAGCTACCCAACATTATCTTTCCTATTCCAGGCTCAAAAGACTGGCTAGTGGACGCAATGTCAATCATTTGGATGGGGTTATGGGAATTTGCCCCCACCCCGTACCATGGTGCTGATGCTGAAAATAATCAGAAGTTACAAGATGATTCTAATAGCCCCTCTAAGATGGGACAAGACCTGGGTCACCAATCTACTTGTTCAAGCAACAGATATGTACAGGAAGATTCTGGCCAACCCAAATCTTCTCCTGGGGTGGACCTTTCCTGCCCAAAATGGTCCTCTTCCTCTACATGCTCGACTTTTATCAGGACAGCCTTGCAAGATAAACAATTCAAACCTTTGATTTTGGAAAAGATCTCAAGAGCAAGAAGGCCCACCGCTCTGAGGGCTTACTAGGGAAAGTGATATGTTTTCAGGAACTAGTTCCATACAAACAACATCATTCCTCTCAGTGTCTCAATCCCTCATCTGGCTGACTTTTTCTTTGGCTCTCTAAGAAGAAACAGTTGGCCCCAATTTCTATCAAAGGCTACCACCCCATGATCTTGGAGACATTCTTGCCCAATAGCAAAAATGATTTGGACATGATATAGACCTATCAGATCTTTAAGACTTTTCTGGTCTCAATTGACCAAATTACATCACTCTGCTTAAAAATGGAACCAATCTTGGGTTCTAGCATGGCTCAATTAGAATCCATTCAAACCTCTAGCCTACACTTTGCTAAAGTAACTATCATACAAGTCATGTTTCCTGGTAACTTAGCTTCTACATCCAGGGTAAGCAAGCTGCATGCCCTTTATGTTGACCCAAGCTCTCTTCAGTTCTGATTGGTGAGTTCAGTGGTTCTCTTAACACAACCGGGTGTTGTAGCCCAGAATAGGTTACTGTCTGTTGGTAACCAGAGTCATCACTAGCTTACTCTCTTCCTTAGACAGGTAAAAAAACAGCAGCCATGCAAGATCCTGTTCTCACTCTCAAGCACTACTTGAAATGCATAGATACAAGTCATGGCATGTACAAACACATCTTCCTTCTTGTGCGAGTCAGAACAAAGGATATCACTCTTCAAGCCATTTCTTCATGGTTAAAGAGGGTTGTATGCTCTGTGTACTCTGTTTCACCAGATCAGAGTCACCTCACGAAGATTACTGCTCAGAAGCTTCAAGCCATCTCTGCGAGACTCGCATTTGAATGCAACATTTCCATCCTAGATATAACAAAAGATGTTGGCTGGCATGCAGAGTCAACCATCTTCCTTCATCTCCAAGATTTAGTGTCGCAAGGCAATCTTGATTCCAAGAGGTCTTGTGATGGCAGCACAGATGTCCACCAGACTCAACTAAATCAATCAATCAATATCCTGCTAGCTTTGCTGGACTTTGCCAGTGAAATTCTGTATTTAAGATATTAATCTTTATCTTCTTAACCTTATATCAGGGTCAAAGATCAAGTGACCCCTGGCTATGTTGCTTATTTAATTAGGAGAATGGGTTATCATTCACATGGGGATTCCAGCTATTCTTCCTTATTAGGATACCCAAGGTAGAGGTCATATACTCAGTATCCCCTCCTCCTATTACTTATTCTCCTATTGTAATACAATTGGGGAATGTATTCAAAGGAGAAAGCATTTTTTAAAGTAAATTGTTTCTCTGAGAATACTTACCCAATCACATTATTTAATAACCCATGCAAGCATCCTCATTAGTATCTTATTTCAGCTAAAAGCTAGCAACACCTGGTGGTGCCAAGGGGAGGTAATGGGCAAGACAGGAAAAGATGAGTTTCATCTTTTAGTAGTGCTGAATTCATAGGGCAGCATGCTAATATTCCTCACATAATGTTATTGGGTAAGTATTCTTGGAGAAGATAATTTACTTAAAAATTTTGCTTTCCTAAAATAAATCAATCAGTGCTATGACATGTTCGGACAGCATACTGTCCCTTTCTAAAATAAAAACAATCAGGTTTGATTCAACTCTGATACTGAAGCTTTTACATAACTAAATTTTAGAATTATTTTGAGAATATAAATATGAAAAAATGGTCAAAGAATTTTTTTGTCCATGTTTTCTTTAAGATCCCCAGAAAATTCATAAAATTTGGGGTTGGGACTCAAATTCATTTCTTTAGAAAATAAAGAGTTAGAATTTTATGCCACAATACACATATGAAAACAAAATAATTAAATAAAATGTTTCTTCAATAATATGTACCTAATCTTAATACCTTCAGAATATACACATATCTGGCATAATCAGCCTTTCCAACATAGTTTTAAGCAATAAAAAAGTTAAAAGTCCACTCTCTTTTAAGTTTGCTTAAAAAATGTAATTATAAAAATAAATTTAATACAAAATATGTTAAGATTGGCTTGCTTCCAAATAAATCTATAACATTACCTCATCAGGTTTATCAAGCAGAATGAAAACCAAATCAAATCTGGACAAGAGAGCACTTCCCATTCTGAAAAAGAGAAAATTCCAAATAAAATGTTGATGTTAGACTAGTCTCTCACT
Source organism: Potamilus streckersoni (assembly GCA_016746295.1). Classification (NCBI taxonomy): domain Eukaryota; kingdom Metazoa; phylum Mollusca; class Bivalvia; order Unionida; family Unionidae; genus Potamilus; species Potamilus streckersoni. The sequence goes on along the minus strand of JAEAOA010001738.1, from coordinate 429,362 downwards.
ATGATTAAATAGATGGGGTATAATTATGCATTTTATCACCATTGCTCTCATTTGAAGTGAGCAACAAACGTATCTACACATTCAGCTCAAACATGATGAAAGCTATATCATCCCAAAATCTCAACTTGAAATGCACATTGTGAAACTGATAAAGCCATATACTTTTTTTTACAAAAGTATTAAGAAGCTAAGAGCAAAAAACTCCAAAATATATTTTTAAAACTACAGTACCTGCCTTTATAGGATGCTTAATTTTAAAAAGAAGGAAGCCTTTATTTAAGGTTTTATCTTCCCAAAATATGTATTGAAATTCTTTAACTTTACATTAGCACAGTATAGAAGTATTACACATCAAAATCAATGTAAACCATGTTCTGTACAGAATGGTCTTAGAGCTGAAAGAAATATAGAAATCTGATGAAAATCACCAACTCTGGAGGGCAACCATTTAAACCTGCAAATATCGGAACATTGCACCACAGTACACTAAATTAAGTGTTTTACTTCTGCCTTATTCAGGTCATCTGCTCATCTTGAAAAAGAAAATAGTTTGATTAGTTTATAAAGATCGGGAAAGGTAATGATTTAGAAAATCCTACTTAAAAAGGAAAACATTTTGCATAAAGTATGACACCAAAAGAAACTCAACATCCATTTTGTGTAGGGTTTTGACAGACTGAAGAAGACACATGTATACCCACCTCTATGACAGATGTATAAATAACTGAAATATAATTGCTTTCTATCTTGGAAGTATCACTAAACCTTATTCATCAGGGGAAAAGTACAACAACCTGAGATGTACATAAATATTACAATATGTAATAATGTTATTATATCTTTTCTGCATCACCTCTTGATTTTGTTTCATTGCATAAAATAATCATTTCTATACTTACTTCATGTTCTCTGAGAGTTCTATCTTTACTCTAGTGATCACCTAAAATACTTACTTGAGGTTCTCTGAGACAGTTTTGGCTTTATTATAGTGACCTCCTACTGGATTTGCTGCCGCTATGATAGACGTTCTTGCTGGCAAGCTGAAAATATTGAAAATCTAAGGTTTGACAAGTGCTGATATTGGCCCACAATCAGATTCTTATGAAACCACTAGAGATAAAATAGGCCCCTTTCTCGTCCCAAAATATGTATTTAATTTTTATCCAGTATAAATAATAATAAATTGACCATTGAAAATGTAATAATTTTCTTTTCCATTACAGAATATATTTTCAAGGATTATAGACAGTCTGGCTAAAAAGCCAACAAAGAAATAAATCTAAAATTCTGCATTTGCATACAGCATGCATAATAGTCATTGATTAAATATTTTTTTGTTTTGCAATACTGCTTAAATTATTATAATACATTAAATATGGTTAAGTACCTCTGACTAATTTGTTTTCATTTTAAAATTTCTGCTTTTGTTATGTTTAAAATTGACATGTCAAAATCCTGCCTTGATTGCACCAGAGTAACAATGCATGTTTTTCTTTACCATAAAAAACCACACAAAAGCCAAGTAGACTGTTGTATATTAGTAATAGCCATATGTTGATACAATGTATAATTAAAAATCAAAACCAAATATTCTAAATGTCAGTGACCAAAGCAGTTTTGTGTATGTACTGGTGGATGAAAGCATACATTATAACCAATTCAATAATATTATTTCTTACAGTGATTAATGACCACAAAATTGAATACTTTTATAAACTTTTAGAAGAAAGAAAATGTACATTAGCTTTAATGTATGTGGCACACAACACATTTTTGTTTTGTGTATGGAATCATTTTGTTATTGAATAGATTGAGGATATTAATTTTTATGTATTCATTGTGAATCCGATAAGTGGACAGGTGCCAGTTTTTTTATTTAATACGATACTGACAAGCTTTAAGTCTGAATGTAAATACACATTTACAAATGAGAATATGTAACACACATGTACAAACAAACCTGAAAAATAGAACCAAAATATATATGACACTCAAAATGGAGCAACTTAACATCATCAAAGTAGAAAAGATATGACTAAAACAGCAACACTTTTCTACATTAAGAGAGCTTCTCTCTCATCAAAGATGCTCTTATTCAAATATTGATGGAAATACATATGCGGCTGATACCCAAAATTAATGCATAGCTATAGCTGTCTGAAGATCTATATAGCGCTATCCACTCAAAACTGCTATGGCAGAAAAGGCATTATGGCCCAAACTTGATGAGCACATGTATCATGTGAAAACTGACGTGCCTTTTAATGTTTGTACTGAACAGCCATAGATTATTTTGTATGTGAGTGAAGACATTATGAAAAATGCCAAAAATAAATCAAATCATGAGATATGCATACTTGTTTATGACTTGGGGACCCATTATTTCATTTTCAAGGGAGTGTAGTAGGAAAGGCTGGGATTTTATTAAATAAAAACAGACATGTCCAGCTCTCAACTAACCATTTATAAAAAAAACTCCTGAGAAATCGATACCTTTCCAGGCCACATCCCAGGCCAGCTATCTTGGTGTGTCCTAGGGAAAGACAGTTTCAACTTCCATGGCATGCTATTAATGTCTTCAAAGTGTATTAACACACACACATAAACCTTCCAGCATTCATTGACAATAATAATAATGTGTAAGCAACTAGTGAAAATTGCAGTATTTTGAAGAAAATACTTCCAGTTATTTTTGAATTCCTTATTAAAAAAACTGAATACATAACAGTTTGAGTTATTCATCAGAAACATATAACAAATGGAAAGTATGGCATTAAAAAAAGCATGAATCAAAATAAACAAATTTATTTATATTCAAAGAAAAGCAAAAGAAAAAAGATTTTAAGAAAAGGGAAAAAAGAAGGATGCAATGAGTCTCGAACAGCTGCTGTGTTACAGTATGACTAAATAAAAAACATAAACTTGTATAAAAGAAAGAATTAAGTTTCCTAAGTATAAACAATATTGTTGCCGAGTGAGTTTCTCTAGGATCATAAATATATCTAGTGATTCAATTATCTGCTTTTTCTTGGGGGTTTATTTTAGGAAAAAAAACAACAGATTTTATACACATAATCGCATTCAAAGTAAACTCAAATTATTTAACCCTTTACCTCCATAGTGTGTATGGCTTTTTAGCCCTTTGATACACATGTAGCAAAGTTACCCAGTGCAGTGTGCTATAAATAGAACATCTGTTACTTTTTCTACTCCATATACATAAGCCTGTTAAGCAGTGAAGAGTATTTTACTTTTAACAGCAATTTTAACCATTTTACATTTTTAGTACACATATATTATGTATGGAAAGATGTAAGAGTAAATTCTGATTGTTATAGCTGTATAATTACTTTTCACAGAAGAATTTTTTACATGCTTTAAATTCTTGAGAGAACTCATTCAAAGTCAAGTCAGTGAAGTCGCGTGACCAACCAAAGCTGCCATTTCTCATACTCGAAATTTATAAGTTCTTTGTCTGTGTCTACATCACTAAGTCAGCTGAATTTAATAAAATTTATAAAATCTAATGGCTTCCTATATCAGTATCAAAGCTTTTTCCTAAGTTATTGAAGCTTTCATAGTTGTGATTCTAATTGTGAAAACTCGGGTAAGTACAGAACAAATTCAGCGACCTCCATTTTGGAGAGTGGAGAATACAACCCAGTTACTTTAAATAGCAGATTTTGACCGAAGCATAGTGACCACGTGATCTTTAGTAATGGTCATTCACACCAATGAATGTAGTATCCAACAGGGGGTTTTCCCTGAAGGTGGCGTTATGAAACCCCACTCAAAATGGCTGTTTACAGCAGGCGTCAAAAGGGGCTTACATGTGAATCGGGCAAATGCGGCCAAAAGCACTTCCATGCGAATGAAGTAGAAGCATCCAAAGGCACTTGTATAAGGTAAAGGGTTAATCTCTTTCTTCAATAAATATCTCCTTAAAACTGCTGTAATCAATTTTACTAGTCAAAGTTATAATATGCCTATTGAGTGGGTCTATTTTAAAATCTAGTTTTTCATATAATAAAAATTTTTTTTTACAAAAACAATTCAAGAAAACAAAACAAATGAACAATGATACTAATGAATATTGTATTTAAAAGTATTCAATGCTGATTTTATCATTTTAATGCATGGATGTGATTGATTCAGATTATTACTCATTATGATTCTGTTTGCCTGAGTGCCAATAACTGAATTTGTACAAGAGTTGAATATAGATAATAACTTTATAAGATCAAGGTAATGAAAAAATACATGGTGATGATTTTGTTTTTCATTTTTACAGACCATTTTAGTCAAAAATAGGATTATCAGTTGCTTCTTTTTTCTTTTCTCTTTTTTAAATTAACGTGGACTTTCTTTCTCAATGCATCTCTTCCATAATCAGCTGTCTCATCCCTATAATTATTTTAAAAATTCATAATGAAGCAGTATATAACATATTGTTTGCTTTGACTACATTTAATAAGTATCTTGGACATAAATAGCAGTAATGTTAGTATAGAAAACAAAAAGAACTATAATTGCATACATAGACAAAGTAAAAATGAAAATATCAGCTGACTCAGTGAAATGCTCTATACAAATCAACAATAGAAATGATAGTTTTAAATAATGGCTGATACTTTGTTAACTTTGAAACTGATAAATTTAATTGGATTCTGAAATCAATTATTTAGGAATAATAATCATTAAATTTTTTTTAAGTATTAGTCAAATTGCTGATGTCTTAAATACCATCCAAATATGAATTTAAAAAATTTACAAATACAAGTCTAGACTTTACTTAAAAAGCATTTTTATGATGAAAGAACTTTTCACACTGTTTCGATCTTCATCATATATGAATCGTCGCTGACTAGACACTGTAGCATTTGGTATCTTACATGTTTATGTATATATATATATATATATATATATAATATATATATATATATATATATATATATATATATATATATATATATATATATATATAATATATATTATTTTTAATATGGACACTGGTTTCTATTGACATTCCTTCTGTTGATGCACTGGAGGGTAAAATCTAGACGATGATGAAAACTGGATATACTGCCACTCTTAATAATCTCATTCATTACAGGCAAGTCAAATATGACTATATCCTTTAGATCTTAATATTTTGGTGTCAAAATTCAGGACTTTTCAATCATAAAACTTAGTTTAAATACAAACAGTTTTCATTGGAAAACCTTCATACATTCAAAGATTTTTGAAGGTTGTATGAACCATGTGAGCCTCTGAATATGTGGTAAACGCTGATTGTGAAATCAATGCATAATAAAGCCTCAATAATCATAAAAAAAAGAATTACTAACCTGCAAACAATTCCTGCCTTGGCTATACTGATACTCTGCTGCTCCTGTAACAAAACAAGTATATAAAAAATGACTTGCTTAAAAAGCAAATTATGGGTAGGTACTATAAAACAGACTTATTTTGTAATTTAATTGATTAAATGTAGTTTGAATAATACACAGTGCATCCTTCTCTAGCCCCTTTTCGGACTCCTCTTTGTCTACTAGGGTTTCTCTACCAGACATGATGTCATTAGTAGATATTAATAAGCTAGTAACTAAATTTAGATATGTTGTCATGATGAACCAATCAGATAACCAAGTTTAGAGCATGTGATCAAGCATTATCAGTTGTTGGTGTCATTCATATAGATGCAGGATGCGTGTAGAGATGTGTGCTTTTCAGTGAACTGTTGATTGCGACATCTAACTTAAAACATTTATCAGCGGAAAGATGACTGAGTCTGGAGCATGTGGAAGGGTGCGCCTTCCAGTGTGAATTGTCGACGCCACAGTTAACTTGAACAATTTATCTGTGGAAAGAGCTGCCTGCCTCCCCACCTTCCACCATATCATTTATTTGGGCCATTTCTTGCATGGCATACTGTTCCAGTTCTGTTCTTGGGTGCATTGCCCAACTTCTAACATTCATGGCTTGGCTGTGGGAAATCAGCTGATATCTTTTTTCATGGCATCCTCAGGATCAGACTTGTCGAGTTTCGGTTATCATTGTCCCTATATACCTCGTATCAGCCACATACCCATGTCAGACACTCTTCACAACCCTACAAACTCCCACATGGTCTCATCCTGGGATGTCCTCTAGAGCAATTCAGAGTTTCCCATTGCCAAGTTTTAAGTTTTCATTCATTCAAAAACTTTGCTTTTGAACCCCAATTTGTGTCAGTACTTAAATATACTTGACTATTATGCCCATATACTTCATACCTGCTTCCTACGGTGCATGTATGGAGTATCAGCTGATGTTTGTTATCATGGCATCCTCAGATCGGACTTGTCAAGTTTCGGTTATCATTGTCCCTATATACCTCGTATCAGCCCCTTGCAGCTCCACGTACAGGTGTTGGACAACTTTCACAACCCTACAAACTCCCACATGCTTCCTGTCCTGAAGTATCCTTTAGAACAATTCAGAGCTGGGCTAGTGCAGTGTGCTGTGACATGATTTGCCCCCATTATGCTAAAAAGATTATTTTACATGTACAATAAAGTGTCTATGGAACCTGTGTATTGTGTGTTATTTAAAATTACTGTAAAACCAACAATGTGTTCATGGAACACTGATGTCATAACACAGTGCATGATAACTGGTTTAAACACAAAACCTAACCAATGTATGACAGGCAGACAGATGGAAGGATTGACTGAGAAACAGACAAGGTAATAGTATATGCTCTAACCACTGTCATGGTGGAGCATTATACACTGATTGAATTTATTAGGGGAAGATATTAAGTTTCATTTACCCTGGCAAGTTATGTTCCATGGGAGTGAAGCTAGAGTGGAATATGACATGCTGTAGGTGAACAAAATATTTTTCCCAAAGATTCTTATTCTGTTATGACTATATGATCTTAAAGTAACAGAGTTGAGTGAAAACCAAAAATGTTGCAAAATTAAAAATGTAATTATTTACCTAGAATACAAAGTGAAAATTTAAAAAGAACTTACAGCATTGTGAATTAAAACCAAAGAGTTTTAAAAGTCTTATCATAAGTCCAAACATATAGAGTTCTGAATGAATTTCAATGGTGTTCTGAATGAATTCCAATTTATGTGTTGATGTGCCAATAGCCTCAAATATGCTAATGTGCCAATAGTCTTGATGTATCAGAATGATATAATCCAAAATGTCCTTGAATGAAATCAAAATAATCCAATAATAAAAATTTGGTGAAAATATTGAGCATTTTGTAACTGGAGTGAATAATTTAAATAAATAATCTCAAATTCAAACTGAACACAATAATAAGACTTATTTCACTTTGGATGTTAAGACAGGAAGATGAGTAACTTTGAAGTAAACAATACTTATACAAAGAGGTAATACACAATAACAAAGCCAGGATAAGGGTTGTTTTCCTTTAATTTTTTAACCAAAAGCTAGATATTGAACATCTGTAAACATGTTTATCTCCAATTAATAATGATCCTAGCATATCATCTATTATCATAGAAATATATTAGCTATGTAATATGTTGCTTACAAAATAACAAGACATTAGAGAGGTAGACCCAAAACTCAATTACTGACCAAAGTCAATTATACAATATAGATATGCATAACATGGAGAAAAGCCAATATGCAATGCAAATTAAATATACATAACTATCCAACTGAACAAGACAGGAAACCCTTTCATCTGAGACACAATCACATGAGGGATGATAGTGTGAAAGACATGCATATGTTCCCCAGCATGTGATATCCTGTGCTCCAACCATTAACAGTGTTACCTTAAAGAGGTACAATGATATACATGTATTGCCCTTGCTAGGAAGAGATATATATGTTTAAACAAGGCAAGTCATGTTACAAAAAGGGCAAAGTCTGAGTTAAACGTGACTTGTCATGGGTGAACAAAACTTTGCATCTGCCCCAAAGACAGGCAATAAATTGTTTGCTATATCAAATCAAACAAGACTAGGAAACACAAATGACATTCATCACTAATACTGTTACTTTTATGAGGACAGAAAATTTAAGTTTATTTTTTTATATGTATACTTTATAAAAATACCTCTGAGAGTAATTACATTTCATAATAATAAAATTGAAGAAAATTGGTATCCCATCAATAAAAGTTAATGTCAAACACTTTACTGCATGGTAATGTGACATAAACTTCAGCAAAGTGATCCCCATGTGTCACATGCTTTCAGTGTCAACAAAAAAGTACTGTTTTCTCTGTTCACTATGTCCTAATCTAAAAACCTTTTAAAATCACACTGATTAAGAAAAGATCACTGTGAACTACTTGTGCCAATAGTGATTAGTACCATCCAAGATGAATACACCAATCAAATTTTATGACTGTATATGTATAACTGTCAGAAAGACTAAGCTAAATGCAAAAAAGTAACACAATCACTAAATCACTAAAATTTGAAAAGTAGGACAATCTGACCTATTTTTTGCCTGTGGTGAAATATTTCAAAGAGTCATATAAAAGTCCAATAAGTTTTAAGAGGAAAACGAACTATCATCATAATGAGTCTTTCAATGGGTTAGTTGCATACTTTTCTATACTTACCATGGCCTCTAATAGGGCCTGGTGTTGACTGCCCATTTTGTCAAATTCATCAATACAGCAGCATCCCTGATCTGCCAGTACTAGAGCACCTGCCTCTAGGGCATAGTCGCCAGAGCCACCATCTTTTGACAGGGTCACCTGGAAGAAAAGTAGGAATTTACAAACCATAGCAGAGTAAGAACCAACCTCTAATTGTTATGGTACTGAAAATTTGTAGGGAAATTGCAAATTAGTATCAAAAAACATATTTACAATTAGTCCACTTGGGGCATAATTAGAGATAACAGTGTGAAAAATAAAATAACAAAATAAAAAGAACAGTCAATGCTGGATAATTAAAAGGTGAAGGTTTGAAGTGAATAGGTCTGATTATTAGTACACAAAGAGGATTTTTGAATAGGTTTAAGTGATCATTAATTAATATAGAGGATTTTGAGTGCATGAGCTTATAGTCTCTCAGGTGATGGTATCAATGTTTTATGCTGTAAATATCTGGCAGCGTAAAATGTACAACTTATGAACTATTAAGAATTGACAGGTTCTCAATGAAACTACAGTGATGAATCAGAATTGATAAAAAATTTGCTAAATTTATCAATAAAAATATTATGTTTTATCTTTCTCTTTATGCAATAAAGTGAATGTCAAAGAAAACTAAAAAATATTAAATGTTCATAAGTCAACCAATTCATGGCTTGTAAATCTAATCAAAGAAAAGAGGCATCTTATGGTTGAAGTATACTGAAATAAAGGAATATCGTCACTGAATCTCTGGTTATCTGTGCCAGGGTTTCAGTGGAAGATATCAGTATATTTCAACCATAAGACATCTCTTTTCCATGGTCAGAATTATCTGTAATATTTGTCAGCTGTTCTGCTTCACCACTGTAAGAAGTTAATCTCCCCTTTCATCAACAAGTTTTACACATTTCCCCTTTTGTTCAAATTGACTCATAAGCATTGAAATAGTAGACTTATGAACATTTAGTATCAATATCAATATATTCTGTCATAATAATCCAGTCCTGTAATTTACTGTCACTTATTCTTTCTGCATTGTATAATCATAAACAGTGTCACATGTTTTCATATCAGGCTTACAGTAAGTCCTGCAGTGGTTGTGCTGTTCCCACAAACATACACACTCCTAGGGGCTATGATGGCTGTGGACTGCAACATCTACAACAGAATGAAAAAGATGCTGATTCGTCTGAAACAAAAACTATCCAAAGACAGAAAAGCTATTTGTACATTTGGATACCAGATATTTCTTTGAATGTTAATGCTGTAGTTATCAGAATGATGATCAAACCAAGTTTGAGGACTGTTCAAACAACAGGGTTTAAGAAACTCACATGAATTACAAATGTATACAGATTTGGAAGATCATGGTCAATGTTGTTTGTTCTAATGATTATTCCTAACAATCTACATAGACTCAGTGAGCATATGTTAGGTCTTCCTACCATAAAGTACCAAAATCTGATCTGAATCAATCAAACCGTTTAAAAGTTGTTAAGCAGAAACAAAATTCAATGGCAAAGTCAAACAATAAGTTCCATAAAATTCTCCCAGAAAACTGAAAATCAAAGTTACCTTAGGTTTTCTTGATGTTAAGCCTCGTACCAAATTTGATTCAAAAACTGATGTCCTTCAAAGGTTAATGAGTGGAAATTAAATTTGTAGCAGACATTATATAATACAGTGGGACAGGACAAACAGACATAAGCAGTAATACTATATACCTCATCCCAAAAAAATGGAGGGCATAAATAATAGATAATAGTGACCAACCTTTAATAATGTTATGTACAACTAATTAGGAATACATGCACATATATATTTTGATGACAATATGTGCAGAAGTATTATATACACTTAAAAAAAATGGGTAAAAGTGGCCTACTTATGCTATGTTGGTGTAATACCCCTCAGGACACCATGCATATATCTATTGTAATGATCATAACTTGAAACTGACCCAAATATAAAGTGTACATGAAAAGTGGGTAATAGTAACCTGCTTTTCAGTATGGTGGTGTAGATCTCAGGATGCATGCATATATCTATTGTCATGAATGTACAAGCAAACATTTGTTGTTGCATGGCATGCAATGCCATTTTCAGCACAAGACTTGGTGACCAGTACATGTGGTGAAGGAGGAACCTGGAATAATCCCTGGAAGAACCAGTGACACACATGAAGTTACTACAAGCATCAGTGATCAATGGAGCGTGAAAATATGTCACAATGACCTACTTTTGGCATGGTGATATAGTACTCCTCAGGATACAAGCACCAATCTATTTCATGACTGTACAAGAAAGAGTATTCCAGAAAATGGCCTAAAGATAACAAAACGGACATGGTTGCAAAAGTATGAAAGAAAGATGACAGTGACCTGTTTGTAGTATGGTGGTGATGTACCTCTCAGCATCCATAAACAAATCTATTTTCATGTCTGTAGAGCAAAATTATTCCAAAAATTGTCCAAAAGATAAAATGTGTGCATGGTCAATGAAGTGTGAAAAGTAGGTCACAGTGACAAACTTTTACTTCAGTAATACATTACTATTCAAGCTGCATTTTCCTAACAACTTTTATGACTGCAGAGGCAAAAGTATTTGCGATAACAACTAAAACGTAGAAGGTAAAGTTTTACTTATGCCAATGTCAATCATCTAAATGATGATGCTGACACAGACAAATGACTATGACAACAAAAGTATAGCTCCTCTGTACTTAGTGCAACTGAGCTAAAAAAAAGTCACTCCAACTTTATTTCAGTGAAGTTTTTCTATTTAAATGCAATATTATGTGCCTTATACGGAATTATTAGTAAACCCAGAAAAGGATGGACAATTTAATGGTTAAATAGCTATTTGTCCCAAGTCTGCAAAGCCAATGGTCTAGGTGTTAAAATATAAAATTAACAAGGTGAAAGGTATAACAATTTAATAAACTATATCACAGTATTTAACAATTACAGGACAATTTTTTAATGCAATTGCTTCCAATCAATCCATGACCTATCCAAATTGCCAATTACTTCATCCAGCAAAATTAAAAGTGAGTGTGTTTCCTTCCAGTGTCCCTTCTATGTTACTCATCTGTGACTTCCACCTTGTAATTCCGTTCCCAAGTCTCCTTGTCAGTGTACCCTCATTTCCATTCTCTCTGCCACTTTGTCAATATATTCGGTACCATTATTTAAGTTTCTGACCCTCCTTTTTCACACAACAGCCTATCTCTACATGCTTCCCACATCTTCTTCTAATTTTTGAATGGTACATGTTCCCACCCAGAAAGCTTCCTGTGCTGTACCTCTCGCAATTCCTGTGCCGTACATCACAATTCTGCTTCTTTGTTGGAACACAGAAGAATTAACACACTCTCACAAATCATTCATCAGCATAATGGCAATTAAATCATTAGGCCAATTCATACTAAACATTCCACACATGCTTGTTCTATAATAAAAGCTATAACAACCACAATAATAATGCATACACACATAGCCCTAATTCTCTATATAATAACAAACATCAACAATATTCCTGCACATTTCCTACCTTACAAATTATAAAAGACACATACAAATATAAATGTCTAATTATATGTGCACAAGGCCAACAATACCTAACTTTGCACAATCCACAACTATATCTTTAAATACAAACAAGTGCAAGGTCTAACTACAAACTATTAAATTAAGTTCAAAACCATGATGCGACATCATCTATTACATCATCCACTTCAATACTATCCTAACAACTTCATACATTAATTCTAAATATTACTAATTCTCTATACACTACATTACGTGTTGATAATTCGGAGATACATGATGATTAAATTTCTTCTAAATTAAGTGCACATAAAAACTTATAAATCTTATGACACCAAGTTAAGAAAGCAAGACAGATTAAGGCAAAGATATTTTACCTCAGAAGCCTTAGTTCCAATCTCGTACAAAAATTCTAGAACTAACTTCATGCCTTTTTAATGAGCACACAACTTTGGCACTCAGGGTGCAGTCTAGTGTCTCCAACTTCCTACAATCTGCAATTGCCGATGTCCAGATGTGCACTGATTCTTTCACAATGGATTAAACAAAATAATGTCTGGCTGCATGAGAAACCTGCCCAAAATTTGACTATCTTAGCTCTGATTGGATAACGATGGTCTCTTTGAAAATGATCTGAGGTGGTTTCACTGAGATGTTACAATGTGGGGTTTATGGCCTCCAAGCTTAAGCCGACTGGTGACATCACTACTAACTGCAAATAAACAGCTTCTCACCCCATTGCAAGTTTCTTCAAAGGAAGTAACCAAGAATTTGAAGTTAACACAATAGTTAATTCATGGACAGGTATGTTATTTGTTTCAGAATTGGTCTAAAGTTATAATATTATACAACACATACTGACATTACCCAAAATAATTTGAATTACAAAGACATTTATAAACATGAGCAGGAATTGTTAACAAATTTTCTTGCACAATGTGACATGCCTATATACAATATAGTAAACAAAAGTAACATGAATGGCACATTATAAGCCTATCCTGTGGTTAATAGTCTTCTATGTCAACACTAGTTGGTCATGGTTATCTCTAGACATTACTGAAAAGGTCTCAATTAACATGACTTTTGGTCAAGGTATGCAGACTTGAACAAAACATTATATGAGGAAACCATTTTCTTGTCAGACTTACCATGACCATGACCCTAAGGGCAAGTCATCTACAAAGTTTGATCAAGTACCTTATGTTATTGTGCAAAACTGAGTTTCTTTCTGCCACAATGACCATGAATCTGACCTTCTGACCCCAAAATATCAAGTCCTCTTCCATACCTTATGTGCAGACCCTCCACAAGCTATGGTCAAGGTAAAATGGTCAAGAACAATAGTTATTATGTATAAACAATTGTTCTTCTTTCAGTCACTGTGTCCTTAACCTGACATGCAAATCAACAGGTTTTTCTAACTTCCCAAAAGTACAAACCATCCATAGAGTTTGGCCCAGATATGTGGTGAAGAACTAATGCTATTTCACAGAAACCATTTCTATTCTTTTTAGTCATTGTGTCCTTCCCCTTAGACAGTTTCATCCTGACAATGACAGATGTCTTTAATGCCCAAATGTGCAAACCATCCATAAAGTTTGGTAAATGAAGATGACAAACCCATTTTTCTAATTTCAGTCATAAAGAGTTTGACTGTTGACCTTTGGACCCAAAATTTATATGCTTTTTCCATACCCCAAGCCATCCACAAAGTTTAGCAACTGTGGATGATGGAGAACTTATGCTGTGTGAAAAATCTTCTGTCAGTGACCTTAATCTCTTAACATTTATTTCTTATCCTTTTCTACCCTAAGTAAAAGCCATCTACAAAGTCTGTCAATTATGAATAGTGGAGAACTGGAGTTATTGTGCAGAAACCATTTTTCTTCCTTTAGTCAATTATCATGAATATTTACCTTTTGACCCTGACACTGATAGTGCTTTTCCTTAGCCCATGTGCAAGTAAATCTACAGAATAATAATTGTAGATGGTGAACTTAAGTTATTGTGTAGAAATAAAACTGGTAACAGACAGATGGAAGGATGGACAGACATATAAACAGACATGTTACCTTTTGGGATAATACAACAGCCTCTCAAAGGACTTGCACTCTAGTGTATGAAAAGAAATTCCAGGGACTCAATACAATATTAGTTCCTGTTTTAACTATTGAGCATTGAAACCATCTATTTTCAAACAATAAGAGTTTCAAATCAGCTGGTGTGCCTGCCATTTTGGATACAAGATCTGGATCATTTTATTTAGAACACCATTTGAAGCCTTTTAGTGGAACCCCCTGCCAGTATCACCAATTCTGCAGAAGGAATAAAAACTTAACACAAAATGACCATGCCACTCTCACCAAATATTCACTGGTAAGATAAGAACTAGTATAAATATAACACCCTTATCTTTAAATAGGTTAAACAATTTTCTTATGTTCCTTGTTACTAATGTAGGAATCGGGGGCCCGGAGTGGCCAAGTGGTCTAAAGTGCTGTCCATTACGGATCCCTGCCATCTCACCTCTGTCTGCATGGGTTCGAGTCTAGGATTTGGCAAATGTGGATATGTGAGAAAGCTTGCCAGTAGCTTCTCGTGTGTTGGTGGTTCTTTCCGGTGATTTCCTGGTTTCTTCCTCCACCATTAATACTGGCCGCCATGAATAGCCTATCGTGTGCTGAAAAATGGCGTTAAGCCCAACAACAACAACAACAATTTTATTCAGAAAATAAGAAATGTTTCATATATTCCAGTGTCTCTCTCCAGAAACTAATCAGAGTATCTTAAAACTAAATCAGTATTAACAAAATATTTAGGCTGTCATTTTCAAACAGACTAAATGAATTTATACCAATACAAATAAAAAAATACAAGTGACTCAAGTAAACTGTATTACAATTTTTTAAAAAAGTTTTAATTGTATTTAATTCGACTTTTAAAGAAACCAAACCACAATACTGTTATCATTTCATTTACTTTCTTACCTAATTAATGGTTACATGATTTCTTACAAAATGTCAGTGATAAATGTCGAAAAATTTTAAAACAAATGGATACATATACTATTGCTTGAAAAATCAATAATTAAAAGATCAGATATCAGTCTACATTCATGTTTAAGTTTTGAAAAATATTAAATTTAACTGCAATCTGTGGGAAATGACTGTAAGCATAAAATGAATTGCAGTTCATCACAGGATATCATTCATATCATATTTCATAAACCCATTTTATATTTTTCAATATGAAACTGTGCAGTATCATTATGAGTTCATAAATAATCTCAAAACATCATACATTATAATGGGCATTAAACATAAAGACTCCAATTGTACTGTTAATGGCATACCAGTATATTAATTTCTTTTTCACTGAACAAATTAGTGACTTTGTAAAAAAAAGATTTTTTTTAAGGTCAATTCAAATCATGTTATGAAATAATTCTGAATAATGTCACCCTTTTGCCAGCCAAGACTTGTAAAAAAAAAATAGTTAACTCATTTTATCAATAACATATGAATGAAGCACTCTTGCATAAACCTATGCTCAAAGATCATCAAACCTGACTCTTTCCAAGTCCTGGGTCACCAACAATCAGAATGTGTGGATCTCCTCTCACTGGAATACGGTTCTGAAAGAAAGAAAAATGTAGACTTTACACACTATTCTTAAATAATGCATAAAGCCACCATTTTTAAGTTACACATTTCAAGAATAAATAAATTTTTTTTGTATTCAAAATAAAAAACATCACTAAGCACAAAGGATTTTTTTATTATATTCATTATAGCTGACACTCAAAACAATTAAGACCTGCAAGCCAAAATGTATGATTGATGGTTTTGGATAATTTTGAGATTGCCAAAATCAAATTGAACAATTCATCCCAGCGATGACCACATACTCAAGTGAATGCTTTACTGCATCTCAACTTATGTTGTAATTGTCTCTGTCTGTGCATGTGTGTTTTTAACTAGGGCATAACTGACTTTTGATCTTGGATCACACCAGATAGTATGAACTTCTGATTAATCAGTCGGACAAGGCAGGAACAACTGATTCAGATAATAAAAAGAATAAAGTTTAATTTCTATAGCACAGTGTTTAACACTGCGTGTTGATAGTGCATCAATAAAGTTTTAAAAAGTCAGAAAAGTCCAATATGGTCAACACAACGGGGTCAAACGATAATACTTGAGTTAGACCGAAAGATTTAAATTTATTAAAATATTTTAATGTGCATGGGCATGACGCACACACTTTAATAGAAAATAAAGAAATTTAATAATCAAAATTTATAACTTCCAAGTTTTTTGCAAGAAACAGTAGCATCTCCGTTTTTTCAGCGGACATGCTTGATCATTTGTTGCTGCAAATAGCACCTGTGGTGCTAAAACTTCTTTCACTATCGACGCTAGAGGGCGGTATTAAACAAAATGTTTAGCGATAGCTGCCAGAAACTGGAACATTTTTTCTCAGGATTTCCAGTACATAACTGGGTTCGTTGGTGGTGAAATCCTCGGCTGATTTTGCTAAGCTAGATATAAATCCAAATCGCGCTGGCACATGAATTCAGATGACAGGGATGCAGAGGCAAGAATTTGGTCAGATGTGCTAGAGGCAAATAACTCCTGGTAGCAGGCATTTCTGATTAATCAAATCGTATCTGGAATTGGAAAAGTTTCATGCCCAAAATACAGAATCGGAAATTGTTAGAAACATGCTAACAATCTCAGCCATATCGCTACAATGTCTGCAGTGTGGCTGTTTATGGTGATTTGTATGCCTCTGTGTCATTGTGTGTTATATAAGTGAAGATTATCTGAATCTGCAAAAGTCTAAATGAATATATACTTTTACAAATAATGTGGCTCTTCATGAATGACACCTACATAGGTGTTTGTTCCAAGGAAAGAATAAGCCTAAGATGACACATGTTAAGGCCATCAGATGTGTGTGTGATTTGGATTTTAACATAGTTTTAACAGTTTTTCAGTCACATCACTATGATGTCTGCAGTGTAGCAGTTTATAGAAATATCTAGAACTAGGGCATTATGCTGCAGACATATGGCATCAAGTTCCATCCAGTTAGATTATCCTGACACTAGGCTAACCAGTCCTAACACTAATTTTTTAATGCTGAATGCTAAGCAAGGCAGCTGCTATAGCAAAAATCACATGGGTATTGTATGTGCATTTTAAATTAATTATAAATAATTCTTGTAAAATTTAACACCAATTTTCTTTAACCAAAGTCTGTTTAGTCCTGATTATCGAATGCTCTGTACATTAACTGTCATCAGGAAACTTCCAGACAAAATTATGATCTCTGTGGTCTTTTACAATGGTGGCCATGTACTAAACTTGGATCAAGTAAAGAGCAGGTACATAAAATGGTTCAAACAGGATATACTCGTAGCCACTTAGCTGGTAGATAGTGATGTTAACCTGTAAGAGTTGTTTCCTTTTGTAATACATAGAAAACTGTTTTCCATCTTTCCAGGAGAGTTTGATTTGGAGATGGCAAAGAAAGTGTTTGTAATGTAATGTGATGAAGTAATATATTTGCCACAGAAATAAATTTCTCAGCATTATAAATATCATTAGTATTAAAACAAATAAATGATGCTTATGGTATGAGGTGGAGGTGGCACATGTTTTGAATATTGTCTTGATTCATATCTTGTCAACTTTAAATTCATTGTTTAGGTTGCTAATGAAAATAACAAAAATTGGTACTCTGTGAATAATGATGAATTAAATATCAGTACATCAATGCCACTAAATTTGACTATTCCCACCTTATCATTGGTGAATTTGGGTGTGCCTCCAAACAGTCCAAGGATAAGTCCTGCTTTAACCATCTAGAAATGAAGAAAAAGTCATCAATGTTTACTGCAGTTGAGATATAGTTTTTAAATAAATGATTACACTGCTCTCTCAATAAGTCATGCCCAGACAACGCATAAAACAGCTAATAATTCAGGGGGCAGGAGATCCTATTTTTTTGTGGAAAATGCTAAATTAATTTATTCTTATTTGTTGAATGCAAAGAAAATCAGGATCAAAATGGGTAAATAAAACTCTGAAAAATTTTATCATTAAAAATGGCATGTTGAAAAATTTAAATCAACATTATGAAACTCTCAACTTGTATTAAGAAGTCATACTTTGTTAAATTTTCTTTACCAAAACCATTCTCATTACACTGTAAACAATCATCTTTGATCAAATTTTGATCAGTAAAAATGACACTATTGCCTACCAGGGAAAACACTTTTAGAAAAAAAATAGCAATGAAATAAGTTTTTATGTCAAGTAAAATTTGTGTTTTAGATATACAATTCAATTTGGCTTCAATGTAATCATCATAAATATGATATGCCATTTTGTATTCAAACATGAAAAATGTCAATCTGCCATCACAACTTGTATGCAAGTGTTTCTGTGAGAACCTAATTACTTGCTGTGTTGTGATATCTGATTTGTTATATTGCTACAATCAATTAAAAACAGACCTGATCTATATTACCATGTTAATTATGCCTTTTGTATCAAATCAAATAAAGGTAAAAGGTATTCAAAAAGTTAAATGGCATGCAAATTGTATCTGCATATGAGCTATCGGTCAGTCATGTGTCAGGTCAATTCATTTCAACAGACCACTTAATCACTGTTACAAATATTATTGTATCAGTACAGTGTGACCCAGCTATAGCATGATCTGTTATAACACAAAGTATTAAAAGTAACGAGCAAAACATTTATTATCATTTTAGGGAAGAGAACATGTATGAATTCTAATACAAGACAATCATCACATAGTTCATGTAATTTAATGTACATGTATTTTTCTCATGCACAGAAAAAAGATTTCCTTCTAAAAAATTTGAAAAATAAAAAGTTTATTATGATCACGCTGGCTTCACCAATGTCACAAATTGCAATTTAATTTCCTTACTGGTGACAAAATATACCATCCAGCAATTTGTTTGTGACATTGTTGGCTGTTTAAACTTGTATATACACCTTTGGATTGGAGCAATGAAATTTAGATTCACCATGAAAGGAAGCCCACAAATTTGATATAAATTGCACAATTGATTTGTTTAGCATTTATTTTAGCATTTTCCACAAAAAATAGGATCTTCAACTGCCCCCTAAATTATTAGATGGTTTAGACAAATTCTATATTACAGTCTGCTTATTCTGACATCTGGCCTGAGTGATTTATGCAGTGATTTTTTTTTTAAAAACATTTTTTATATTTCAACCTGGATGAGGCACTATCTCAAAATTGATCTATCGGATAAACTATGCCGGTTCCCAGTAATTAATATATTCATTATTGACTGACCTTTATATTTGGATGGCAAATAAAATTCTCTCTTCTATTTGCTCACAGAATTAAATCCTTCAAAACACTCACATTTTCTGTAGTAATCTCTGAAAGAAAAGACCACCTATCGGCCCTTTTTCAAAAATTTCTGAAGCATGCAAGAAAGACAGCATCACCCTGCTACCAGAAGTGTAAAAAAAAAACAAAAGGAAAAGATCTACTTGTTGGTTTATCCAATATTCTTGCTACTGAAGCTAGCTACAATCAACCAACTTTTGAAGGCAGGAACAGTATGTGCTACAATCGACCAAATGACAACTAATTCCTTCTGTTTTTAAAATGTACACAGCAAAAATACTTTTGCTGAAACTTACCTTTGAAACACTGATTGTTCTGAATAAATACTAAGCAAATGGAAAAACAATTCAGTTTCAATGTTTTACAATTATTTGATGTTGCCACTGCAATAAGAAACATATCTGTTTGGTCTTCCAAAGCTATCCTTTAGAGGTAACTTCAATAATACATGCACCCTACATCAAAGAAAGCTGACTACAATCTTCAATAACAACAGAAAAGCTTTATCAAAGGAAATCAAATACCAAATTTAAATAAAAACAATGGTATCTGATGGTTTATTGCATTCCAAAGTGAATAGCAAACATTCACTGTGCTATGAAAATTTCATGTTTGCAGGAAAAACATTTATGCTCTTGGTCAACTACCAACATTGGCAAAAAATGCAAATTGAATCTCCAATCTTTTGAAACTGTAGATATCTGACCATCAAGTAAATTGAAGATAGAATATTGCAAAGATGTTTGTTAAACTTTTTAATTTGTTCACTTTTTCATCTCCCTATCAATAGCCTCATCCCTTGGGTAGTATTGGCAACATGATAGCAGTCTCCAGCTGACCAAACTCTAAGCCAATTTAAGAACGTGTACAGGTAACATATGTGTTATTTGCAACAGTTGTAGTGAAATGTTTAGTGACAATCGGATATAGATCAAAATGAGGACCACCAACTTTTATTTTATATATGCATTTTTTGCATTTTCTAATGGGACACGAGTCATACATGTAAAGTACTTAACAGATTATTGATTGTACTACACAAATGTAAGTTGTTTAAAGGTGTTTTATAGACTAGTTTATCTTCAGTTAATCATTTGCATGTATTTCTGCTCCTGCCTTTATTAACCACACACCCTAGCTATAATTTAGGTAAAAGCATCACTTTCTTCAGCTAACGAACATGGCTGGTTATAACACTGTTCAGTCTATAACACTCTGTCACCTTCTACAGACCTAAGCCAACACATTATAGCAGGATCACACTGTAACAATCAAACTGTCTTAACTTATCCAAGTCATCCACAAATGTGATCAAATATAGTAAGGCACTGAAGTAAAATGAGTACCTGGTGAATTCAATACACTGATAGCTATGGTTCATCATGGGGAAGCAAGTTGCCAAGTTTGTAGTGAACTTAACATTACTAACTTGGAATTCAGAAATTTGCTCAAGGATGAGCAAAAGTTTCACTATTACTTGCAAGAAAATCATGACATCATAATTTCAGTAACTTAGTTTAAATATTGATGGCTCTTACATAAAATACTTAGTTTAAATGCTGATGACTTTTGCATGAAACAAATGTCTCTACTTTTTTTTACCAAAAGGAATCTAGTTTTATTATGGAAAAGGCAGCTAAGTAATACACAATATTTTGCAGGTACACAATGAGGCACACATGTGATATGCTGAAACCTCTTGGAGTAATGTTTGGTATGATCTTTCAGAGAATGGTTATCTTGAAATAAAAGTAATTTATCCTGCAAAAGCTAACAATTTCATTAGAAAAAGGTGTCTATTGACAACTATTTCCAACAAGATTATAAAACGAATAATTCAGCAATTAAACAGCACCATCACCACCCACAGTTGTAGTGATGCCAGGATGGCACTTGCTTCTTCATTTTTCAGAGGTCACCCAGTAGTAACTCACACCATTACTTATAATGTGGTCTATGTGTTATGACACTGTAATACACAAGTCATCAAGGGATAAGCGAACATGGAATTTTCTTTATATCAATTCTCTTTAATTTGAAAATATATGGCTTAAAACTACAAATATGTTTTATCCCTCTCAGTTTTCTATAAATCATAGTAAATATAATGTAACCATCTTAAACTTCAAATTTGTTTATCAAAACAATAGGATTATTTGGACTGAACATCTTATTTTTCATTTTAGGCAAAATTTATTAAATCTGAGTTTAGTTTTAATGGTTCCAACAGAATTTTTTAAAATCTAATGTATGATTGATCAGGCATTAAGCAGAATGGTTATTTTAACAAATACTTACTTCATGTCCATATATTGTAGGGCAAAGGGACCTAGAAAGTAAAAGGCAAGAATAACTTATTTTTATCAAGATCCTCTCCCTCTCTATCTCTTTCTCTCTCTTTCAAACAGTAAATCAATCATTTGAAACTTTTGTACATTGTTTGAAGAATGGAGTTCAAAGAGAGGATTTGTGTTATTTTTCTCTATGAAAGGTATCTGGCTGGTGAATTCCATACCTGACTGTAGATAGGCTGGCCTGGCATCACATCTGTCAATGAAAGCCTATGTGGTCTTTAGTCACAATACTAGTACTATTAGTATACATTAAAAAGGTTCCTGACAGAGAAACTTGAAAACTAGAGACTGATAAGGAGTAATCTATATGTTGCTCCATCCTTTACATTGAAATAATTTTAGAAACAGGCAATGCATGGTTAATGTTTTTCTCTGGCTTTTCCAGTGCCACTTGTACAACCAAGAAAAAATAAATAAGAATTAGTGGAATACAGACCAATAAAGACATTATAGCTCACCAATTCATAGTAGTGAGGGCGACATAATTGGTTGCAGAATTTAAGTTTTGAAGAATGTTAAACAAGATGTGGAATAAATAAGATTAATTTACAAAGAAAGGCTCTAATCTACCACAAAAATTTAAGTGATGCTACAAGGTTGGGGACTAATTGTTTGAACTTTCTTCTTACATGCATTCCCAAATTTAAAACTTTCAACCAAATTGAAATAACAATAAATAAAATGGAAAAAAAACTACAACACAATATATTTTCATATCTTCACTTAAAATGACGACTTAGTACAAGTCTTTGCTGATAATCCTTTCCTAAAGCATGAATGATTTTCATATCAGATGTGGCATCACCATTTAAAAGCTGAACTTTTATGAAAATCAGGTGTACCACAGAATACACAATGCATCAGATTGAGCTAATACTGATAGAAATTCCAATGAACTACATTAACTACCTTTGAAAAAATGTTTTTCTACAGAACATTTGATGACAAACATTTTATTTCAAAAGATAACAATTTCAAATCTGTACATCCCTACACAGTTTTTATTCAGCACAGGTACTATGCAAGCAATGTATATGGCTGCACACAAGTCACAGAAAAATGAAACTGATCAATGATAACTGCCATTTAAATTTACAAAAAATTAAAATGTTTTTTTTTATATCTATTTGTATTATCTTGTTTCCAAAAGTACTGATATATGAATATGAAAGTGATCTGATACCTAATTTGGGATCCATTTCATCATCATAATCAGAACTTAGATTGACCAGTAACATGTGTTTTCTATCAAAAGTGCTTTGGATGTGGGAAATACACACCCTTGTGCTATTTAAAAACAGCACCAATGACACTTCAATGCAAAACAAGAGTATCTTAATCATACTTCAAATAAAGCAGAGAGAACCCTTAAAGACAATTATTCACAAGATGTGAAATAAATACACCACTCCCTCGATAACTCATGCCTGGATAACTTACAAACCCACTTATAACATGGTGTCCAGCATGACTCCCAATTTTTATTCCAAAGAAAATATATTTAAAATGTGCTGAATGTGAAAAGAAATCACACTAAAAATTGGTAAATTGCCAAACTGAACCCTATAACATACCATATTTTACGTAAATTTTCATAAACGAAAAATTATAAATCATCAATTTTTTTAAAAACATAATGGGAATACAGTATTTTCAATCTTTTTTGCAAATGTAAATTATCTTAGTGGAAATTATATCCAATCTGATATCTTAACAAATTTTTCAAATAATACAAAGTGATATGTACAAAAAATTATGAGACATTTAAATAATTATTATTTTGATAATGGAACTGTGTACAAAAAATTAAAGAGTACAAAAAAATACATGAAATACTGTAGTTCATATTATCATCAGAAATGATTATTGCTCATAAAGATAGAACCCATATTGTGAAATTTGCAAGTGCTAATAAGATATCACATATTATGTTGGGGGGGGGTGAGAGAAGTAGTTATCACTACTCTGTAAATAAACAGTCTGGTAAAACAGCCATCAACAAAAAATTCTGGTAAATGATAACAGGTGGCAAAAGAGAATGAAACAAACACCAATTAAATGTCTTACTATGTGAAATTCACTTTCTAATCCTATAATTTTGCTTCAATGTAAGCACTATAAATGCAACATATTTTCTTCTATGAAAACATGAAAAGAGTCAATTGACCGTCACATCGAAACCTGTGAGTACTTCTTTGAGAACCTAATTACATGCTGGATATGTTTTGATCAACAACTTGGGGAACTGTTTGTTGCATTAAAAAAGGAAATTAACAGAGACCTGTGTTGTTTAACACTTTGAATGTCTTTTGTATCAAATCAAACAAAGAAAGTACAATTAAAAAAATTAAAAGACATGCCAATAGCAGCATAAGTTCTTGTGGTCATTACTATTCTCAAAATTCATTTTAATTGACCAATCAAAAATTGTTTCATATTTTTATGTACTTAACATCACTAAAATATATATTATTAGTAATGTATCCTAAGCATTTGTAAATGTGACCATGGAGAGCAAAGAAAGTAAGTGAAAGGTGTACTCAGTGACTGAAAAACTGTGCACCATAGATAGGGTTCATAATAGTGAAGCAAGATCCAACGTTTGCAATAAACTAAACAATTGCCAAGTCGACATTTATAGGTTGGATTATGGATAAGCAGAATTTTCTGGATTATTTACATGATGTAGATTCAGATAATGAGATCCAATAAAATGAGCAAGGACTGCAAACAATAGTGAATCAGACAATGCTGTGCATGCATCGTTCACACAGCAATGTAAACAAGGTGTTCCCATCTTTGGAACAATTCTAGAGGCCCAAGCAAAAAAAAAATGGCAAAAAGTATGGAGAATGAATCTCATTTTAGAGGAAGCCATGGATGGCTTTGGAGATTCCAGTGCTGACATATAATTAAACAAAATTCATTGTTGGGAGAAATACGCTCAGCAAATCAGGAAGCCACTTGTAATTATCCATACCAGCTCAAAGAGATAATTATCCGTGAACAATACACAGAGGTGGCAGAGAAACCAAAGAGTAACAAAAAAATATGAACAGTGTGAAATAATATTTGTCAAACATGTCACAAACTGCAAGGATTATCATATTCTAATTTACCTTATTTTAAATTTGTAGACCCATTGTTGGCATTGGTTAACCCTTGTAAAAAAAACTTTATTTTACTTCTACTGCAATCGAATCTACACATCAATCGATCGACATTGTTTCTTGGAAATGAGTGTTGATCTTTTGTATAAAAAAGTCTAATTTGGATCAAACAACAAAAACTAGAATTTATCTAATAAAACACAAAACATCTTTGATGTTGTACACAATGTGCTATGTTGTACATGTATGGAAACCATGTGGAATATTGTTTTGATGATCTCCTCAATATATTGTAAGCTATCTTGAAATAATGTTACTCTGTGAGAAAAAAAAAATAAACAAAGTTCACCGCTATGTAGAGATATTTATTCACAGTTAGTCTTAGCATGGTTATTAAATGGGTATTTAACACTAACATGCCAACCTAACCTCCATTTTGCCTCTACAGTGATCCCTTTGTTAGTTTTGTTGCTTGTTATAGGTCCCTCGATAACTCGTGCCCTCGCTTATAACACAGTCTATGTTTTTGGGACCCCGTTGTCCGCAAGTTATCGAGGGACTGGTGAATTGTCATTATTCACAACAAATGAAATATTGTCATAAAAGTGTTATGACAAGTAATATTGATGGCAACGTTCCAAGTACAATAAACACGGGAGTTAGGCCAAAGGATAAATGAAAACCATAAAAATCAGCAAGCAACACATTTTTCATGCGATTAAGAATAAAGTAGTGAATATAATCATGTTGCTACCATCATTATCTTTAGCACTTTTATATGGTGATGGGCAAGCTCTGAAAGCTGAAATCTCAAAATTTGGCATTCCTGAATTGAACAAGAGTCCCTCAAAGGGATTTATGCTCTACTGGCTGAAAAAAAATTCCTGGAATTCAAGACCATTTCTTAATTTGTACTGCAGAACACTGAAATAATTTCTGATATTCTTCAGCAATAACAAGATTTTAAAATTAGCTGCTGTGTATGTCCAATTCGTACAACTTTCATTTAGGAACAAGAAGACATCATAAGAAGTCTTCTGGTGGAAAACCCTGTTTTTCGAGAAATCACAGTAACAGGATTTTCAAGATGACTGTCGTGGTGGGGATACTGGATATCAGATTTGCATCATTTCCATTTAGGACCAACTAGACATCATCAGACATCTTTTGATAAAGCACAATAACAATGTGACAAGCCATTCATTCATGAGTACTGATAAAAATTTTAGGATGGCTACCATTGGTGGCCATATTGGATGACTAAGTAGCATCTTTTCATTTAGGACCAAGCAAACATCATAAAAAGTCCATTAGTAAAATTTGAATGTTGATATGACCATCCATTGATGAGAAATAGCAATAACACAACTAACTACTGTTGCAGCCACACTGGATGTGCAAGCAGCACCTATCTGATTTAGGACCAAGCAGACATCATGCTGATATGACCATCCATTCTGAAGGAGTAAAGTTAACAAGATTTTCAGTATGGTCACTCTGGTGGCCATATTGGACATCGGATCAGCAACAGTGTCATTTAGGACCAACATAAAATGTCTTCCAGTGTAAGCAGCATGTCAATGTGACTTTCCATTCAGGAAAAGCAGCAATGACAAAATTTTCAAGATGGCTTCTATGACAGCCATATTGGATGTAAAATCAGGAACATTTTTATTTATGACCAACAGGAGATCTTAAGAAGTCACTTAGAGAGAACCCCATGTTGATATGACCATCCATTCAGGGAAACAGCAATAAAAAAAAATATCAGATGGCTTCTGTGGTGGCCATATTGGATGTCCAAGCAGTACCATTACCATTTAGGACCAACTAGACCATGCAACAAAGGTTTGCAATGATTGATGATAACCATACAAGTAGTTTAGAAGAACCTGTGCTAG
The DNA here is from genome assembly GCA_016746295.1 of Potamilus streckersoni. Taxonomy (NCBI): domain Eukaryota; kingdom Metazoa; phylum Mollusca; class Bivalvia; order Unionida; family Unionidae; genus Potamilus; species Potamilus streckersoni. The sequence goes on along the minus strand of JAEAOA010001738.1, from coordinate 402,401 downwards.
TGGATGGACAGATTATGAAGAACTGACCATCCAATAAGTACTTCATGTCTATGACTGGTACAACAAAAAATGTCAAATTTAATTAACATTGGTAGTCCCAAATTCAAAACAGCCTTCAATGGCTTTTTAAATGAGAATAATGATGGTTCCAATCCCATTGTTGATTTTATAATACTTTAGCACAAAATCCTCACACAAAATCTTAGAGGCACTTGTCTAACAGTTTGAAGCGTACTAAACTCTGCATTTTTAAAATGTTACATATAACTCTGTCCATGACTGTTGTTCAAGTCCTCAATAAGGTGGTACATTGGGAACCTACTAGGAAGGTACAATGTACTAAGTGTCTGAATCAATTCTCACACGACTCTTTCATCAAAGATATATGTATTTCAGATGGTAAGCAAGGCTACACTTTCAGTGAGAAAAGCCAGATTTTAGAATTTAAATTTATAGAAAGGAAAACTCAATTTCAGAACTAAATCAAGCACACAGTCTTATATTTCACATGATTTACTCCTGAGGAACTGGGTTTTGTACTTTGGTGTGGAACCCTAAACAAGTACCACCTTAATGCTGATAACTCTGCCACCTTTGCATTTTGACTATGCAATTCATGCAATATGAATATGCTATTACTCACAACACCAGAAGCCTGAAAAGATTTTCCTGGCTCTGTATCTCCTCTATAGCATACAGATCCTTCATAGAGAAGTCCAAGGCCACTCCTCCCTCACTACCTGATTTGTTACCTTTTGTGTTTTGTACAGAGTTTGCATAGATGTACAACAGGAACATACACTTGTCCTTATTTCTGGAACGGCCTGAAATCAGATATAATTAATGTAATGGTCACAGATAAATACCAATAGCATACTTTTCTTTATTTCAGATCTAAATAATATAATGGAGGTACATCTTGATTCTGTATTAAGCATAATATTACTTTTGTTTAGAGGGTATACCTTCCTTGGATTATCAGACAGGGCTTGACATTGCTTTTAAAATCACCAACCCAGTCAGGAAAGTTCTCACAGAACCAACTAGCTCTCAAAATTGCATTCCCTGCATAGACATTCTGGATCAAAATGAAATGGTAAGCAATAGCAGAAATAGCAACAAGACTTCCTGATACATGACTAAATAATAGTCATATATAAATGTAAGGTTATTGACACATGATTGAATAATAGTCACATTTATATGTAAAGTTATACATGATTGAATAATAGTCACATCTATATCTAAAATTATAGCTATGTGATTGAATAATAGTCACATCTATATGTAAAGTTACAGCTATGTGATTGAATAATAGTCACATCTATATGTAAAGTTACAGCTATGTGATTGAATAATAGTCACATCTACCTGGAAAGTTACAGATATGTGACTGAATAATAGTCACATTTATAAGTAAAGTTAAAACAGAAGAACCCAGCTTATTAAGCCTGCCTGTTTAGTTTGGTAGAACTACTTTAACATAACCTTAATGTACAACTTTAATACTGGAGATTTTGTTCTTAAGCACAATAACTTAGAAATCATTGCAAAATTAAAAAGGTGCATGACTGCATGTCCAAAAATCAAAAACCAAAGCATAACAAAATACGCATAATAGATTACCATATTTTCCCACATGTATCCCACAGATGCAGATAATCCACACCCTCATATAAACTGCAGGTTTTGTGTAAAAAATCATTGGCATAACCCACACCTTTGTAAAACCTGCAACCATAGATTGATGATCTTTTTTGTGTATGTTCACATTGTCTACCATTATTGTTTTTGGAAGGACTGTATTCGTCAATGCTCACACGTGGATGATGAATGACACTACAACTACTACATTTTCACTCACCTGCCCAACATGCAAATTTGTATTTACACTATCAAGTCAGTCGTCACTGGTACATATTCATCCCTCTGCATCAGTTCAAGTTAGTCACCCTGCCTTCACTATATTCCGGCTTACAGCTGGCAGATTTGAATTTTGAAGCCAGGTATTTATGAGCTGGATATGCAATAGTGTGAGGTCCTGAGGCTGAATGCCACAATTGTCAATTTCGAATGTAGTTCGCATGATGTCAATTAATTATTCAGGCTCGGTACAGTGCCTGTGCATATAGGCTGTCTATAGAGCTGTGCCTCAACTAAAGGCTACATAAATGCTGACATTTCTAAATAATCTTGTAGTCTTGTGAAGTGTAGATTCAAGTTTAAATAATTTCTTTCTGTTAAATTTAAAAAATGCCAAAATAAAATTCTTACACAGCTGACTTCAAGCTAACTGCCATTGTGCATGCTGGTGTACATGGTATTAGAGCCACAGGCAGAAAATTTTATATTGATGAGAGTGTAATCCTAGGTTAGAGAAAAGAAAAAGGAGCAATGGAGAAGATAAATCCACAAAAACGTGCTTGTCATGGACCTAAAGCAAAATGCCCTCACCTTGAAGCTGACCTGAAGCAGTGGATGGTGGCCCAGCAGGAAAACAACCGACCAATCTCGACAGTTGCCATCAAACTGAAAGCCAAACTCATGGCGGCAGAGAAGCACATTGATGATTTTAAAGGAGTGCATTGGGTATATAAATTTATGAAAAGGAACCAACTGTCAATAAGAACACGAATGACCCTCCTCCAACATCTACCCGAGAATTGAGAGAAGAAGATGGATGATTTTCATGAATTCGTTGTCAGGGAAATTCAGAAGCTTTACCTTTCCCATTCTGCCATTATTAATATGGAAAAGTATCAATGTGTTTCAACATTCCAGCAAAAAGGTTGGTGGACAAAGTCGGCATTAAAACCGTTAAAGTGGCAACAACCAAGCACGAGCGAACTGTAAGTTGTTTTGAAGTCACCATAGTAGCCATATTATTCAACCCTAGCAAAACAAAACTAGAAAAATAAGTTATGTGGTTATGTTCTTTCAAACAATATATTGACATATTATTACGTGTAAAAAAATTTGTGATATAGCCCGCACCTTTATATAACCTGCACCCCCCTTGCGGGGTTTGTAAAATCTGGTATAACCCATGGGATATATGCAGGAAAATATGGTATATCAAAATTAGTATAATCCCTAGTATAAATTCCTTGAATAGAAAGGCCATGAATCTTTATCAAAATCAAGCGCCCTGTACACCTTTTTCTCTTTTGGTATACATTCTATAGTGCTTGTCCATTATACATTCTCTATTTGTAAATTCTTAGCCTTCTCTTTATTTTCTAGCCTCCGTGTTCCTTCTCTTACAATGACAAAAACTCACACAAAAACCGCATTTGTCATTTCACTCATTTGTTCAACATTTAAACAGTCATATATTGGTGTGTCTGAACATGATTTGGTTGTAAAATATGGCTGCTTAAAATTTGACAAAGAGAATAATAGTTATTTCCTCACTAATACAATAAAAAAGTGCAGGTATGGATTATTGATCTTAACAGATTTATCCACCTGAAATAGGGTAACATCGAAAATATTTCTTACAGTTATAATCATTAGTTTGATTGTATCTATTGTATTGGAATGGATCAAGATAGATTTGATCACATCTATAGGCCTTTGTTTTAAGGAATGGAGTATTTTGCCAAAATTCTTCTAATTATTATAAAGTAGGCAAAATGGATAGGAATACAAAGTTTTCTTTATCTCATCATTTGTTATAATTTCAACAAAATTTTCTTCTAATTTTTTCCTGTAACACCTGAAAATCAATGGCCTGTTTGTACAAGCTTTTATAGCTTTCATGCATCCTGACCAAAGTTTTTCTTGCCTCTGGCAACTGAGCAACTGTTAATGTCAAGCCCTGTATCATCAAAACAGCAGCCTAAATTATGTGAACAATAAAATATATTTATCTACACTTGAGATTTAACATTATCTTTGTTTGAATCTGAAACCAGAGTCGAATAAATTTGTTTCTTTAATTATTGTCTGAAATTTTTCTGGACTTTTATTAATTTACATTACTAGCAGAAATATTTGTTAATCTTCATTACAGCTTTGTGTTTTATGAAAAATCAGAGTATGAAAATTTACAGATTATGGTCTAGCATTGAAGCAGTTGTTGCAAAGAGCACCATTCTATTAGCTTGACAAGACTCCAGACCTGTTTAACCATACATTTTCTTGTCAGTATTTTAAGCAATGTCCGTCAGTATTTTGAAAAGGCAGTCAGAATTTTCATTCAATGTTTCTAACATCTTAATACAGCACACATCACATGTGAAACAGCGCAAAAACGGTAGATACTATCAATACACTATAATTACCATTATGTAGTATTGTATGACATAATGACTATACAATATTCTGTAAATAACTCCTAGTTTGTAAAGATGCTGATATTCAGGCAATTCTGTTTCAAAACAAAATCTGGAGAAATTGAATACCACAAACTTAAACATCCTGTTTATATTATAGTAATTAAACAACAAAAGAGCACCTCAACACACCTAAATTCAGTTATTTATCTATCACTTTCTCTAGAAAATGTTTTCTCAGCTTCACACATATCCATAACATTTTAAATAAAGCCAATTCCAAAAAGATGATACATTGAAACAAAACATAATTAAAATGTCTTAAAAATTAATTTTAAAAAGTTAATAAATAAATACAACCTCAAAAATCGTATTTCAGAACAATGAATGTATGACCATATGATGGGCTTTATTCCAGTAAAATATGGACAGGGTAAAGAAGTCTGACACTCTACTGAGTTATGCAATACATAGAGAAACAACTCATACCTTCATCCATACTGTTGACTTTAACAATGCCAGACACAGTAACTGTATCTCCTGGTATACAGCTGTCCACTGGATGAATAAAAAGAAAAAAAAATTCTAGAGTAGTCCTTTTCAAATGTTGATGGATACAAACATCTGAATATTGTAAGACTGAGCACTGAGTTATAGTTAAATTTTAAAATTCAAATCCTGTAAAAATAAAATAGCAAATATGGTTTTTCTTGCCTAAATTTGAATTTAAACTACACATGGAATAGAAAATTACATTATTTACCCAAAGAAAACTTATATTGCAAAAATAATGCAGGTGATAAACTTACCCTACCTAAGATGCAAAAAAACCACCACTAACATTATTAACAGAGTTAGGAAATTAAAGAAATCAGCTGACTAGTGAAGGAGCCATTAGAAGACATATGATCAGAATCATACTAAAATGTCCCCTATGCAGAAGTGGAAACTTTACAATAAAAACCTGACAAATGCCACAACAACAAAGAACACAATATTATAAAAATCTGTTACATCGTAAAGAGAGATAACATGATAACTGTTTACTCTAAAAAACACAATATTATAAAAATCTGTTACATCATGACAACTGTTTACTCTAAAGAACACAATATTATAAAAATCTGTTACATCATGACAACTGTTTACTCTAAAGAACACAATATTATAAAAATCTGTTACATCGTAAAGAGGGATATTAGGACAACTGTTTACTCTAAAGAACACATTATAAAAATCTGTTACATCATGACAACTGTTTACTCTAAAGAACACATTATAAAAATTTGTTACATCATGACAACTGTTTACTTTAAAGAACACAATATTATAAAAATCTGTTACATCATGACAACTGTTTACTCAAAAGAACACATAAAAATCTGTTACATCATAAAGAGGAATATCAGGACAACTGTTTACTCTGAAGAACACAATATAAAAATTTGTTACATCAAGACAACTGTTTACTCTAAAGAACACAATATTATAAAAATCTGTTACATCATAAAGAGGAATATCAGGACAACTGTTTACTCTAAGGAACACAATATAAAAATTTGTTACATCAAGACAACTGTTTACTCTAAAGAACACAATATTATAAAAATCTGTTACATCATAAAGAGGAATATCAGGACAACTGTTTACTCTAAAGAACACAATATAAAAATTTGTTACATCAAGACAACTGTTTACTCTAAAGAACACAATATTATCAAAATCTGTTACATCATAAAAAGAGATATCAGGACAACTGTTAACTCTAAAGAACACAATATTATAAAAATCTGTTGCATTTTGTAAAGAGAGATATCAGGACAACTGTTTCCTCCATTTAGATAGTCTTCCCCAAAAAAGAAATATTAGCTAAAGTAATAGACTTTATCATTAAATCCATCATTAGTTGTGGACAAGTTCTTATTCTGGAAAGAATCAAGACATTTACATATATAAGCATTAGCTAATAATCCAAAAATGTCTTCTGAAGAGAGGAAGGAACACTGTTGGGGGTGGGATACAAGACACAACCCTACATAGGGGGAGTGGTATCTGTTTGTGCATGAACTGTAGCCTTTCCTATGTTTCAAAAGAGGGAACCCATTTTCTGGAAAAGTAGTAAGAATTGAATGCATAATATTAAGACAAAATATCCCCCTTATTATTAATACAGATTATAACTCAAAGCACTTAGGTACAGATAAGATACACAGAGCCAAGGATCTGCAAAACTTGGGAAATACAAGGTATGGATACCTAAGGCAATACCAGAGGGTGCTGTGTGAAGTGGGCAGGCTTATGGAGAAGATAATAGCATAAAAGAAAACAAGCTGAGTTGAAAAAAGGAAAAATAAAGACCAAAAACTTGACAGACCTCACATACATGCACCTCACAAAAATATCACATAGAAAGAAACTGATGGATTTTTTTTATTTTATTTTTTAAAAAACCTTATACAGTGTGACTATAATACGGTAGTTAGAAGCCATAGAACCAAACTATGTTATAGATCGAACCATGTTATAAGCAAACAGGTTAGTTAGCAGAAGAAAATGTACCCCAAAAAATGAGTAGGGGTGAGGTGTGTAGGTAATGAATGCAGGCTCAAAAATATGTGCTTTATTGACACAGTTATCATCTTAAATTGATGTACATTACAGAAGGCATATATAATATTTAACTTTATTCAAAGAACCATAAAGCCAATCCATACACAAACATAGGAAAACATCCACAAAATATAGCATTCAACACATAGCAAATGTATGACAAAAGAAAAATCTTCTGGCCAAAAATCAATAACAAGAAACAGCAGGAAGAAAAGGGGCCTTAGGCATATACCTCTGGCAGGAAGTATAACCCCCATAATCCCAACAATTTAGAACAAAGAAAAGCTGGGGAACCAGAGCAGGAACCCCAATAAGTACCAACAAAAAATAGCAAGGAAAAGAGATAAACCCCAAATAAGAAATATATTAAAATAAATTTTTGTATTTAAATTCTGTTTGATTTTTTTTAATGAAAAAACAATACCAAAGATATAAGGGGATAGAAAAACATAAAATCCCTTATAAACTTTAAGCTAAATGAGGGAACACCTTAAATGTTTCCTGCTAGAATAGCTGGGAGCTTGAGAAGTGCCTACATATATTATTTTGCCAAGTGAAATACACAGCAAAACGCAAAATCAACTTTAATAGGATCCAATTCATATATTGAACATGGTTTCCATTGAAAAGATGTCTGACGAAGGTATTATTTATTGCAATCCATGTAAAACTGGTCTAGTTGGGAATAAAGTTGTTACATGTCAAATAGGGTGAGAAAAAGTAAGCAGAAATAGTAAAGAGAAAAAAGAATAAAAAAATCAATTCAAAATCAATGGCCTAATGCAAGTGTGTGTGTGTGTGTGTGTGTGCAGACTCAATATCATTCAGATAAAATATAAAAAAACCTCATGATTTTATTATGTGACTGTGATGTAATTATGATTTTTAACGTAGCTTTAACAATTTTTCAGCCATATCGCTACGATGTCTTTAGTGTGGTAGTTTATTTTTATTTTCCAAATACAGTGTGACCCTGCTATAACATGGTAGCTGTGAGCCATAGAACCTGATCGTGCTATAGACCGTGTTATAAGCAACCAGGTCAGTTAGCTAAAGAAAATGATGCATGTACCTCAAAAATGTGCAGGGTGTTTGTGTGTGTGAAGGTAATAAATGCGGACGCAAAAATAACTGCTTCATTGGCACAGTTATTATCTTAAATTGATGTGTATTAAATGAGAAATACAACTGTAGTGAAAACAGAGAAGGAATATATATTTTACTTTATTAAGAGAACCACGCATTAGTACACATATGTGTATACCGTTTATATATACATGTCTAATGTAAAGCAAAGAAAATAGTATCAACACTGTGTACTCACCTGCAAATCATGTTATATACATTAAATCTACAATACAATTTCATCAAAAATATGCACAGATTTAAAATAATCAATAATTTTGTCACAGGTCATTATAGGTCTGAATTCAGTGGAAAAATAGCACAATCATGTAATGAATGATGAAGCATATTAACTTTTCAGTTTGTCCCAAGTCGGCAAAAGTTTGCGCTTAAGCGCCATTAGTAGAGTTCATAAGAATAAACCTTTTTCCTGCAAAAAGGAAACTTTCATGGCACAGAAAAAGTGTTCCAATCATGTTGGAAAAGGAAACAATGCATCTGATTCAATTGCTTTTATTTAAATTCAGTACTGACTTCCTTTTAAGAAAGGTTCTTCGTTTTTACTGAAGATTGTGGTCAGCTTTCTTCGATGAAGGTTGCATGCATTATTCAAGTCACCACTGAAGGACAGCTTTGAAAAACTAACCAATGCCCATTTCTTATTGTGGCAGCAACATCAAAAAATTGTACTGATTGAAACTTAATTTTTTTTCCCATTTGCTTAGTACGGTTTCATAACAATCGGTGCTTCAAAGGTAATGTTTTCTTTGAAATTTCAGCACACTACTTTATCTGGGTACATTTTTTTTTAAATGAATTGACTATCACATGGTCAATTGTAGTTACTGTTCCTCCCTGCCTATTGAACAGACAAGTGACAGTTTGTTTTTTTTGTTGCTTTTTAAATATTTTTAAATATTTTTTTTACATTTGTGGAAGTGGAGTGATGCTGCATCAGAAATTTAAAGGGTCAAACAACAACAGAGATGCAGGTGTTCTGGTCTGATCACAGGGATTACTACAGAAAATGTGAATGATCTGAAGGATTTAATTCTGAGTGAAAAGAAGAGGCATTTTATTTACCATCCACATACAAATGTCAATCTATTTAAATTTATTAATTACTGGTGAGTGGCCAAAAATCTGATGAAAGATAGATTATGAGATAATGCCTCATCCACTTGATGTCTGCTACCAAAAGTGTAAATTTGACAAAAAAGAAGCAAATATCTCAAAACATGCTGTACTCAACTCATGCTAGATGTCAACATAAACAGATTATGTAACAGTTGTAACAATGCACTATTAAGATGGTTTGTGAATATGGACAATGAATTTGTTTATGTAACAATAGATAAATTTCAGTGCATTTTTATATCAATTTCGCAGCTTCCTTTCATGGGGTCTCTGAATTTCTCCACTTAAAACCAATGGTTGTATATACAAGTTTAAACAGCCAACAATGTCTCCAATAAAAATAAAAAAAAACTGCCAAATGGTAAATTTTCCTGCCAAAAATCACAATTTGTGATATTGGTGGAAGCTCTGTTTAATTGCCAAATAAACCTTTTACACACTTTTTTTGTACTTTTAAGACAAAAGCAAAAATTTTTCGTGAATGAGAAAAATGTACATAAAATTTCAGGAGCCACACCATGAGCATCTGTATTCATATAACTAATTGAGATGTGTCAAATATTGAAAACTCTTAGAAGCATTGATTAAATGAATTGTACCAAAGTCAACTTAATTAAAGTAGAAAGGGCTAGAGACAGCTATATGATTATTTTCATTTCATCTCTGAACGTCAAAGGAAATTCGTTCCACGCAACGAAACTTGACCAAGTCATCTGCTATGGTACAAGGGTATGGCATAAGACCCTTTCCCAAAATCAACCGGTTAAAAAGGGAAGCTTGTCAATAATTGATTGTTAAAAGAAACGTTAATTATGACATGATTAGCTGTCTTGACAATCAAAAATTCTACATAGAAGATTTAGGAAACAGTCAATTCTGATTGGTTAATAGGGATTTATGGGCGTAACTTTGTAAGGAATTAAGGGTTTTGCTTTGGAGAAATTCTTCAGTCTTCAATCTTTCTTGCGAAAAGTTAGACGGGACTCCGGAAAATAGAAAGTACATTTTCTTTATGAGTAAGGGGCCAGATAATTGTCTCAGGTAGGAGACAGACTATACATTTGAGGTTCGTAGAAGATGAATAAGAAATGGCAAAGGAAACAGCTTCCTAAACTCTCCAAAGATTCCTGAGATTCCCTGAAAATTCCTGTACCAATACCAATTACCAGAGCAAATTCTAGGTCTAAGGACAATCGTCAAATCAGGGTTAGACTGGCAAGAGTCCAGGTCCAGATGACTAGACAAAGGTTGGCAGAGCAGGGACGAACGGAAGATTCAATGTCCGGATAAGATAGGTGATGATGTCGCTCATCGTTGCACTCAAAAGTCACATCTCGTTGGCAATGACGAATTAATTCTGTCACTGACAAGTAATAGTAACAGTAAAGAAAATCTGTATTGTTTTTTATTTGAGTACATGTTAATACATTTTTTCTTCTTTTGTAACCAAGAAATCGATTTCCTTTCATTTTAAATTCTGTTGTTAAACTGATTAAATTTTATATTTGTTCATTGAAAGGGGGCTCGTTGTGTTTAATTTCTTCAATATACTTGTTCAGAGATCTGCATTCTTCTTTTTATCTATCCACACTGGGTAAATTACACTGCAGGAGGTCATTCCCTAGCAATGAACCATAGTGGAAGAGGTTGGTGTGTTTTGAACACCACCAATTTACCACACTAATCTTGCTTTTTTCGTACTCTTAAGAAACTTTTATCGTGTACGAGAAAAATACATGTACATGAAATTTCAGGTGCCACACCATGACTGTTATATCCGAATTTGTGTTATAATGGAGCATGCTATTGCGGGGTCACACTGTATTGTGTCAGAAATACTGGTTACTGGATGAGGGAGTTTTGAATGCAACCACTATTGAAAAACAGGAAAAGAATAAGAATAAAGAAGAAACATCAATATATTAAAGTCCCAATTCTAAATAAAGATTACTTAGAATATAGCAGCATATTTACACAAAAATTTTCTTAAATAAACCAAAGGTCCAGTTCACAACACGAGGGCAGAAAGAGAAAGCAGGAGAACATGTAGGTGCATGATTGCCAGAAACAGACAACAGCAGGACAACACAAATTATGTAAAATAATTGCCGATATCAAAAATGAAGTTGTTGAGTCAGAAAATATATGCATGCTATTATGAACTTCTTTCTTTGCAAATGCATGTGGGTCTGGTGGAAAATGAAACTAACTGATAGTTACAATGCTACATATAAGATATTCATTAAAATCTAATTTGTTTCAGATGACGATATTTACAGCTGTCAATAAATGTTTATTCCAGTAAAAGTTAATGGATCAACATAGTAGACATTGTTTTATTTTGCATGTCATCTGATAAAAAGTAGATAGTGGGAGTAATGTTTCTATTATACACAACCTTGAAGGAATTGCAAGTATCTGAACAAGGGTGACCATGTCAATCACTGGTGAACTACTATAGCCCAAACATGAAAGAGTGATATGTCAATCATGTAGCTAACAATTTCCATATTTCACTTCAGAGACAGCTACTACTGCTGCAGTATACAAGCAAAAGGTAGCTCCATTACTGTTTATTTAATCAAGCATGTACTATATTAAAATTTAAAACAGGGAAACTTAATGAAATCTTCAAATAAAACCTATTTTCTAACAGAGTTTTAAATGACAGATTATAACTTAGAATAGGGGCCTCAAGTGACCAAGTGATCTAAAGCGCTCTCCATTACAGATCACTGCCATCTCACCTCTGTCTGTGTGAGTTTGAGTCTAAGATTCGGCAAATGTGGATATGTGAGAAAGCTTGCCAGTAGCTTCTCGTAGGTCGGTGGTTCTTTCTGGGGTTTTCCAGCGTTCTTCCTCCACCATTAACCCTTTCATTACTGCGGATCGAAAAATTGGTCATGGGGAAGTAAGTCCGTAAACACTTTTCGGTCTGGGGCAGTGTTCTTCTTTAATGTTATAGTACCCGACTAAATAACTTTCGGGGTACCTCTAATAACTTCCATCTTGTAAAATAGATGTTATATTTGGATGATCTCGTGAGTTTAGCTTGTATACAACTAGAAATATCGAACAAAGTAGGAACTTTAAACATGTTTTCCTAATGTTGAAATTTGTATTCAAAATGGCGGCGTTTGAAGACATTTCAGAGGAGTTATCGTAGGATTTGAATAATTTCAACATGGTAAATTTGGATGAAAATGAGAGAAGACGTATGGAGAGACAATGGAATGCACTTGTGGGTGACAGAGATGACGATGAAGAGGACTTTGAAGGTTTTGAACCAGAGGAATTGTACGCTCGAAGTGATTTTGTTTGGATGAAGCCGGAAAACCAAAGAGATTTGTTTCAGTTTTCGGACAGAGTTGGGTACACCCAAGTGTTAGATGGCTCCAGGAAAGCTTCAGAATGTTTTCACATATTCTATTCAGATGAAGTTTTTGGAAAAATTGTCCGTTTAACGAACTAAAATGCGACGATCAAACGTGGCAGAGGCGATATAGGTGTGTGGGCAGATCTCAACTTGGAGATCATTTTGGTTCATTTTATAGAATTTTAATTATTATGGACACCATGAAAGAAAGACTTGTGTTGCTACTGTGATTATTCACTAGTACATCTAGAGTCAATTGAACCAATTTTGAGAACTTTCTAAGTTTTCTAAGAGGTAATAAAATAATTACTTGCATTTTACCTGTTGTGTTACCTGTTTGCACCTGCATTTTAAGTTGTAATAGATATGCACATTTTAATGAATTAGTCATAAAATTTGATTTTTAACCTTGATTTTGACACCTAATCCAGCCAGATATCTTTAACATTGGCAAAGTTATGTTGTTTCAAAGTCCACAAGTCATTTTGCTTTACAACTTCAAAGTTACTTAGTGCTAAGGACTCTATGCCTACAAAGTTACTTAGTGATGAAAGGGTTAATACTGGCCGCCATGTATAGCCTATCTTGTGCTGAAAAATGGCGTTAAACCCTAAATTAACAACAACTTTCCGCAGATTTCTCGGTTTCTTCCTCCACCATTAATACTGGCCGCCATCTATCATGTGCTGAAAAATGGCATTAAGCACCACAACAACAACAATACCTTAGAATACTAAATTATGCTGATTAAATAAGCAATTTCAATAAAAGTACAGTGAATGGCACATGATATACCTTCCCAGTGTCTAGCAGTCACAAGTATGGTGGCTTGAGAGATTACTGATGTCTCAATGACCTTGACCTTTAGTCAGTGAATGTTGTCTTTAACTAATTTTACTGAGTGCACAAGCCATTACTTTCTCATAAGCCTTAATATGACCATTACCTCTGACCTTAAGACCCCAGATTCTATAGGTTTCTTTATTAGAAATCCAAGCAAACCACAAAGTTTGCTCAAGAAACTTACTCTAGAAAAAAAATTATACTGCAAAATGAATTTTTCTTTGAGTCACAATGACTTTAACCATTGACTTTTTGACCCCCAAATCAAGAGGCCACTTCCATATTTAAAGTGCAAGCCTTCCGCATAAATTGGTCAAGACACATTGTCAAGAACTAAAGTTATCATGCAAAAATAACTTCATTCACTTATACTGACCTTAACCTTTGACCTCAAAATCAACAGACTTCTTTCATGTACCCAACATGCAACTCATCCACAAACTTCAGTGACAGTTAAAACTTCAGTTTTTGTGCTGAAACCACTTTCCTTCTTCTTGTCACATTGACCTTGATCTTTGACCTTTGAATACCAAAATCAATATGATTTTTCTTTTCATCAAGAAAGTTTGATTCAGTTATGTGATTTAGAACTAATATTACTGCTCAAAATCTATTGGTTTTCTTTCAGTCAGTGATCTTGACCTTTCACCAAAATTTTTTAGGATTTATATTTACCACAATGCAAACCATGTGCTTTTGGTACCTGTAGATGATGAAAAACTCCAGTGTAGAAACCATTTTCTTCTATCAGTCGCAGTGACCTTGAGCTTTGAAATTTATAGGATTCCTCCTTACAAAAGTTAATTCATCTACAAAGTTTAGAATCACTAGATGGTAGACATCACAAGTTATTATGTAGAAATGAAAGTTGTAACAGACAGATGAACAGACACACAATTACATACCATAATATGCATGCCATAAGGCAGGTGTAACAAAATTAAAGGGTATTTAGTGTAGTGGCTGTATATATTATGTCAAATAAGGTATGTCTGGAAGTCCTAACCATTATTTAACATGAGAAAACTTACATGTGTCTTCTTGTAAAGTGAAGAACAAAAACAAAACCTTGATCAATGTTTAGTGAAGAACAAAGTGATCTGAATTGTCATTCAAATAAAACTCTTTTGCTTGAGTTATGACACTGTTGTTACTAACAAAGTAGGTATACCTGATAACAGCAGAACATGCAGTAAGTCACACATTATCACTGTTACTTGTAACTCATTACTCATACTGTCATTGATTCTTTCATTCATTTATTAGAAAATTACCATGGACTGGGATTAGCAAGTAAACAGTATGTTAATCCCAGTTGTTGGCAGATAAACCACTAATTTGCCATTTTTCTATGATTTTTTTTCTAAATGTTCCAAAAAAATAAAAAAAATCTAAAACATCAAAATTGTTCAAAACAAACAATTTTTAATCTTCAAGCAAAGAAAAAAAATAACTCAATTATTGTTAAGAGTTCAAATTTCTTTCAAATTTTACAGTAGATTAGAAGGATAAATCACATTTTTTTTAAAGGATTAGTAGTAATGGCATTAATTTTTAGGGGCACATAAAATCAACCTATGGGTTCATATGACTATATGTGAATGTTAACATAGCAAATGTTTTGCTTTATAACCCAATTACTCTATTTCTTATGTGAATTAAAAAAGAAATTCAGATGAAACTGAAACATACAAATCTCAAATTTGTAAATTTATTTACACTGTTACCATAGCCAATTATGACAGAAAAACTATACCTGTGTCTCAACATCTGTTAACAATGGTGAAAAAATTTTTTTTATCAAAAACTCACCTAGATCATTTGTAAGCTCACAGTCCACAATTCTGGGAATTCTGCCTGTCTCTTTTTGGTCATCACCCATAATTTCTTGAACCCTGCAAAACACAAATTTTTTATAAAATGGAATATTGGAACAATGGTCTCAAATGCAAATTACATTGAAAATAATGAATACTTGCTCTCAAAGAACCCTGGAGTACACAGAAACAAATTATTCCTGGTGCAGATTAAAAATTATTTCTGCCAAGTATGGATGCACAACTCCTTCAATAATCAAGGCCCAGATAGTTAGCAAATCCACATATAACACAAAAGATCTATATCCATCTATTATGTAAGCTAGATTGCATAAACACCAATTCAAAACTTCATTTGACTCTGAGGCCGTTATTATAACAATTTTGCACTTTGATCTTTTTTTTTGCAAACACTGTTAACACAATTAAGCATAATCTTGAGAAGAAAATAAAATTTAAGGTAGGCATAAAATGTATTCTATATTCATAGTTTGAAGAAATTATTATATTTTCAGGTTATCTGAAACAATGTACATATTTAATAAAATTTTTAAATTTTTAAGCTCATCTTATTAGCAAGAAGAAACTAAAACTATTTAGTAAACAAAGAAAACATAAGCAGACAATTTCAGAGATTCTGTTACACCAGTATATTGTGGTTTTTACTGGTGAAATTCATCTCTGTACAGGAAACAAATTTGAATGTCAGTATTCAAGTACCTACAAACTGTAATGTTTTAAATCTTGAAAGTTAACTGTCTCAGCATCAAAGTCTGTCTGAGGCAGACCTATTTTTATAGCCCTGCTTACTTTGATCTGTGATTGAAGAGTTGGCTTATCTCTTTTGATGGAATCAGGTGAAGCAATGGTATATACATACAGTATAATTCTCCCCCCCCTACACACACACTTGGTATATTAAGATAGACAACTTGGTAGTTAGGGCTGGAGTTCCTAGGGTTTCCAAAGTAATGAAACAATGAATCAGATTGCTACTGTAGGCTAACAAATGAAGGAACTTAAGAGGCCATTTTCATCACGTGTAGTTGCTGTAAAAACAATGCCTTAAGATATAGGCCAACTCTACTGAGTGCGACTAATTGGTGTTGTATGAACCAATACAAAATAAAGAACCCCTCTAACTACTTCATAGATGTTAATGCAAACTTTTCTTTCTTCTTGTTGAAGACAAATTTATAACAACATTTACTAACAGTGGGACAGGCTAGGTTTGGATTTTGCCACTTTCTATTTATGAATTCCCTTATGCAATCCATTAATCAATGCTAAAATTGAAAGCTTTCACTCGAAACCAAGCCATTTAATTTATCTTAACTATTTATTTTGTAAGCAAACAATGAACCAAGCTGTTGATTGCCTGTGGAAAAAACTGATGACTGTGAGCACCAACAGTGGAATGGGATTACTCTACTTTGACATTATTCATTATCAATACAACTATGGTAAAAGTAAAAAACTCATTCATTTCAATTTCTTTTTCTAAAATATTGCTTACAACATAGTTTTTTCCTATTTTATGCAAACCTTAACCATGCATTGATGACATTAATCAATTAGTATTTATATCAGTAAAATCTGGCATTTTAGTGGCATTTTCTGTCCTTGCCAGTAGAAAATAACATTAGCTATGCAACCTAAGTGGTATCTCTGCATTTGTATGTATATGTAGATGATACGATTAGATGTTCATGCAAAAGATAGCAAGTTTTTAAGTTTATTTTTTTTTTCTACTTGTTGGAGTGCAGTGTGGCTATATATATATATATATATATATATATATATATATATATATATATATATATATATATATATATATAATAAAAACTTGCCACTGAAAATCAAAACGATGATGACCAAATTAGATTTCATTATGCAAAAATGTATGTAGATAATATCTTTTGACAATAATGGGATATTATTAAGTTGGAAAATAAGAATTTAAGACATTGAAAGTGTTATCAAAAAATGATGCAATGACAGTAAATATTATGATCAAATAAAATGTTGTAATGGACTTAGACTTCAATTACCTTCAGTACAATTTCATAAAGTGCAGTTCAAATCCTATGGCTTTGTTATCTCTCAACTTCATATCATCCTTAGCTTTTATAAATTTCACTTGTTGACAGCAATCATCTTCCACACCATGAAACATACTCAGATCAACACGATATCCAATAAACCTACCTGTTGCCTTCCTAGATTTTGAATATTTCTTTTTATTCTTCTGAACTGACTATCTATACCTTTTAAGAGGTTTATTGTCGTTTTAAATTTTAAAGTGTTTGTTGGATGCTATTTTTAAAATAATTCAATAAACAACAGATTGACCAAGCAGATATTTTGGATGAAAAATATTTGCAGTTCCAAGCATCTGAGGTACTCCTATAAAGTTACCTGATCAACTCTACTGATTCTAATAAGAAACCCTGACCCAAATCATGCATAGGTAAGCCAGTATCTAGAGTTTGTGAAAACCATGTAATTTCTGTTAGTTTTTCAAATTATTCTTAAAAGTCCATATTTTAAGGGTCATTACCATAAGACTTGTGGTCAAATCATAAAGTTGGCAGGTCTGCTATGATAATGAAATTTTTGTTATATAATCAATATCAGTTGATGTGCACATGAATATCACAGTTTTATAAATGAAGCACATGAAGCAACAATCACTCATTTTAATTATGATCACTGTCAATGACCTGAATTCTCTGACACAAGGGAACGGCAAATGTATATATGTAACTACAGTTAATGGGCTGTTGTTATATTTAGAATCAAGGAAGATTTCACCACCTGAATAGCAATGAAAAAACTTTCATTGTAGGCCAGTCTAATAGTGACTGAACCATCTCTTGCAGGACATTGAGAGCAGACTGTGAGCAACAATATTAATTTTACAGTTATTTACAGCAAGATTGGAGGCTTCAGGTGGCTGAGTGGTAAAGTGCTCATCTTAACCAATCACTGCCATCTCACCTGTCCTCATGGGTTTTAGTCTTATGCTCTGCCAAATGGTGGTATGTAAGAAAGTTAGCTATTAGCTTCCCATGGGTTGATGATTCTTCCCTGGATTTTACCAGGTTCTTCCTCCACCAGTTATAATAGCCACTATCATGCTCTGAAAAATTACATTAAACCCAAATCAACAACAATAGTGGGATTAGGCAAATTGTTGGAACTGGATGATACAGATCTGTTACCAATATGCAAAATTGCTGCTGGCCCAATGCCAGCCGATTCTGTGGTGCAAAAAGTAAGCAGCCAGTCCATCTGGCCTGTTGGATTTTTAAAGCAGCCAGTCCATCTGGCCTGTTGGATTTTTAAAGCAGCCAGTCCATCTGGCCTGTTGGGTTTTTAAAGCAGCCAGTCCATCTGGCCTGTTGGGTTTTTAAAGCAGCCAGTCCATCTGGCCTGTTGGATTTTTATGCATATTAATTAAATTTAATCAACAGATTTGATTATTAATGCTATTCAAAGAAATATTAAAAACCAAGTGCAAGGTAAATAAAGGTTAATTATTTCTGATGTCCACTCAAAAATATGGGTGATATGAGAAGATAAATAACTTGAATTTCAATTGGCATTCACTAGATGCTTTTAAATCCAAATAAAGACTATTGCATATGTGAGATGTCTGGCATATGTAAGATGTCTGAAGGATATTGCTATTTCCAATTCTCAACATCAACATGTTGAGGTATTTAGGTGCTTGGATGCCACCAGAGGCTAAAACAAAACACAGCAAAAAAGAAAAAAAAAACTCTTCAAATGGAATATGACACTATCAAAGAAGCAAGAGAGCTGGATTACAGAATTTGCTTGGAATATGGTAACAGGATGCATGCCAAGACCACAATAATATGTTATATTTAGTTCAACTCAGCATCACTAAAGATATCCAAGAATATAGTTCAGTGAAGTTTCATGTAAGCCACTCATAATGTAGATCAATATACCAAAAATTGATTTCATGCACAAATGATTTCACTGCAATTTGCATCAACATACCGAACAACAATACTCGTTCAATATATCCTGAAAAAAGAATGGTCCATGTACATATAATCAGCCATGGTGGTCTTGGAGTTATGGAAGAGTTTATTTTTGATACATGACTAAACAGTTATGTGAGCCATTATGTGCCATATGTAAACACACATGGTTTACTCATTAGACAAATCATATCACAAGTGGAAAACTAGAAGATGCAGCTGATATCTAAATTGATTAAATCAATCTACATTTAAAGATGATGTGTAAACATTCACTTAGTTACAGACATGGATCTCATTAACGATGCTGAGCTGAACAAAGTATAACTGTTCTGCTGCATTCTGCTGATGTGGGTGCATTCAATCGAGTTTGAGTTTCAGCAATCCACTGCTAAAAATATTGTTTCCACAGAACTATTTCATGAGCAGCTGTACGTTGGATACCACAATTAGAGGCTGGGTCAAGATCTAACAATGACAACTCAGTGGCTGAGGATTCTGATTCTATTCAGATTGGCCATCCATCAGAGTTTATATTATGATGACCAGTCTCAGAATAAGCTATGCATGGATCTAGATCAGTTGGACATTGTTCTTTTCAGTAAACAGTGGCCATGTTATGCTGAATTTAATAAATATGAGATATATAAATATCTTATTTTGTGTTTTTCTTTATGTTTCGTGCTTCATTATATAAATAACCTTAATAATGTCTACCTAAACTTATCACTGAGTAATTAAATACATATTGTCTTCTTGTATGATGAAATGTAGGATCAATTGGTTATGGACAGGACCATTAGTAATATCAGGTTAGAGGTCCTGTCAGGTTGCAGGATTTTTCTGGGAGTTTTAGACACTGTTACAGAGAATGTTACTCATTTCCTTTTGCATATCAGGTAACCTTATGGAATAGTTTTTCATGCCTACTTAATCATACCAAGGAAACATGGAAATAGTAGTCCTAGCCTAATTTGAGAGTATGGTGATATGAAATTGGAAAACATCAGTATCATTTTCCAACTTCAAGTAATTGATTGCAAAATCCTGACTCTTTCTTGAGTAAAAGTATTGATAGGTACATAATACAAGTAATAACATACAAACATTTATTATAACAAGTTTGCTTTGTCTCATGTCTAATGACTTGTGTACTGATTACACTTGGGAAATTTAAAGATGAAAGAAAAACTAGTAACAATAAATATACTGAATAAATGACAATACTTTATTTTGAAAACTACTGAAAGCATAATGCTCTGCTTCTTTCAAACACACACACCCACACACACACACACACACACACACACACACACGATTTCCAGCTGTGTACAATACTTAAAAGATGCCTCCATAACAGTAACATATTGGTGGAGGTGCAGTCCATTTGCTTAATAAAATTATACCAAATGACTTGTTCTTCCAATACTGTGTTGATATATTCAGAAATGTCTTGGATGTTCTGATAAAATGATCCATTTTTTTGGGAGGGATCTTTTTTTCAAATCAATATATAATGATCTGCAACCATATAGACACATGACATGACATGTTGATTAGTATTTACAAAATGCTCAGTCATTTGTTGTATGGCATCAATAAATAACCACTATTTTTTTAAGAATAATTCAGTGCAAGCATATTGATCAGTTCAGTTCCAACTGTGAATGAGTGTGATTCAAATTATGAAGCTTTAGTTTTGACATACCTGTTTATGAGCAATAAAGTGCCTAGGCTGGGAATGGGAGACAACTTGAACTTTACTGCTGCACACAAAGGTGAGTACTGCATATAATCTTAAATTATATTTTTTTTTAAAAAAAATTTATTAACCGACTTGACCAACTTCTTATTGTTTCATATCAAAAACTTTTAAAATCTATCAGACAAAGAATTATTTTAAAGAACAAAGGAGATGATGGTTCATGTACATCAATGACAGTCCCCTTCTCCCATTTATTAGCCAAAATTTGTGTTACTCTCACACCCTATTTTATACAATGATCTGTTTGTGGACACCATATTTTGCAAAATATCAAGGAAGAATTTCATAGACCATATATGTATTTGACAAGATCTGAACATTAAAGAGAACTACCAGTAAAATTAATGTAATCTAGGATATAGGAACCAGAGTACATATTATCTTGGGGCCCCGAGTGGCCGAGTGGTCTAAAGCGTTGTCCGTTACGGATCACTGCCATCTCACCTCTGTCTTCGTGGGTTCGAGTATATGATTCGGCGAATGTGGATATGTGAGAAAGCTTGCCAGTAGCTTCTCATGGGTCGGTGGTTCTTTCCGGTGATTTCCCGGTTTCTTCCTCCACCATTAATACTGGCCGCCATGAATAGCCTATCATGTGCTGAAAAATGGCGTTAAGCCCAACAACAACAACAACAACAACATATTATCTTTACATAATATTTACCTGATGGTTTGCCAATCTATTGTCTCTGTTTGACTGGAACTCCTTTTAGGATGGAAAGTCTTACTCCTACAGCCCTCCCCTGGACACTAAAATAGAAATAGAACATTGAGGATATTTATAAAATTTGTGAGAAAAAAGGGAAGAACAAAATCTAGCTGAGTAATATAAAAGGACTTAAAATGTATTCATATATTTCATGTTAATGAGCTTAAAACCAACTAGTATCATTATTATCCATTGCTTGTATCTAACACACCAGCAAAGAAGTTTTATCAATTACTTGTATTCCTTGTAAAATAAAAGACTGAGCATAATTTCATTGGAAATGATTAAGTGCTTATTAAAGTAAAAAAAAAGGGATAAATACAGTTTTAATTAACTAGTTTTCTCCTGCAGTGCAAGTAACTCAGGAGGGTGCATGCTAATTTAGACCATGGTCGATTCAGATTGGCTTGTTGGGACTATATTACAGGCTTATCTGAGCCACATGAAATTTTATTACGTTGTATATTTTATGTAAATATGACATTTACAATCTATTAAAATTTGATGTTTCTCATTACTTCCTAGGTACACTGAGCAGGACAAAACTGCACTTACGCATTCAAAAGCTTGATTTTACATGATCTAGTCCTGTATACAAACCACTATAAATAATGTAAGACTGTTTTATCTTCCATTGCCAACTTAACATTAATATTTTCAATGCACCTTATGAATTAAATAGTTTAATTTACTGAGAAATAGTGCAATGCAAATAACAGAACACCACCACCCCACTCACCCCATTAAAAACAGGGCCTGTGTATTAACATTTATTTTGTCTATACATATTGATCTAGTATTAGAAATTAACTAAATGTCAGCATCCATTTTCATCAAAACTATGAAAACGTACTATAGACAGAGTTAACTACATACATGTGGTATACATTTTGAAAATATTATATCATGAATGAATAGAAAATGCTATGGTGGAATGAACAGTAAATCTGCATGTAAGAACAATTTTATGTATGATCTGACAATTAAATGTTTACATGCTCTATGTTTTGTAAAACAAATAATTACTAAAATAAAATAGGTATGTTTGTTCCATAGTTTTTCTTTAATAATAATATATTTCACATGGTCAGATTTGGTCCATAACTTGGTTGAATCAGCCATGGTCTGAGTCAGCCAGCATTCTCTTGAAACTCTTACGTGTCCTGGATCAATTTTACTCACTGAACACTGTACACAGTACTAAATCTACTTAAAATGCCACCCATCCAATCAAGCAAACATCTGGAAAAAGTAACTTGACTTTTCCCAGCAACCTCTGAAATGCAAACAGAAAAGTGGAATTTTCTAGTTCTGATCAATATGACATGGATACTACTGCCAATCTCATGCAATTAAAAAGCAAAGTTCAGATAGGAGTCATAATAATTACATTTGGTGGGGGGGGATGGTTAAAACTGAGTTTGACCTAGATTCTCTTATTGCAAAGCCTTCTGCCAAATTCTGTTACAATCCATGAAATCATTCAATAGTAAATGAGTCAAAATTAACTTTGCACTAGATGGGATGGTATGTGATGTAATAGAACAGGACAGATAGAGATGGGTAATATAATATGCCCTCTTCACATATATGACAGGTGCATTAAAACATTATTCTAATAGCTTCAATTTATTACACAAATTAGTTTTTGGGTCAAAATGATTAAAGATGCTTTTTTATGAATTAGGAATTCATAAAAGATCTTTAGGTGATAAAAACTTAGTGCCAAATATGAATAGCACAATTAGGAAGACTAAATGAACATTAAACTCATTGTACTAAAAAAAGAGTACCTTAATATTTATTGAAAACCAATTAAATAAATTTCTGAATGAGACTTGTATCCAAAAGGATATTTATCCAGTGTCATGGCTGAAGATCAATGCTGATAGGTTTCCTTTATTCTTTCTACCAACATTATCAAGCAGCACCTCTAACAATTGTTCCAAGTGAACATTTATTGAGTGCTGCTGGCAAAAGCTAGTCAAACAACAGATGTCTACTCTGGCAGACATTGTTGAGAGACTTGTTTTGCAAGCTAATGTATCCTTCATGCATCAGAAACTGTTGTACTGCTTTTGAAAATTTGAATCTCGCTATTCATTAATGTACAAAGCATTATCAAGATGTATAACTGTAGCACTTTGATATTTAAGTAGCTTCTATGAACATTCACATGTTCATTGTCTGTTAATTTATAATTAATTAAAATGTCATTAGGCCTTCTGAAAAGCTTAATTAATATTAATTCCTTCATTTTAATACCAAGATCCACAACTATTGAACCTTACAAATAACATCTCATTTACTGATGTAAAAGTGAATTAAAGACTTATGAATAGATATAGTTCCTCATGAATCACTAGTGTAGAATCTGAACAAAAATTTTTTGGAAATAGAAATTGTAATTGTTAAAATATTATATATTACCTTTGTTGGAACTACGTATTTCCCATCTGGCAAGTTAACAGACTGAAATATTTAAGAGAAATGCATGAGGGTTTGTACCTATATACAAGCTGAATGTTAATGCAGACTAATGCATTGGTGTATTCTGCATCAAAACAATATTAAATGATACTTGTGCAAAAAATAAGAGAGAGTGAGAGAGAGAGAGAGAGAGAGAGAGAGAGAGAGAGAGAGAGAGAGAGAGA
Source organism: Potamilus streckersoni (assembly GCA_016746295.1). Taxonomy (NCBI): domain Eukaryota; kingdom Metazoa; phylum Mollusca; class Bivalvia; order Unionida; family Unionidae; genus Potamilus; species Potamilus streckersoni. Next base: position 378,072 of record JAEAOA010001738.1, on the reverse strand, counting down.
GAGAGAGAGAGAGAGAGAGAGAGAGAGAGAGAGAGAGAGAGAGAGAGGGGTGATGAGATTAAATCCTGACTTTTGCTGAACAGCTGGTAGATGGAGAACTTTACTGAATGTTTTGCCATATGTCTCAGAAATAATCTGTATAAAAATGACACAAAGCATAATGGATCTGAGTAAAAAATATTCATTTTATTATCATATACACAAAGTACATAAAACCAATGTTCTACTATATTCCATACTGTCATGCTCCTGTCAGTCTCCTTCATTCGGTTTGCTTGATCAGTTTCCTTATGGTTACCAGTTATTATGTGGTACTCATTTAGCCTGTCCTGTTTTTTTTACCATATAACCAGCAGTCACTCAAATTGTTCAGTGTTGCTTAAGTACAAAGAGATTAAGACAGAAGTCTTCTGACTTTTTTCTTCAAAAGTTTCAGATAATGTAATATTTGATAAAAGTGGTATATATATATATATATATATATATATATATATATATATATATATATATATATATATATATATTACTGACAAGTTAAATAAACAAATATTGTTCAAAAATTAAAATAAAAAATGTTTTGTTAATGTTATATTTTCATGAACATGACCATGTCATACTAACACCTAAGCTATGAAGATAAAACCTTTTTGTAGTTGTTATTTATCATTGGGACTCCGTTTATAATTTTTGTGGAAGTGGCAGCAGTGGCAGATGTTCACATGTCAGTCATTTATCCACCCATTTAAAATGATTCTCAGTTAACAGAGGTAATAAGAGGCTTGTAAAAGTATGTTGTGTTAGTACATTTAGTTCAATTCACTAAAACACAACTGGTATGTTAGTACAATAAGTACAATTTAATAGCACATAATTGGTGTGTTAGTACAATTAGTACAATTCACTAGAACACAATTGGTAAGTTAGTATAATAAGTACAATTCACTAGTACACAAATGGTGAGTTAGAACAATTAGTACAATTCACTAGGACACAAAGGTGTGTTAGTACAATAAGTACAATTCACTAGGACACAACTAGTGTGTCACTAAAACACAACTGGTTTGTTAGTTCAATTAATACACCGCTCCTTCAATATCTTGCAACCCAATAACTCGCTAACCCACTTACAATGTGAGGTCAGGCATGGATCCCATTTTTAAAACCAGAAAATACCCAAAAATTTATCCTTATTTGTTGAACTTTAAGGAAATCATAATCAAAATTGGTATCAGAAACTTTGATGTACCACTCATATTATCAATGAATAATGGTAGATAAGGACCTGGAAATTATGATCAACATCATGAAATTATCAATGTTCAATAAGAGGTCATATATTTTTGTTACTTTTTTTTCTAAACAACCATAAATAATGATATCCAATGAAATTTTGATTGATGTAAATGTCATTTACTTACAGTGGAGGTGGTACTTTAATAAATAAACACAAAAAAATAAGTTATTTTATCCAGTGAAATTTGTGTTTTAGTTCTATCTTTTAGCTTGGTTTAAGTGTAATCATCATAAATGTAATGTGCCCTCTTGTATTTAAACCTAAAATGTGTCAATCTACTGCAACAGCTATGTTCACCAGCATTTCACTGAGAACCTAATTTAATGCCCAACATGTTTTGATACTGACTTGCTGAAGTATTTATTCTATTGTTTTACCAATTAAAAGCTGACCTCCTTTGTATTATCATAACAGTTGCATTTTTTTTGCCAAGTAAAAGTGGTAGAATAAAGAAGAATTAAAAGGCATGCAAATCCTATGTGTGCAAAATCTAGCAACCCCAGTCGCAAGTCTGATAAACTCGTTTTAATTGATCAAACACTGTTGTAAATATCATTGTTCGCATAATATAATTCAATCATACATATAATCAAAGAGAGCAAGGCAACCAAGTGAAATGACTACATAAAATAAAGAGCTTTGTTTCACGAATACAGATCATTGTAGAAAAACAAGTTTCAGAGAATTCTTGAACTGGCACATAGAGATATAATCAAGGATGAAAAGAAATTTCACAATTACTTGCAATGAAATGATGGTATCAATATTTTACTAATTGAGCAATACAAAAATTAAGTTTCAACATGGACGATTAACAATATAAAAGTCATTAGTCTTTGAAAAAAGAAATCTTGTTTTGTGATGTATCAACAGTTAGACTGGTTCCTTGCTTCTGTCATATCCTACAATGTTGAGGTGGTTTTCTTGTAGTAAAGATGGTTGTGAATCCATGGAAGATGATGTAATGTAAGTATGTCTACCTATGGGTGTTTATTGAAGTCTGGTTTTCGTTACTGAATGAAGTATTGGTTAAAGTAAATGTCTATACTAAGATTAATATTATGTCATTATCTATCAAGTCCAAAAAGTCATGTAACAGTACATGTACCAATTCCTTTAAAAACAAGGCATTTCATAAAATTCTACAAAAGCTTCATCTGCCTAATTAAATTGCAGTACATAAGAAAACACATCATAATTTGAAGAAAATAAATATCATGTTAGTATAAATGAGAACTAGCTATAAAACATGAACCTTTTTAATCAAGGTAAAGAATTTACTTTCTACTGATAGTGATCATTTTGTCATTATTACTCCATAAATATAAAAATTTCACAAAATTCATGATAAATTTACACAGATTTATACAATTTATACAACCTTCATCACAATAAAAAACAAATGCTGGAAAAAATTGAATTCATAATAGCCATGTAACAATGTTAGTTCTGTCATTAATGATTCATCAATCCTCTCTGGTTTCCTTTGTTTCTTCATCTTTGTCACTCACATTCCTGTCACTCTTGTTTTATTCTTTAATGGCTACGTCAATGTCCCAGTCAAATTCAGCTGATGAAAATCCCAATATTCTCCATAACTGTGTCACATAACGTCTGCTCATGGAAAACTAATTCTCATTTTCTGTTATTTTTATTTTCAATAACAACATTGCTTTGGTGTTATCCAAGTCAATTTCTCAAATCTCTGTTGTCCACTTTATCCTATGATATGCAAGTTAAAATCTGATTGGTTGAATTGCATTCATAATTTGTATACAGTAGTCCCCCTCTTATACGGCCACCCCTTCTGCACCGGGAAAGTGGCCTTATAAGGCGGGTGGCCTTTCCAGAGGGGGACTAAATTTTTTGTGAGAAGTATATGTACATACACCACTCCCTCGATAACTCGCGCCCGGATAACTCGCGAACCCGCTTATAACGCGTTGTCTGGCATGGCTCCCGATTTTTTTCCAAGGAAAATATATTTTAAAATGTGTTAAACATGAAAAAAATGGTGATAAGAAATTGTAAATTGGCAAATTTAACCTTGATACAAAGTTTCTTTTTTATCACCGAAAATGGTGATTACCGTATTTTCCGGGGTCACTACTTTTTTTCGTTTTTTTTTCTTAAAAATGACATGTGCGACTTATATGCAGGAGCGACTTATACGATAAATAAATTTTTTTAACGACTGTGACTGATGCGCAGTGATGCTGTGCTTTAGCGAAATGCATCTGCTGGTATACGAGCAAGCCAATTGCTGGAAACTTACATACGGTACACGTAAGTATTAGACTATAAGATAATCAAATTAAATAGTAAAATAATATTTATTTATATATGTGTTAAAATTTGTTGTTATTAATAAATTTTAAAAATATTGAAATAACGATTGACAATGTATTTCCTTTCTTATTCGGCATATACATCTTAGAATTTTTGTGTCTCTAAATTCAGTCCTTGTAAATTGCAGCACATTTTCCCACCCAAGCTGCTAGTCAAAGTCCTTTGAACTTGCCGCCCAGCTATTGAGTCATGTTCTTTTGATGTACTCAAATAAAAACAGAATGCAAAACTGGGATTATTTTGTTATTTTAAACAACGAATTATGTCCCTGTAAAGCATTTCGGAGACCTCTGTTAGCGCTTCATAATTTACTTTAATAGTAGTTTATAAAAACACACAATCATTTTTTCGGTTGGTTTCACAATGGCTTGTTATAAAAAAATTAAAAAAATAAAAAAAAATAGCAGGAATATTTCCTCTGATGATTGCTCTAGTTTTAAACTCTGGATTAAGCCAAGACTGGCTTCATGGAAAGAACTTCGAAGTACCGGTAATTAATAAAAAAAAAAACTGGAAGGCTGGTGAACAGTTTCAATTGTTAGGTGAATTCACAATGTCTTCGTTAATGTATTAAAATAACTGTAGCGTATAAAGTGCCTTTGAAGTTTGCTTGTGTTGTGGAAATGACCGATATATAAATACGTACCGTTCATACAATGGAGCATTAATAAAATATAGTTTCACAATAACGTTGTATGATTTAAAATTGTTATATTAGCGTAAGTCAATAAGTTTTGTTTTAAATTAAATTCGTGCCATTTATCATGGCACCAACAATTAGAAAAAATGATGCAGAATTTAAGTTAAACGTCGTAGCATTTGCGAAAGAAAACAACGGAAATCGTGCAGCAGAAAGAAAATTCAACGTAAGCGAGAAGATTATGCGTGACTGGCGTAAAAAAAGAAGACGAGTTAAGGTCAACAAAAAAAACCAAGAAGGGAAATCGTAGTGGCAAAGAAAGTTGGCCAGTTCTCGAGGAGAATCTACGAAAATGGATTGTGGAACAGCGTGCTGCAGGTCATGGACTTTCAACAATTCAAATACGACTCAATGCAAAGTCAAAGTCTATTGTAATACTGACTTTTATATAACTCTTAAACAATTGTATATTTCTTACACGAAGTTGGAAATTACCAAGTCACATACAATGGCCGGCGGTATCAAAGACGTGATTATGGTAAGCGTGGAGGAGCGACTTATACGCAGGAGCAACTTATAGGAAGGAAAATACGGTATTGCCTGTAAAGATAGAATCCATATTGTGAAATTTGCATTTATTCAAAATGTGAAGTGATATTTCTTAAACGTATCACAAACCGCAAGCGTTATCGTGTTCTAATTTATGTCGTTTTAAATTTTTAGACCCATTAAATTCATGTTGGTAATGATTAAACCTTGTGAATTTTTTTCTTCCATTTTACTTCTACCGCAATAAAAATCTACACATCGCTCGATTGACATGTATTTGAAAAAAAAAAAAAAACGCCTACTTTGGATCAAACAATAAAATTAGAATGTATACCATTCACCACAAAAATAAGTGACGTAATACACGTGTGAAGTACATGTGCTAAGCAAACGGAAACCAGGAGGAATAATGTTTAGATGATTTCCTCAATATACTGTAAGTTATCCTGAAATTAATGTTACACTGTGAGGAAAAACTAAACAAAGTACACCAATATGAAAAGATATTTATACACTGTTAATCTTAGCGCGATTATTAATTGAGTATTCAACATGCCAAGCCACCACCTTCTTTTCTCTATGTGTCGATCCCATTGTTATATTTGTTGTTTGTTATAGGTCCCTCGATAACTCGCGCCCTCGCTTATATCGCGGTTGATGTTTTTGGACCCCAATGTCTGTGAGTTATCGAGGAAGTGGTGTAGTAAGAAAGCTTCATTTTTCAAAACATTTAATATCTTCGTTTAAAAGCAACATTAAATATTGAACGGTTCTTGTGCTATAATAGTTGATTTATTTCAATTGAATATGCATTAATAGTTCTTATTCTTGGCGTAAGCGTGACATGTGAGCGGGTGCTGTCATGCACATTGCAGAACCATTCAAAAACGTCATTTGAATCTTGGTACATACGCAATTCTCTTTCCATTTGCTCCATTTTCCCACTGCTGCTAAATAACTTATCGGTTACGATGTTATTTATTCGAGTCTTTTCAACATAAAATTGTTTTATTCAAGTCTTTTCTACCTAAATTTGTTTGACCAGTCCCCCTCCCCACCTCACCCGATATCGTAGACTATAATAACCGATGTTTTCTGAAATAATTATCTTCGTTTATGTGATGACATGTTAATGTTTGGTAATGAGTTATTCCGATGTTGCTAACTGTATGCGATTTAATTATGCAGACGACACATTTGTTGAGCGGACGAAATGCTTTCTTCATAAAGAAGTGACAAGTTGTGTTGTCACATGATTTTTCGGTCTTTGTCTAGTACCCTGTTTCTATTTTTAGCCAATGCTGACTGTGTGATCTTGACATTACGTCCAGTTATAATCATCAATGTTGCAACTACAAGACTGATAAAACAATTTTTTTTCCCTGCATTTAAACAAGATGCCGTATATTTTTAAAGGCAGTGATTGCCACATGATTCTTTAGTCGCAGTCTGGTACCCTATTATTTTTATATATTTTTTTTTTACTCTAAGTGCGAAAAAACGGCTTGGATATGTATGCAGATTTGATCTGAACAATAGCACCTCACTGCCACCGTTAGGATTTATAAACTTTACAATTGTTGTGTAATAGCCATTAATTATGTAAGTTCAACATCTTGCAAAGGGAAGCCGTAAAGGCTATCAAACCATTTTCCATGCCAACTTATGTGTTGTACATCAATATTGCCACTTTTCTGATGTTACTACTATTAATAAGTGTAATCTTAACAATTATCAGTGGATAAACCAGACATCTTATGATAACACGCAGTAAGGATATACGGATTACCTTTATGTATAGATTAAAATTTGAGTCTTTCTCGGCTTTATGGAATAAATGTGGCTTCTCGTGAGGTGTAAAGGATATAATATTAACCTTAGTGGTACATGTAGAACACTTTTTTGAAGAACAAAAACCCGACATCGGGAAACAGAAATCAGATTACTTAACACAATTAGAAAAAAAAAATTGTTCTAGATACATATTACAAAATAAAATGCGGCCACTTGTGAGGGGTAAGTTTTATGTTTTGGCAAAAATATGCTGGCCGCTGGTCGCGTTAGCTGAGTGGCCTTTCGTGAGAGGTAATTTTGAACACAAATTCATCAGTGCCTTCCGATTCTGTCCGTATGGAGCAGGTGGCCGCTGGTGAGGAGGGCCGTTCAAGAGGGAGACTACTGTATGATAAATAAAGCAACTGTATGTGCCAATTAACTCATAATGATAAAGGTCAATACTAATGAGACCATTTGGTTGCAGTATCTAGTAAAGATAGGCTGCTCCAGTTGCTTAGTAAAGCATTCACTGCAGATATGGTAGGTCATGGGTTCAAAACCCTGCTGAGACATACTAAAGACTTATAAAAGTGATAATAGCAGCTGCCTCGCTTGGCACTCAGCATTAAAAGGATAGTGTTAGGACTGGTTGGCCTGATATCAGGATAATATGACTGAGTGGGACATGATACTACATGTCTGTGGCATGATGCCCCAGTTCTAGACATCACAATAAACTGTCATGCTGCAGACATGCTGCAATATAATTGAAAAATTGTTAAAGCTATGCTATTAAAAATATCTAAATCCAATCCATCTAGCAAAAATAAAAGGTTAACTGCACCACTTTACTGCTGCATCCATGAAAAAAAGCAGGCAAAATTAAGTGAGTTATCATGGCAGTTGAAGATTTGGTCTTCGTATCAGGATGCTTTCTATCAAATTTGGTCAAATTCTGGTAAGATGTTTTTGAAAATCCACCTATAGGTTTTTCTATTTGCAGTGATATTTTATGGTAAATCAACATCATTTATATCACCATGCCAAGATGCCTTAAAGTTCAATTCAAAACTGGTCTAGCAGTTTTTGCGAAGCCAAAAATAGTAATTGTTGAAATATGCACACTGGATATAGAACTAATACCACAAGCTCATTTGGCCTTAAAGCCAGGTGATGTAACATTTTTTAAATGACTTTAATAATAATTAAAACAACCACTTGGATCCTGTCATGTGCCTCTGTGCAGACTTTTTTATATTACCTGAATAGTTCCACAGCTGTTACATTCAAAGGCCAAGAAAGTACACAAAGGCTTGATGCTACCAACTCGAACAACAGTGCCTTTCACTGACACAAACTTTCCTGTGAAAAAAGTAAAACAGTAATATTACAAATTGTTGTCATTAATGTATTCACCTGTAATAAAACAATGGTCCCATGAAAAAATGGCCCAGAAAAAAGTGCATATAATATTAGGTCAGTTTTAGGCTTTGTGATTCAAACTTTGACTATTTTTGTTGTCACAAAGCAGTTTATGTTTTCTTTTTATTATTCAAAAAATAATTTGATTCAGCCATCTGGCCAAATCTTTTACTGCTATTTCTATATAAAACTTTTAACTGTGTTGTGTTTGACCACTAATGAAACTCAAATACCAACTGCACTCAACAATGTCATTCAAACTGATTGCATTGGCTGTGAACTTACTTTGTGATATTACTCCCACTTTTAAATCTGTGGTGTTGATTTCACATAATAGGCCAAAAATCCCCAACCAATGCATTGGTGGATGGAAGTATTAAACTTTTACACCAACAAGCAATCAGTTGATCCAATGAATGAGCAAAGATCCCCCCCTAACAACAATTTATAAAGAACCCAGAGAGGGACCAAGGGTGGCTAGATCACCCCAGTAGATGAGACAGAATGCCTAGAAATAACTTAAGGTAGTACCTTCTTCCAGTTTTAACATTAATGGAAGTGAAGGCAACTGTCCACAGGATACCAATTACATAGATATCTTATCCCGGTCTTCTATGACAATAGTTATTGGAAGCAAAAGACAAAAAGCAAACTGTGACCAAAAAGTCAGGCATTTTTTATTTCCAAATCACTTATTCCTGTTTTATAAAGAGACAAAAAATACTAAGTATTTCAAGTTACAAAATGTACCAGGTTACAAAATGTACCAGGCTCCTTCAACAGTACAGCCTTTATGGCAAAACAATAAGAGGTCTGCAGATCAACTTGTATCTGAAATTTATAAACTGACTCGTAAATCCCATTGAGTCCTGCTGTATGGAAAGGACATGAATTTCACTCCTTAATCTTGCAAACATTAAGGCAAGCAAGAAAACTGTTTTGGAGGGTGAGGTTCTCTCAAAGAAAGCTACATCCAGAGGCTCATAGGAGGGTTTTGTAAGAGACCACAGGATGCACGAGAGATTTCACTTAGGCTTTAGAGAACCAGACAATGGTCTTTGTAGTTCAAAATATCTAACCAGGTCACCCAACTGAGAGTCTGTCCAGACAGCCAGACCCTTGGAGAATTTAAGAGTGTTAGAAGGGCTGCTCAATAGCCCTTACAAGTTGAGACCAAGCTTTTATTTCTCTTCAGAGAGAATGAGAAGAAAATTGGCTACAGTGCTGTTAGAGAGGCAGCTAGGATTGATGTTTTCTACTACACTAATTCAAATAAACATTACTGTAAAATCTCAGGTATAATACAGTTTTTTATCAAAAATTTTCTTTCTAATCTCGAGGTGCATATACCTAGATGTAACTTTATTGAAGTTTGTTGTAGGGTACCATATACATTTTTAAATAAGCAATATATTAAACATATGAATGATGTTTAAATTGTAATTAATATTTCACTAAAATTTTATTAAAATTTGTACCTACATTTGTTAAAGTTTGCAAATAAGAGACATGAACACAGTATGAAAACAGAGGTTGTGTTTTATTACAAAGCTTAAAATATAAATGTTATATTATCCTAGAATGTCTCATACCATAAGTATAATTACAACTTATGAGCCAATAAAGCACTGGCATTCTGAACTATCTACACATGCAAAACCAATAACTCTGGGTACATATTATACATAGGTATTAACAATTTTGCAGGGGCCCCGAGTGGCCGAGTGGTCTAAAGCGCTGTCCGTTACGGATCACTGCCATCTCACCTATGTCTGCGTGTGTTCGAGTCTAGGATTCGGTGAATGTGGATATGTGAGAAAGTTTGCCAGTAGCTTCTCGTGGGTCGGTGGTTCTTTCCGGTGATTTCCCAGTTTCTTCCTCCACCATTAATACTGGCCGCCATGAATAGCCTATCATGTGCTGAAAAATGGCGTTAAGCCCAACAACAACAACAATAACAATTTTGCATTATAGTGAAAGGAGAAAGTCTGGGTGTGTATTATACATGTGTGCGCATTATACCCAAGATTTTATGGTATCTATTTAGCTCTCTTAATTGTCAAGCTTCTCTGACTGAATGATGTACTTGGCAACTCTGAAAGAAAACCTTTCCTTGCTGAGACTGAGATTGTTTGAGAAGAACCAAGCATGAAGAAGGAGAATATGAGGATTTCCATAAAGCCCATGTGCTGCAACAAGATGTCCTCCCTCTGAGGCAAAGTTTGTGGATGATTCACCAGCAGATTGAGAAGAACAGTGAACTATGACTGCTGGGGCCACAGTGGGGCTATTACAGTTAGTTTTGTTCTAAGTGCCCAAATTTGTGAAGGACTTGTAGAAGCAAACTTAATTATGGGAAGGCATATAAGAACAGCCCCATTTCAGTCTAAAAGCATTTACTGCCCAAGCCCTTTGGATGGGAATTGGGAAAATGTAAAAAGGGGTTTGTTGTTCAACCTTTTGAAGTTGTCCAGCAAAAGGTTCCAAATCTCCATGTAGATAGAAGGTGCATGTGTTCTCTTGTATCCTGAGGTACACAACCACCAATGTGTTGTCAGAGTCAGAGGTGACCTCTTTATTTGGTGGACACATGCCTGAACACCAAAAACTACTGCTTTCATTTGCTAAGTGTATGTGGAGAGTTGATTCTTCTGAGGACCATGAGTCCTGAAGAATCAGTCCCTCATCCTGAATCTGATACATCTGCTAACAGATAAGAATAGTGGTTTTGGTGGTACGTGGGCACTCTGGCCTGAAACTGGTCCAATTTGTGTACCCCTTTAGATAAATTCAGGACATAATGATAGATGAATAAAATGAAACTTTATTGATACAGCAAGTCCCAGAGTTTTAAGGTCCAGATTATAATCTCCCTCAAATCAGATCCAAAGTTAGGTCAATTAAAGTAGCAAACAGAAGGTTTAGAGCTTAAAACATTACAAGTTTAATATTTGTTCCAAAGAGGGGCAAAGACTAAAATTTTGTTCCTGCTCTACAGATCTGCAGGTGCAAAAACAAAGCAGAGAAAATAAGTCTAAGTAAAAAAAAAAACACTCAAAATGTAGCAAAACTGCAAAAATATTATCAAAATCTAATTAAGTACATGTGCCTACAAAAATGAATGCCAACTTTTATTGGTCTATCTTAAAAATGAATTTTGCTAAATTGGCCAAACAAGATTTCTGTCAAAATGGTCAATACCAAATAATACAAAATATTTATTTTAGTAATGTAGTGCAGTTGGTTTTGCTAACTGTAGATTAGTACAAGATATCGAAGTTACTATTACAGAACAAATAACAGTAATGTTTCTTTAACTTCATTAAAGATATGGTCACATGATATACTCTAATTCATCTTCATTATTACTGTTATTGTAAATTGTCTGTATTACTGAACATTATGGGTAAATACTAATATATATATATTTTTATTTATGCATATATGTATGTATGTATGTATGTATGTATGTATGTATGTATGTATGTATGTATATATATATATATATATATATATATATATATGTATATATATATATATATATATATATATATATATATATATATATACACACACCATTCCCTTGATAACTTGCAGACAGCGGGTCCAAAAACATCAACCATGATATCAGTGAGGGCGCGAGATATCGAGGGACCTATAACAAAGAACAAAACTAACAAAGGGATCAACATAGAGGCAAAATGGGGGTGGGGTGGCTTGGACTGTTAGTGTTGAATACTCAATTAATAATCATGCTAAGATTAACTGTGAATAAATATCTTTATATTGGTGTACTTTGTTCAGTTTTTTTCCTCACAGAGTAACATTAATTTCATGATAACTTAAGAGTATATTGAGATCATCAAAACATTATTCCACATGGTTTCCGTTTGCTTAGCACATGTATGACTTCACACGTGTACTACTACGTCACTAATTTTGTTGTGAATGGTATATTCTAGTTTTATTGTTTGATCCAAAGTAGATGTTTTTTTAAACACAAAAGATTGACACATTTGGAAAAAAACGTTGATAGAACGATGTGTAGATTTTTATTATGGTAGAAGTAAAATGGAAGAAAAAAATAAATTCACAAGGGTAAACCATTACCAACGTGAATTTAATGGGTCTAAAAATTTAAAACGACATAAATTAGAACATGATAACACTTGCTGTTTGTGACATGTTGCTGTGTGAACCATGCGTACACAGCATCATCTAATTCAATTTTTTGCAGTCCGTGCTCATTTTCATTTCATCCCTTCATCTGAACCAACATCATGTAAGTAATTTCAAAGTTTCGGCACATCTTTAAGCCATCCTCTAAATGTCGACTCAGCAATTTTAAGTTCACTGCAAATTTTTTATCTCGCTTCGCCATTATGAACCCTATCTATGATGCACAGCTTTTCAGTCAATGAGTACGCCTGCCTTTCGCTTAATTCCTTTGCTCTCCATGGTTAATTTATAAATGATTAGGATACATTACTAATATTATATACTCTAATGATGTTAATACATAAAAATGTGAAAACATTTTTGATTGGTTAAATAAAATTAAATTTGAGAACGGTAATGAAATCAAGAACTTATGCTCCTATTAGCATGCCTTTGAACTTTATTTCATTGTACTTACTTTGTTTGATTTGATACAAAAGACATATTATTTGATTTTTTTATTGCAACAAACACTTCCCCAAGCTGTTGATCTAAACAAAGCCGGCATGTAATTAGGGTCTCATAGAAGCTCTCACAGGTTTTGATGTGATGGTCGACTGACTCTTTTCATGTTTTCATATAAGAGAATATGTATGTTGCTATAATAACGTTGAGGCGAAATTAAAGGATTGTAATGTGAATTTCACCTAGCAAGATATTTATTGGTGTTTATTTCATTCTCTGTTGCCAAATGTTAGCATTTACCAGAATTTTTCGTTGATCTCTGTTTATTTACAGTGTACAGACAGCTATTTCTCTATTAAAAACCCTAACATAATATGTGATATCTTATTAGAACTTGCAAATTTCACAATATGCATTCTATCTTTACAGGCAATAATCACCATTTTCGATGACAAAAATGAGCTATGTATCATGGTTCAATTTACCATTTCTTATCATGACTTTTTTCATCTTCAACACATTTTAAAATATATTTTTTCTGGAGAAAAAATCGGGAGCCATGCCGGGCACTGCGTTATAAGCGGGTTCATGAGTAATTCGAGTCCGTGTTTTCGAGGGAGTGGTTTATATGCTCTTTACTGCTGCTCTTAAGGGAACAGAGGGTCATTGGAATGGGTATATAATTCTTGGCAGTAAATAATATAAAAGAAACTTGATTACATTACATGTCAATGCAATAATATTAATTTTTGTCAGAGCAATTAATTATCCTCCTTAACACACACAGATACATATTTGCTGTTTCATGAAGACAATACCAATGCACCAAAATGTTTGGTTTCATCTCACCTGTGCAGCATTTCTTAAATTGTGCTAGGTGTTTTTCATATTTGTGTGGAGACTGAATATTTGAATGGATGTAATGCAATCAATACAACACTATGCAAATGTTTCTGAAGCTTTATTTTTCAAATGGCATGCATTTGAAAAGCATCTGTTAAGTATTAGCAAAATATGAAATTGTATATATGTACAGTTTATGAATGGAGGCAGTTATGTAGGTAAGCAGATATGTACAAGATGAAGAATAACAAATCTTTTCAATAGCTCCTCTCTAACTTTCCATCATCTTAAATAAAAGCTTAACAATCCTCCTTTAAAGTCACAAAAAGGAAAGTGCACTGATAAAAGAAGCAAGTATTTGTGGTGTATTATGTTTGTAATAGATTTTATGTTTGAATAGAAACATCTTAAGAGGACATAATCAGCCAACTTTTGGACACAACCGATGCATGGTTGTTTAGACTAGCAAACAAAACATCTGATGGATGAAAATAGGTCCAATGGTTAGATGGACAGATAAATAGATTGACATAGAAGAAAATCTCTAGGGTAACATTGCAATTTATTTCCAACAAGCTGACAACTCAATAAATTCACATCATTTTGATGTTTTAAAACATAGTTTACAAGGAATATGTATATGTAATCTCACATATTTACACAAACAGATTGATATCAAGTATACTATAACTAGAGTTACATTTCAACTTTATAAGTCTCTGCTGACATTCTGTATGAATGAAATGTTTAAAAATGAAGACCTAATTTATTAATATCTCTTAACCTAATTATCACTGATCATATTTTTAGTTTTGTAAAGTTTGCTTTAGAAATTGACAACATTCTGTTGTGTTTGTGATCCTAGAATGATCTTCTAAAAAGCAATAAAGAAACAATATCTATTTTTAATATAGAGCACATTGACAGCCAAACATATTTTTTCCACATTGTCAGGATTAGCCTTTACTTCCACATCACAAAATATCAGTCGCTGATACACCCCCTGTATATTAAATATGAACCAAAAAGGTATATTTATGGCTAAAATTACATCTTTGATCATTCCAATACCATTTTGTCATACAGCATTATGATAATGGCATGTGCCCATGATGTCATAGAGGTAACCAATTTAAACTCTTATTAAAACTAAAACATGTTATGTTAGAAACAAGACTATTCAAGAAAATGTTTTTACCAGATTTTAGGACTGTATAGTGTGTATATCAAAATGTAGTCCTTTATGTTTGTATGCTTCAGAGATATAAAATGAAAAAATCTCTCTTTCTCTTATATCTACTATTATTTACAGTGTAAACATTAACTGTTAAAATATGGTGCTGAACTTATTTGGCAACCAAAGTTGCTTTTGTTTAAAACAAATAATTAATTTTATAGATTCAAGATGTCTCTTCAAATCTATAATAATCTGACTATAAAGGAAAACTACCTACCATAACAATTAGCCTTCAAATTTTTGAGAGGGATAGGTGATCCAAAGTTAAGAATGCGGGCATGTATCATGGGCACCCTGTAATTGTTATCACTTGTGCTGGCCTGCCCTTCTTCTGGTGCTGCCTGTCTGGCTTCATGTGCCCGTTTATGACTTATCAACTGAAAAATAACATGCTTAACTAAGATTGGATAAATCCAACATTCTTCTGTTTGTATGAACCTGCACAAATGTCCAATTTTCATTCATATTTATATCAGTTCTAGGCAATAAACATCCACTTTCACTTGCCCAGTGAAAATTCTTCACATTTACATTCTGAAGACGTAATGATGAAATGATATTTCAAGATCCATAAGTTTGATTACTTTTACCAGATGATATAAGAATTTGTGAGTAATCATGCTTCAATTAAAAGCAGATACTGTGCTTACAACTGGAAATAAAAGGGCCTAGTTTATTAAGAATTTGAGCCATCACTTAAATTAGTAAATGAGAGAGCAGTGAATGGTACATTATTTGTCTGTTTTGTGTTTACTAGTCAAGTTTAGTCAAGGAACATACTCTGACCTTTGACCCACAAATATCAATAGACCTCTTCTATGCCTTAGCCCTCCACAAACATTGGTCAAGGTAGTCTAGAACAAAGTGCAAAACAATTTTTCTTCCTCTAGTCAGTGACTTTGACATTCACATTTTCACTCAAAAATGTATTACCCAACATGCAAGTCATCCATAAACCATATTTATACTATATGTATGTAGTAGTATTTTATGGCACCTCAACACAATAGTGACTGCATCATGCTAACTAAACATAAAGCTAGAAAAACTAAAAAGAAGATGGCCCTCCCAAAAATGAAGTCCATGAAAGAGATATCATCTAATTTGCATTAAAATTTGCTCCTAAATAAAAGAAACAGTTGATAAATGTGGGTATAATTTCAAGGTAGTAATATTTTGTATTTTCATTTTTAACTTTGATAAAATACCAGGGTGTGGTTTACCTGGTGCATTGCCAGTCCAATGCAAGACACAATCTTCTCTGGTGTTTCTCTCAGTTCTTTGATTAAATCTGGGAATCCCTCTGTTACAACTAACGACACAGAAAAAAAAAAGTGATAGAGTTCATGAATATATATTAAGCACAAATTTGTACTTCAATGCCAAACGCAGTGTCTGCTACCTTTTTTTCTTTATCAAATGCTTGAAGATAATTTTTCATTTTAAAATGCAAGTTTTTAAAATTCAGTTTATATCAATACAATAAGCTCAAATTCAAAATAATATGGAATTTAGTATCACATATAATCATGTAGTAACCTTAACTCTGCAAACAAATAATAAGTAAAAGAATATAAAAAATAATTTATTATAATTGTGTTTATTTATTGCACTTTTTTAATCCTGTGAAATTTAGCCATGTTGGATTTAAGGTACCATTTTTCATTGTACTTAAATACCCAAAAAGCAATGATCTATGTTTTTTTTCATTCTATTGATTACTCATAATAAACTAGAAAGACCCAGATCTGAATTGACATTATGTTTCAGATCCGGGTCTCTATGGTCTGCAGTTAGATTTGACATGTAAGTGAGTGTATATGGTACCTTGTTAAATTCATGAATTTAAAAACCAATGAAAATGTTATTTCTACCAAACATTGAATATTTAAAACAATGAAAATTTGTGAATTCAAAGTTATATATTCATGGTACTTTTAACACAAATGATGAACAAAAAAAGATATAAAAGGTGTCTAATGATTTGATAATGCCAGCAAATACTTACTGCGGTCTGTTGCAAGTTCACTGAAGTCAACTGTAACACTGCCCTTCAACTCAATATCATCCTTAAATATTAACACAAGATGGTGTAAATGAAAATATTTTCACAAAAAAAAGTTTAACGTTTGCAAAGTTTGCAAGAAAACTTACTAAAGGTACTTTCTTATTAGTCAAATCCAGATGCAAACTACACAAATGTAGATGTATCTCACATAATGCTCCAAAAGACATGGTCCTTTAAAATCTGGAGTAATCTGCTAAACAAACATAGAATCTGATCTGCTGGCACATTATGTAATGACAAATCAGGGTCTATGTTGATTTCAGTTGGAATTGACTTAAGCAATTATTATGGGTGCAAAGATTTCACTCATCTAATAAACAACATTTTTATACCATATACATATGAAAAATGAGCATATAAGAAAAGTTGCATCAAAAGTATGTCAAATATACTTAGATCACAAAATCAAACACTACTTCCATGGCTTTCTGTGGCAAAGTGCACATGTGCACACACACACACACACACACACACACACACACACACACACACACACACACAGGGAATGTAACCTGAAATTAGTTAAAAATATTATGAGTCCTCATCTTATGACAGCATCCATAAAGCTTCCTTTACAAAGAGGCTAGTTAGAAATGTCACAGTAACTGCAATTGGTGCTTAATTAACCTTTTCTCACTCCCAGGAACCACACTCCCAGGAACCAAGCTGACCACAGATTACACCACATCTTTTGGAGAATGTCATCACACATACAACCTATATGCAAACTTTAGTAAATTCCTATCTAGCAGTTTAGGTGGAAACAAAAATTATGAACAGAAAGACCATGGGTATCACAGCACCTGTCACTAAAGCATGAAAATAACAATGCGGAAATATTTGGTTTTTAGCATTCATGCTTAGTAGAGATCTGTAACAAAATTTACATGAGAAATAACATAATTCCTACTGTATAGTCTTTTACAATGGAACTTATGTCATCTCTGGCTCCAAATAACCCAAAACCTTGGACTATTTGGTATAATGTTGAATGTAACTTTCTGTGTTGTATGGCACACTTATGTACACAATCTGGTTACAAACATCAGAACTACATTCAGTAAGGCTAGTTTTATGCACTGATGGCAGTGAAGTCATTCTGTCTCTAATGAACACAATGTCCACTTAGTGGAATTTCCAATATGGTGGAGAAAATCACCAGCAAGCATACCATTTAATTTTTTTCCACACTTTTTAAACAGTCTTCAAAGATTAATAAATAGATAACAAAAACAAATACAAAATGTTTATATAACTTATATCATGTGTAAATAGGTCTAAAAATATGAAAGGAATACTACATACAAAGTAAATTAACAGGGTATCTTGTTTCTCAGTACCATTACAATGGAC
The DNA here is from genome assembly GCA_016746295.1 of Potamilus streckersoni. Lineage (NCBI taxonomy): Eukaryota > Metazoa > Mollusca > Bivalvia > Unionida > Unionidae > Potamilus > Potamilus streckersoni. The sequence continues at coordinate 359,918 of JAEAOA010001738.1, read as the reverse complement.
ACGGTAGACTTCAGTAGCTGATATTGGTCAGTGCCTTCCCCATGACTTTACTATTTTTACCCCAACCATCACACTCTGGTCTATGCAAGATAGGATTGTAAAAAAAATAATTTAAACACAAGCATAATCAGATAGCAATGTAACCAACTGAAAATATAATTACTAATTCTTTGGAAATATAATAGTAATTCTTTGGAAATGAAAACAACACCATCAAAATGCTGCAAACAATTTTGTGTTTGTTATATGCTGCTAACAGCACTGAAGACACCACTGATGTAGAATAAGATACCAATGATAAATTCTGAAGCAATTATTTTTTTGCAAAATCCGTGCTGTCATGCAGTGTGCTGCTGCAGATAAAACCATAAGCATCATCTCTGTGATTAGAATCTCATAAATGAAACCAGCACTGTATGTTACTCTTCCTGCATCAATCCCAACAGAGCAATCCTGCACACTTGAGATTGCACAAGTGTAATTACACATGTATTACAGCTGGCAGAAAATATAATCAGTTGTTCAGGGAACTTTAAAAAAAATCTTGTTTACGTTTTTGTCAAAGTAGCTACAAGCAGAATGTTATTGGATTTCCCACTGATGCATATGACATAAATGCAGTGAATGATATTTAACAGAGGATGTGTATGTGTATGTGTGTGATTTGTAACGTTATTTTAACAATCTTTCAGTCATATTGCTACAATATCTGCAGTGTTATAGTTTATAGTGATGTCTGGCACTAGGCCTTCATGCCGCAGACATGTGGCATCTTGTCCCACCCAGTCACATTATCCTGACACCTGGCCAACCAATCCTAACACTAACCTCTTAATGCTGAGCGCCAAGCGAGGCAGCTGTTAGTACCATTTTTGTAAGTCTTTGGTATGAGGATCTCACTGGTGACTGGAAAAGACTCCAAAATGTACAAACATGAACATGAGCATATACTCAACTCTGCCATCTCCACTGAATCCAACAGTATGTGGTTGACATCATGCAGTCATCACTGTGAGCAATTCTCAGTTTGGCTTGAATATATTAACAGAATTTACACAGACAAATGGATCTGGATACCAAGATCGCCTCTACTCAACAATTCCGGTTAATCTAACTTACGATGCAATCAGTCATAGTTAAAAAAGGTCCTTACATGTTCACCAAGTAATGTGCTGCTGGGTTCTATGTTGCTCAGATTTTCCAAAACTAAAACCAGTTCCATTTTCACTAACAGCAACAATGCCTGTCTTGTTCAGTACAATCATTAATGAATATGCACAATAACATCCAGCTGATTAGATTCTTTCAAATGCAGTAATGGGAAGCAGATTCCAGTTGTGGATAGCCTGGACATATATGGCCAAAAGGTATTAGATCAAACTCATAATGTGTATGTGAAATCAATGGTTCATTTCAAAGATGTACCTGCCTGATACTGCATTTGACATGGACATGCCTGCGATGATAGATTATTATATACGGTATTATTCTTACCTGGCTAAGAATCTTAATAAAAAAGACAAATAGAATTACAAGTGCAAGATATGTCTCAGTATTTTCCCCTAACTTTCCTAAAAATCAATGGAAAACATCACTAACAATACCAATTATGGTCCCAGAATCAGCATTATTCACCAGTTTACGTTTAAAGGAAACTGAAGAATGTTCCATCAACATTAACACTGATATGACTATTATCAGATACAACGATGATCATGCAAGATCTGCTGGCCCTTCTATGATATTTCAAACTGTCACAAATCAAAAAGTAGATTATATTGAATATTTCTGGCATCAACTTACATATGTTTTCCTAAACCCACAATTCCTGGTTCTAGTGTTGGTGTAACTGCTATACAAAACAAAAACCTGTATTTCAATCTTAAATACTTTTCATTATCATTTTTGCATACAATTCCTTTCAGTCACATATAGGTTTTGTAGAGATGTTTGCAAGGCTAAAAACACAGATTATGCTTAAAACTAAACAACAAAGATGCAATCTGGCATTCTGATGGTGTTCATTATGTCAAAAGTATTTTAGTCAAAATTAGCATGGTGGATACCTGTGATAATCTCTTCAATGGCCACAGTAATATATCTGTTGTTGCTGTAGTATAAATATAATGAATCTTTGAAGCAAGTTTTCAAATGAAAGAAACCTGTCCATTTTTTTGGAAATGCTTCATATACAGCTGCTATAAATAGAAAATAAAGTCAATGCAGGCCTACAATGGTAAAATGAACTCTTATGTTCTTTTTAAGTTGCCATCTTCTTCAAGTTTATATGACGTGTGGAATAAAAAGCTGATAATAAAAATGAAATACAACTTTCATTCCTTTTATTTTTATTTTTTAAAAAGTGGTTTTCATATTCAGACATGCATTTGATTTAATTCAGTGAAATAAAACCATAATAATCATGCCAAGAGCATAATGGGTAGCATGTATCATGATAATTTGTTTGTTTGTTTGTTGTTGGGCTTAACGCCATTTTTCAGCACACGATAGGCTATTCATGGCGGCCAGTATTAATGGTGGAGGAAGAAACCGGGAAATCACCGGAAAGAACCACCGACCCACGAGAAGCTACTGGCAAGCTTTCTCACATATCTACATTAGCCGAATCTTAGACTCGAACACACGCAGACAGAGGTGAGATGGCAGTGATCCGTAACGGACAGCGCTTTAGACCACTCGGCCACTCGGGGCCCCCGTATTATGATAATATGAAAACATATTTTACATATGCAGCATCAGTAACAGTAGTTGTTGGAGATGAAATACTGTTAAAAAAAGGACTCAGGATTTAACAATGCGGAAATAATTTTTTTGTGACCAAGGCTCAGGGCTGATGACTTAAATAAAATCTCAAGGTCTGACTCAGATTTCACAAACACTGACTTCAATATAGGCCCTATTTTTAACTATGATTTGTCATACAAATGTTTCAATATGAAAAAAATCATTAAATGACTTGTGTGTTTCTTCAGATCTCAAAATATTTCATGCAAGCAATGTTTTCCTCTAGAAACTGATGTCAACCATTTTCCAGTTGACCTATCAATGTCCTCCTTTCTCTGTGGATCAGCAGTGTTGCTGTTCATTAGCATCTGAAGAAGCATGTCTTAATGGATACAATTTTTCTTTACACTTTTGATGTTATTCACATGTGCCACATTATATGTTTATTCAGTGTTGCATTACTTACTCAAATGTTTCTGTTGCAAATATTTTTTCTTAATTTAACGTTTTTATCTCACCTCCAAGAATGGCTGAATTTTCAGCAAAGACTCAAAAGCCATCAAGGACCACTTTTTATAACTTTTGTCAAAAAAATCTCATGGCTTAAGCTCTCCAGATTACAACAATAAGATCAACAATTAACAGCTAGCTGTGAACATGTCAGACTTATATCATTGCTCAGCTTTACATCACTGCACCAAGAACAAGTGCTCGAACAGTTCCAGTCCCCAATAAACTGTTTTTGGCTGGTTTCTGTAATGCCAGGACAGAATGTGTTACGATACTGTCTTTCAATTCTTTTTTTAAAATCTGTTAATTTTCCAAGGTAGTATATTTTAACAAAAAAAAGGTATGTGCCATTGAAGGCATTTAAATAACTGTGTCTGGTTTTTGATTTTTAACATAGCTTTAACAATCTTCCAGTCACATCACTATATCTGCAGTGTGGCAGTTTATAGTGATATTTAGCACTGGAAAATTGTGCCAAAGACATGTAGAACCATGTCCAACCACGTCACATTATCCTGACAACAGGCCAAACAATCCTAACACTAACAGCTTAATACCGAATGCAAAGTCCTTAAAAAATGACATTTTTGACCAATAGAATCATATGTATGCTAAAGCCAGTGAGCACTAATTAAAGGTAACATAGACAATCTTTTCCTCATTCATATGTCACTTGCTTCGTTTTGTACACAAATTTTACAGCTTTCATTAGAAGTATGAAAAGCAGATGATTTTTTCATGCCAGATAAGCACTTCACTTAGAATTTTTTTTTACATCTGGTGCTCCTCTGATTTTAGATTGAGATTCTCTTTGAAGAGGGGTCTAATCTAAAATCAGAGAGCACCTGATGTCAATGATCTAAAATCAGATGGGCACCTGATCTAAAATCAGCTGATGTCACCAATCTAAAATCACCTGATGTCACCAATCTAAAATCAGCTGATGTCACCAATTTAAAATCACCTGATGTCACCAATCTAAAATCAGAAGGGCACCTGATGTCACTGATCTAAAATCACCTGATGTCACCAATCTAAAATCGGTCACCATCTAAAATCACCTGATGTCACCAATCTAAAATCAGAGGGGCATCTGATGTCAGGCTTTCAGATTTTTTTTAGCACTAATCTATCAAGATGATTCTTTAACCATCTTTGCATTTGTGTTGAATAGTAAATTTATTATTAAATATCAGTGCTTGATTCTGACAGTATCATTAAATAGTAGCACTTGACAGTGGTGAGGAGCCTGCAGAATTTGCTGAATTGGCTGACCAGTGATGCTGACATCAATAGTGATTTCATTCCATTTGTTAACACTAATATGTGGTTCAAATTTATTGCCTTAAAAGACCCTGTTATATATAATGAATTGTAATCATGTAAATGTTAAAGATAAATCAATAGTTGGGACCACCTAATCCACCAATGCCAACTCAAAATCAGCTAGGAATCATTACCTTAGTAGGTGAAAATGCTTGATCACTGACTGCACAGCCAGATGCAACAAAGGATTGTTCTTTACAGAGATGAAATGGAGTTCACTGATAAATTCACCATGATTGCATTCCACATTATGTTGCAACAACATTGGCTCAATCAAGAAAAGAAATAGCTTGAATGTTTTACAATATGGATGGACATGGACTTCTCCATGTAATGGTTTCTAGGAAAAATTCTATTTATTGTGTCAGGCACCAATCAAGGGCACAATCAATATGGTTAATGTGGCAATAGAAACAAAGAATGCACAATCCCCAGAGACTTATCTGCTATGATTGTATGGTATTTGTACAAGCAAAATTGGGTAACTGGTTGGAAATGCTTTTAACTATTGCACCTGAAAAAGGATAGCTTGTCAAGCAAATTATACTTTATGATTACATTATTATCAAAAGTATGATGGACCTTTTCAGTCGGGGTAATATCAGTAGCAATGAGAGTCATTGGTGGTCCTGCTAAAATAATCTTAATATGGCTAAATTTGTAAATGCGTATTTCTGAACTTCTTGCAGTGGCACAAAGAATCTCAAAAAAACATCAGTAATCTGTAATTGGAAACTATCAAGAATAAAATACAGACCTGCAACCCTGAGTGGAATGAGAATCAAAATGGCAATGGGGAAAGAAATCAGTATTTGGAAGAAAAAAAACAATCAGTGATTGCAACCATATATATATTTTACAAAAATTTGACAAATGAATCGACATCTCCACTGTTTTATGCTATTTACTTAATGTGATAAGCATATGCTCTAGTCATACCATGAAAATCTTATCATTTTTCCATTTTTTATACTGATAATTAGTGTTACTTCAATTAACATACTGAATATCAGCATAAAAGATAAATATGGAAAATGATCAATTTGCACTTTATGACTGTAGAGTACTCCTCGCAAAAGTTCTGCATCACTTTTGTTCTCTTTAAAGGAGGGACAGTCATCACAAATCAAAATTTTTTTGGGACAAGTTTTAAAATTGGATTTTTTAATTTAAAAAAATGGAAAATCTGAATTTTCAGAATTATAAACAAAAATTCAGAATGATCCCAAGTAAAACAGGATAAGTGGCATGTCTGAAACTAATTAGCAGGGCAGGTCAAAAGAGACAAGGAACAGAGGCACTAATGAAACAAAACAAGTGCTTGATTTATAGACAGTAAAAACTTAATAAGTTTTTGCAAGTACATCTCGATCTGTAGATCATTATTTATACAGGCAGATTATAATTTACTGAATCGTTTCCACAACCAAAGAGTAAAATCATTTATACTAACTGACTTTGCTCTTTAAAATTGTTCAAGTTTCTAATGAGTTTCCATAATCACACTAATGTGGTAGCAAATAAAAAATGATAAAATTGTCTGCACCTGCGGTTCCAGCATTATGATGGTATTAACGTCTGAAATTCCACAGAATGAATAACTGTATTTTCAAAAATACTTGAGTACAGTGGTCCCCCTCTTGATGCCCACCTCCCCCCAACCAGTGACCACCCAATTCTTACAGACATAATCCCTAGGCACTGAGGAGTTTGTGTCCAAAAGTATCTCTCAAGAATGGCCACCCCTCTAATACAACCAGTGGCCAGCATATGAGTAAAAAAATCGTAAAATGTTCTTTCAAATGCGTTCAGAACTAATAATTAATTCATATCATAAGGTAAGTACACCAGATTATCTCTACCATTGATACCTGTCTCCCAATGTCAGGTTTCCATTACTGAAAGAAGTGTTGGCTATAAAAGTAGATGTTTACAGGAAATGGACTCAAAAATATTGTTATAGTGTTCTTGGTTTCACACGAGTTCACTTCTTTGACTATTACAACAAGATGTAATTGTCAAGATCATAGAATGGTCAGCATAGGCTAAAAATAGATTTTGCAGATTAACACATGCACAAAAATTAACTTTGAACAAAACAAGGTACCAGACAAAGACTTTTAAATCACATGACAATACATCTATCATTTCTTCTATAAAGAAGGCATTTTGTCCACTCTATAAAAGATTCATCTGCATAATTAAATCGCATACAGCTAGCAATATCCAAATAAATCATTACTAAACATTAACATGTCATCATGTAAATTGAGGCATATTACTTTAGAAGAAAGTTGGTTATTCTATTTGACAACATCAGGAGGTGGAGAGAAAGACTTGCAGAACAATTTTATGTAGAATAGACTTTGAATAAAACAATTTCATGCTGAAAGACTCAATAAACTGATGAGATTTTTCAGTAGCAGTGGGGAAAAGGAGCAAATGGAAAGATAATTATGTACGTACAAGATTTAAATCATGTTTTTGACTGGATGTGTATGACAACAATACCCGCTTGCATATCATACTCACATCAGGAATATAAACTATTAATAAATATTCAGTTGAAAGAAGTCTTTACTTAGGACAAGATAAACCTTTTAAAAATTAATGTTACTTTTTAAACAAAGATATTAAATGCTTTGAAGTCTGTAGCTTTCTTACTATGTATATTACATATACTTCTCACAAAAAAAATGTAGTCGCCCCTGGAAAGGCCACCCATCTTATAAGGCCACTTTCCCAGTGCAGAAGGGGTGGCTGTATAAAAGAGGGACCTCTGTACATTGTATTAAGGTGACCGATTTTGCTCTTGCAAAATCATTTTTGTTAGTATTATAATTTTGTTTTTCTTTTCATAAACTTGTATCGTATACACTTATATGTGATATAAAAATAGTGTAAAGTCATGGGGTATAGAAGGCGCTGTATCAGACACTGTGATACTACTATCTCCAATCCTAGGTTAACAAGTTACAGTTGATAAGCTCTTCTGTAAATGAAAAAAAAACTTTTCAGGCATTACTTGTGGCATACTACTTCTTTTATTCTCTCACTGTTAACTTTTGCCAACATATACCATTCACTGATATCCCATGACTCATTAGCTCAATGATTACTTAACAATGCTTTATTTAAGCCTTATTAAACACAGACCTTGTGTAAGCAGTGGACTTTACCCATTTTAAAATGTGTACATAACCTAATTAATAGGACTCATGTCTAAATGTAAATAAATTAAATAATCCACTACAGTAAAAAGGTGTTACAAATAATGTAATGTCACACCTCTCAATGCCATCATCAAAACATAAACAAAACTCATAAAAATCATGGCACATCAAGGTCAAAATTTTTGTCATATTGTAATCCTGCAACAAAATTTCAGTTGATTACTGATTTAGAAGATATAAGACATTAAAAAATACGAACACAGGACAATTAACAGTGACATCAACATTGCTGCTGCTGATGCTATAAATGTTACATGTTTCTCACCATTCGCTGTGACACTCCATAAATCATGAATGTAATGAACATGAAAATAAATTCATATATAGTAAACTGAGCCGCTATTATAAAAGAAGAATTCCATAAATCATCATAGCAAATCATCACACTTTTCATTACATACCTACCACCCCACTCAGAACATTTATAATGATGAACCTGAGTAATAAAAAAAAATCAATTAAAATTATTGTGTCCTTCTGCTATGATGGAAAGTAAAACATTGGGTCAAATAATATTAAAATATTTACAACTCCTTCAGTGCCAAGAATTAAATCCAACTAACTATTGTTGATGGTCAACACACAGACAACATATCTACCAAAACTGGTAAATTTCTAATGGGTCCAGTGCTCAAAGAAAATTTAATTTTAGGCACAAGCCCCAGGCTGGTGACTTAATATACTCACAAGCCCAGACTGAAATTCCACAAGCCCAGACAGTTCATATCAGTCAAGTTTCAAGCCTTTAGAAAAAAAAAAATCCTTATTTTGGGGGTATTTCTACACCTATCGCCTGATCTCATATCTCTCGATTTTTTTTGCCAAGAACTCCCGATTATCACATTATGTCTGTCAATTTCCATTTCTCAGAAGAAAAACCAATACATAAATAGATATATCATATGCACTCCATAGATGCTATATTCTATTTTATCACCTGTGAATACTGTTGTGATGAAATAATTATTATCACACAAGGTGTTTTCTTCAGTAAATAGAATGTTAAGATTAAACATTAATTGTGTAAATTTCAAATTTTTAAACAACTACAACAGTACTATAGTATTAAACAAATATATTTATAAAAATTATCACCAATTAGTTTCAATCCCTTGAATGATCACTGTAAATGCTGTGTAATTTTCTCGTAAACTGTAAACCAAAATTCATCTCCACATCTGCCAAAGAAACTCGGCCATTAAACACCTGGCACTCCTCATATATGCAAACTTTAACTACCATGATTAAATTAAACAAAGAAATAAAACAAAATATACCATGCAGTACGTGCCCCCAAAGAACTAATTCAGAGTAAATTTTTTATTTAATAAACAGTGTTGCGTACCATAAGAGTTAAACTTAATGAAATAAGGTGGGATATAAAATGAGTGAAAAACAGTTGCTACCTGTGTGCTAACTTGTGACTGCAGATTTGAACTTTTAAAATGAAGTCCTAGGCATTGTAAGTTACAACAAAATAAGGCATTGTGTATTGGCCAGTCAATTCTGTTGCTTATTATACACACACACTGTAGAACATGTTTTTTTTTAAAAGTATGTTTGAAGGGCAGTCTTTTCACAAGATAAATGTAAATGATAAGGATTAACTGTTAATTAGTTACACTGGCCTTATGCTTGTGTACTTTAGCTATTATGCTGTTTAGCCACAGCTGACCAAAATATGAAAAGAGAGGCTTGTCCTGAGAGAAAATAAGGTGTGTCACAGGGAGAATTGGCGTGTCCCATGGGCACTCGTATGTTGTAACAAGGGGGTGGGGGCAATAACTGCCTTCCCCAATTTCACTTTTAAACATAAAATTTCATGGCTGACCACTACATCCCCCCACATTTACTGTGGGCACATCTACTGCATCCTTTGAGAATTTCACCTTTACCGGATCTGGAAGATCAGTAAATATTTACTGAAACCAGTGTTTAAAAAATGATGCATAAAAACATCCCCATTTTAGATCCGAATCTCCCCAAATAAGTCCAAATTTTAGCTGTTATTCTCCCTACTTATTTTTTTAAAAGTTGATAAGTATGTCGGACTACAATTTCCACAAGCCCAAAATTTCCCCTTTTTTAATAATGTCACAATGTTGCAATAGCTACAATTCGATTATAAATTTAATAAAAATTAATTACACTTGAATACTATTCCCATAAGTGAAATGATAATGCTTTGTATTCTATATATGCAGTAAAATTCGGCTTCAAAGAAATGTTGCCACTGTTCACAAACTTATGAAAAATATAATAAATAGCAGCTTATACATTCTAATACAAGGAAATAATATGTTATAACTTTTGTTCTTGTACATGCATCTATCATCTCTTTCAGTTACCCATAATATAAACACGATCTAATGACAAGCTCTCATGCGGAGAGGGAAAAAAATTATTAAAAATACCAAGACAAGTAAATAGTAATGCTATAAAATAAAAGAAATCTAAGTCATTAGCTAACAATTTTTGCCCTAACATACCAGATTGAAGAGCTGGATCCAACTTGTGAAGTACTTCTCCAAGACCTGAACTTTCTGTACTAGTGGAGAATGTTCCGAGTACACTGAAGCAAAGAAGTACTAGCATTATAAATATTATCATTTTATATCCAAATATTCAGAAAAACAAACTTCAATATCTAATACAAAAAAAATATTAAAATAGGAACATCACTTCTTTATATAACTTTTTAGTCCAATGTGCATGATAAACTATAAACTACATTATTAAAAAAAGGACCACTTAAAAGGAACAATTTCACAGTAGTGACCAAATAGAATCTCCAGGAAACCAAGAAAAGACTATTTGTTCTTTTTAACTTATGAGTATGAAACCATCTCTGATATTTTCAAGTGATAAGAGGAATTTCAAGATGGATGCTTCACTGTGTGATTTTCAGTTAGTACCTACCTGATATTATATGAAACCATTTGGTGAAAACCCCATATAAACATGACCATCCCTTCAGGAGTAGCAATTGCAGAATTTTAAAGAGGGATATATGGTCAGCATCATTTTCATTTAAGACCAAAAAGACAATCTCAATGCGAATTTATTCAGTAGGAGTAGTGAAAACAAAGATTTTCAAGCAGACTGCTGAGGAGGACATACTGAATGTCAGATATTCGCCATTTGCATTTAACACCAACTTTACCTCATAAGAAATATTTTTTGTGAAAACCCTGTGCTGATATGACCATCCATTCAGCAGGTTTAGCGATAACAAGATTTTCAAGGCAACCACAGATCTCAAAACAGCACCATTTTCATTTAAAGTTTCGTGGCAATCCTCAAAATAGTTTAGGAGTAGTTATAATAATCTTGTGCTATGGACAACAGACCACCACATAATCTCTTCTGGTCGATGAGCAGCGCCAGCAAGTAACTGTATCAGGTGGACATTACAATGGTTCTGAAAAGTTGTAACAAGTTATCAGCCCTGAGAAATTATTGTACCTTCTACCTCCTATAAAATAGGTATTATTTTATAGTACATGCAAGCATGTTTTCTATGGAAAGGTAGAATCTAGAATCCATAGGTTTGTATGTTAAGAGTGTGGCCCCAGGAAAGAAATAAATTCTTAAATAGCACCCTACAAATGAGATTTTAACAGAATTCAGAGGTTGCTTAAATGCAACAAGTATCCTGAATGCAAAACAAAACCATCCTAAAAGGATGTAACAAGACAGAAAGTTACATAAAATCTGCCATTGTTCTAGTAGCCATAATTCTATAACTCCATCAAGTTGAAAATATTTATAAATAACCAATGCCAAAATTATATGGAAGTTCCTATTTCATCGTTGGTATATACAATGTTCACATGGTCCAAATCATTTACATCTCCTATGGTAATTATACATATTGCTTTTGTTTAGATTTTGGCCTCTGAATTAGTTACATTCCTAATCCTTGCCTATTTATATCTATGATTTGTTCATAGCAGAGCAGAATCACTGCATTCCATCTGCTCCATTTCATGTAAACAAACTGATACATATATCCTGAACACTATGACATTTTATTCTACATTATACATGGAACATCCTGTGTTACATCTGATTAAGGAGCAAGTTCAGACAAATTTCATTAGCTTTAGAAGTTTGCACCAATTTTACTAGGAAATGAAAATTTTGACCAGCAGTCACGGAAATCTCATTAGATAAATTATTCTGTGTCAGTTATCAGTAGCCAGTGTATGGCAATTCAAACTCATGGACATGACAGGCACATGTTTTAATGTAGGACATGCACACCTAAAAGCATTATCAGCTCAAAGCATCTCATTAACATTGACAACAAAGATCTTGGTCATATTACACTAAGCAAGAAGAAATGAAATAAACTAAAGTATTTTAAGTATTCATTGTGTTGTTGCTTAATTTTCAAAAAGTAATTGAGCAATTCTTGAAATCTGAGAAAACTTTAAATTTTCCTCTGATAATTAAAATTTTTATAGAGGAATAGTAAAAACAACAAAAAAAAATCTGATTTCTTTACTAAATGGCCAGTTCAATAAAATTTTATGCTGAAAAAAATATCAAAAACATGAACAATTATCATGATCAAAAAAGATACAAGAACGACTATAGTGACTTGCATTGCAAATCTGCCTATTTTTCATTGCTAATTCCATCCCATTCCAAGAGTGCTCACCCCCACTTGACACCTCTGAAAGTAAAACGTAAGTCTTAATGCTAAATCCATCATATATATATATGATGCTGTGGTGATTACATGTGTCAAATAAAATGTAATTGTAATTTGTACCTATTACCTGTGATCCACTCTAAAAATTCCTGGGAGTAAGAGTATATGATATCCACTCCTGCCCCATTGGTGACCACAAGCAACATAACTCACAATATTGAGACACTTTTAAACAAAAGTACCTCAAACAGTAAATAGTGTACCAGTTATGTGACCTTTTCCCTGTATGGTGAGAGGTCACTGACATATTTTCCTTTACCATGATCATGAGTATGGGGACATGGTCATGGAATATGACATACCATTTAGTCAAGACATATAAGGCAAAGTTTCAATGAATTACTTTCATTGGTTCAAAAGTTATGCTCCAAACAAGGCAGGCAGTGCCACAACTTAAATAATAAAAAGCATGGGGATAAAGTTGTCATTGATAACAAAACCTGGACTGACCTTCATCAGGAAAGTACAACCTCCAACCCTTGTATGGCGATGCCACCTCAATCCTCGTCTGAACTGTCTGGGAGGAACGAATTCTTTTAGCCTGTGGATCTGCCATCATACCAACTTCACCTGCTCGGGTACTTGAAAAACCTGTTCAAATACAAAAATTAAGCAGATGAGAGAACTACATAAGGAATATAACTGGGGCTGAATATCAAAGTGTCCACTGTACTTCAACAAAATGTTGGAGTAAACATAGGAAAATGATACTCAAATAAATAATAGCAGCATATTGGGGAATTTCAAGTAAACTTATAGGGAAAATAAGAAAAACTTTATTATCTATGAAGCAAATTTATACAACTATACCTCATTCAGTTCATACAACAAACAATACCCATTTCAAAACCCTACAGAAGATGACTTGCCATTTACATAGATACCACAAATCAAACCATTTACCAAAACATATTTTTTTATTCTTTAATAACACTATCATTAAAGACAATGCACAATGTTTGGGATATATGCATCAAATTAGCTAAAAATAATAAACCTAAAATCAGATGACTAATATTTAACGATCAAACATCAAAATTTTGCAAGCTGGTACAAAACATCCACTTAAAAATAATATTACACAGATCTTAAACACAAACATTGTCTGACACGGGCTTGTCACAAGGTTTAAAAAAAATTACTTTCACCAACCCAAATTTCACTTGTCCTAAAGGGTAAAAAAATTTTATTATTATTCTGAAACAACAATGAAACTATTTTTCAACTACAACCTTACCGATATGCATTAAATATTCTGATAAACCTGTTTCTATCAGTAAAATTAAATTTCAAAACTGTACTAATGAGAAAGAACTATGGTATTCTGCTTTACAAAAGTCAACAAAATCAAATACAAATTTCATGTAAAAGAAGTTTTAACACATCTAGATTTGCAACTAAAATTTCTATGGTTTCATGGCAAAACGTCACTACATTTGTAATAGATTAGTTTACGAGTCACCCAAAAACACTAAAACGCTAGTATTAAACACAATTTTAGATCGCAAATCGGTCACATAGTCACTTACTACACGCCATTTATCATGTATCCCAATGAAGAACCAATAAAATAAACATTTACTCATGGGCAACACGTGGGCCAACATTACCTTGGAAATACCCAATCATTATCAATTAATGTTTACAAATTCAATGAACCAGAGTGAGCTGATAATAATATGCTTCTGCAATAGGTTTTACATTTAAAATAAACATAATTTACTTGAAAAAAATATTGAATCCCATGAAAATAATCATTACAATAAAAAATGTAATAAAAGAAAATAAAAAATAAAAATGAATTTTAATACTAACACACAAGCAATTCAATTACATATACGTAACACTTCCTCCAAGAAAAGAAAGATTTATGTAATAAAGCTTTCTTTATACCATAAGTAAATTATACATGAGGTAAAACAAATTATAATAAGAAAATTCTTATGAATTATATAAAGTGTACATGAAATAATATTTTTAAAGATGGGAAAGTGCATCCACAATCAAACTGTTTTTTCCTTTGATGTACCTGATGTCAAAATTATATTCTTGCAAAAACAAACTTCACCTTAACAATCTTTGATTTTTTTTCTTCATCTTGTTGATGAAAGTAAGTGGATTGTGATCACTATATACAACAACTAGAAATGAAGCTGAGCTAATGTAAACTTCAATATGCTATAATGCCAATACTAAAGTCAAACATTCCTTCTTGATTGTTGAATTATTTATTTGGTACTTGTTTAATTTCTTTGAAAAATAGCACACTGGATGATCAACACCATTTCTATCTTCCTGAATTAAAACTGCTCCAACCCCAACAGCACTCGCATCCATAAATAATTTAAATGGCTGACTGAAATTTGGAGCTGTAAGAACAGCAGCATGTTCGATATTGACATTTTACCATCAAAAGCCTTCTGACATTTTTCATTCCAAACAAACTTGTTTTTCTTCCTCAACAAGTTTGTATGGAGTTTAGCAATATAAGAAAAATTAGAACAAAATTTCTGATAGTAGCCAGCCATACCCAAAAATCACATCAGTTGCATTTTACTGACAGGCATATGGAAATCAGAGATAGCCTTGACCTTAGCATCTATAGGTACTTGACCATGTCACACAATATGTCCTAGAATGTCACACAAGCACAGCAAAACTCACTTTTAGATAAAGTGATGTGAATTTCCGAATCGCCACAGGATGTTCTTTCCAGATGTTGTTGTAGATGATCACTTCATTGATCTAAGCATCATAATTATCAAGACCAGAAGTAATCATATTCACCATGCATTGAAAAGTACTTGCAGAACCCTTCATCCTGAATAACATTAATTTATATTGATAGAGTCCATCTGGAGAGACAAATGTCAAAATTTGATTTTGCCTTTTCAGTTAGAGAATTCGACAAAATCCTTTGAGAGACATACTTGGCATTTCAAATTTAATAATACAGTCATCGATTCTTGGTAATGGAAATGAATCTGTCTTTGTCACACTGTTCACCTTCCTATAATCAGTGCACATATGGAAAGTTTTATCTGGTTTTGGAACAAGTATACATGGTGAACTTTTACTGGGCTCTATGAAATCGTTATCCAGCAAAAACTGAATTTCCTTTTTCAAGTATTCCTGTTTGAGAGGGTTCATCCTGTATGGGTGTTGTTTTACAGGTTTTGAATCTACAATTTCAACGTCATGAAAAATTTTGTTTTTCCTTGTAGGAATATCTGGAAACAAGTGCTCATATTTGAATATCTGTTTAAGTTCATTCCTTTCTTCTTGTTTTAAATGCAAAAGTTTCTGTTCCAGATTTTTCATAATTTCCAAATTTTGAAGATTTGTTGCTTTAAGATCAACATCATCCGATTGAATTTTTCACTTAAATCCTCAGTTGGTGGGACAGGTACAACTAAATTAATTACATGATTTACTTGGCTATCTCTTTCAATATAATCCTTTAACATGTTAATGTGGAAAAGTTGTTTTTGTTTTTGCCTACCAGGAGTATTTATGATATAATTTAAACCATTTACTTTCTTTTCAACCTTGTATGGACCATAATACTTGGCCTGAAGGGGATTTTGTGGAATGGGCAATAGAGCTGAAAACTCCTATCCCTTGAGGGTTTTTTTTAAATCAAATCTTGATTTAATTCTGGACTTAGTAAAGCTCAGATTTGCTCTTGTGACTTCACAAGACTTTGACAATATGTACTTAATATCAGAAACATAATCAAAAAGACTGAGTTCCATATCATCATTTTAAAGAAGCTTCTCTTCAACAACTTCAAAGGTCCATGCACAGTATGTCTAAAAACTAGTTCAAAGAGACTGAATCCAAGAGATTCTTGAACTGATTTCCTAACAGCAAACAAAAGTAAATGAATGCCTTCATCCCAATCTTTACTCACATCAAATATTATCAAATCATATTCTTTAAAGTTTGATGAAATCTTTCTAAAGCTCCTTGGCTCTCGGGGTGGTAGGCAGAAGATTTAAATTGTTGAATGCCTAATATGTGCATTCTTGCTGGAAAATTCCAGACATGAAATTTTACGCTTGATCTGATTGGACAAATTTTGGAAGGCTAAATTGAGTAAACTACTTAATCAAAGCTTTTACCATGGTTTTTGGATTTAATATTCCTCAATGGAATTGTCTCTGGAAATCTTGTTGATGCACAACAAATATTGCTTGCCTGACTTGGTCTTTGGTAAGGGACCAACACAATCAACTTCTGCTAATTAGGTTGCAGATGAGCCTTAAGTATCTTCTGATTGGGTTTTCCTACCATTTGACAAGTATGAAAAAATCTACAAAATTTGCAAACATCACTTTTGATTTTTTGCCCAATACAAGTGTGTCAAGATCTTGTGATAAGTTTTATTTATCTCTAAATGACCAACCATGGAAGTTTCATGGGCCAGACTAAGTATTTTGTGTCTGTAAGATTTTGGAACTACAATCTGATAGTTCACTGACCATTCGTCATTAGCAGATACCTCGGGAGGTCTCTTTTTTCTCATAATAATTCCAATTTTAATGAAATAACAGACAGGTACTTCAGTTGCTTCAGTTTCACTAACGGCCCTCTGAAACAAACAAGAGATCTCAGGATCTTTTTCCTGTTCAACGACAAGTGATTGTAGTTTATCACTATGATAAGATAAAATAGAATGAGTAGTCAAAAGAGGATCACTATGATCAATACCTTGTGATTGATCCAAATTAAGAGTGAAAGTAACTTCATCGAAAACCTGACCAATACATGTGTCAACTAAAGGAATAGTTTCCTTATCAAAATCATTCTCAATAGCTTTCTTTGCCATGGCTTTGGTAACTACACAAGCTGGAAATAAATCAGGATTTTCCTTTTCAATAGGATCAACTTTCTGATCCAAAGAAGATTTGTCAGTTACAAGTGGATTAACCACAACCTTGTCTCCAGTTAGGTCAATGCCAAGTAACAAATGGCTGCCCTCAACAAGAAGACACTATACCGACTGTCACATGTCCTGAAATTAAGTCTGATGACAAATTTACAGAATGGAGAGAAACATTAACAATGCCACACTCTACTACCTGCATGAGAACACACTCATTAGAACAGAACCTCTCAGAAAAAGAAAAAGTACCTGATTATAAAAGACTCAGAGAAGCTCTTGTAACCCTTAAAATTAGATTGGCCAAATCACCAAAGAGTGATATAGAACCCTTCGACATTAATTCTCCATAATAAAATCAGACTGGAGTTTATTAGATCCAACAATTGTATTGCTGTAAATACATAAATGTTACCTTGACCTCTTAAAAATATGAGCATTTTGGGTATATCGATCTTGATTCTGATGCCTATATTTCAATTTGAAGCAATCGGAAATGACATGTTCTTTTTTCTTGCAATAGGTACACGTAGGTAGAGAAATGTTTAGAATAAAGTTTATCAGAAGCTTGAGTTTTACAAGTTGTGCCAGATTAGGTTTTAGGAGGAGTCATATTAGGCTGAAAAACTTTTCTACCAGTAGACTGCTAAGTGAAAGTCTTGCCTAAAACAGGAACTTTATGAGTTAAGGAGTACTTAGGAGCAGCAAGAGCATCATTTTCCAAGGTTTCAATCTCATGCTTTTCAAGATTATTCTTAATGTCATTACAGACAGAGTTCTTAAACACTTCAAGCAACAAAAGTTGTTTGATATTTTAATAATCATGTTCAACTTTCTGGGCTAAGCACCATCTCTAAAAAAACTGTTCATTTTCTCTTGCAAATCTGACATAAGTTTGTCAAGCTTCCTTTTCATAGTGCCAAATGAGGCAGCTGCAAGTACCATTTTTTTAAAGTCTTTGGTATGACTCAGCCACGGTTCGAACCTGTGACCTTACACATCCAAGGCAAATGCTCTAACCACTAGGCCACCAGAGTGGTCCAACAATAACATAACAAGAAACATGCATCATAATATCCATAAGTTTTCTCAGTTATGTTTCCTTTTTTGATCCTAATATGACTTAACCAAAATCACATCAAAAAAATATATGACTTTATACTGAAATTCTAAGACCAATAGGCCCACACTACAATCAGCCTAAATCATATTCCAATGCACCATATGTCAACCTAAAAGGGTCTTACAAGCTACAAGTTATGCACATGACTGAATACATGCATGTGTTGTCCCTTCACTGAAAAGCATGTGAATCACAAAAAGCATGAAGATGGTACTGGTTTAGTTAAAGTTCTCCCAAAGTATCTTACAGATGGTTAAACCTGTCAAAATATTTTGAAAAAGTATGGAATATGGCGATAAACATATTTAACAGAAAAACTCTGAAACTAAGTTCTGGGAAAAAATGCATGAAGCTGGTACTAGTTTAGTTAAAGTTCTCCCAAAGTATCTTACAGATGGTTAAACCTGTCAAAATATTTTGAAAAAGTCTGGAATGTGGCAATAACCCTATTTAACAGAATAACTCTGAAACTAAGTGTTGAGTCTATATCTCAGAGGTCTCACTGGGAGTTTAAAACAAGGAGTCCAGGACTCCTAATTTGGTAAAAATAGGAGTCCCACCAGCAAAAGATGTAGTCTCCACTAAGCCTGGCATCACATTTTTTCTTTCACTTGGCTATTGTCACATCTGAACTATCAGTTCTAGCCACTTTAGCACAGTTCTGAATCTCATTGAAATCTTCATTATTCTTTTTAATTTAAAATACTTATCTAAAGTTGCAAGTGGTGTTTTGTCCAAGTCTCTTGATTTCGAGTTCGTAGGCAATATTTATACGGCAACAACTGGAAATGAAATCAATAACAGTGATCACACTGGGCTTCGCCACTGTGGCAAGTTGCAATTTTATTTTACATATTGGCGAAACAATATACCATTTAGCAACAACATTTTTGGCTGATAAAAATGGTATATACAGTCTTGAGTTTAGAGTGGAGAAAATCAAAAGCATCATGAAACCTATCCGCAAACTTGGATATAAAAATGCAATGGAATCAATTGTTACATAAACAAATCCTTATTTCATATTGACAAACCACCCTAACATTGCATTGTTATATTATGATCCGATTATGCTTATGCTGATCTCTGGCCTTGATACTGTATGCTGTAATATAATCAAAACAGCCATGCAACTGACTAGCTACAATCAACCACCTCTGAGGACAGAAACGTGAAATGACTAGTCATCCACAAGACAGCAATTTAAAAAAAAAACAAAAGAAAACAAAAGAAACAAAACCAGAAAAATTTGCTTTGCTGCTTCTTCAATGTAAACTGATTACCTCTGAAGCAACGATATATACCAAAGAATTTCTTTAAAAAATTTTCTCAATGTTCTACGGGTATTTGTTTGGTCTTTAAAGGGAGCCTTTAGCAGTGCCTTCAATAACACATGCACATTCATCAAAGCAAGCCGGCGACCTTTCATCAAAAAAGTCAGCAACAAACTAAACTAAAAGCATTGTATCAGTTTTCATAGTGATTGGAACATTTATTTTGCTGCAAAACTTTCCTCTTTGCAACAAAAATGTGTGTACGTAGGACTCCTGTGTGGGTGATTTTTTGCATCTCAAAAAAAACATTTGCATCCAAATATGCATAATTAAGTGTTTCCGAGATCTCTGAATTTTAAGTACAGATAATGTGGCTCAAATTAGCAATAGTCCACTAACCCAAGGTTTGTAAATTTACCTACAAAACTGTACATTTCATAATTTTGGTAGTCCTTCTGGCTAGTAAAAATGTTGGTGGTGATCACCATATTTACATGTGATCTGCAATTATAACTGAAAGGTAACATTTTGTAAGTGTCAATGATTTACCTCAATTTTGCAGCATCAAATAAAAAAATTGTTAGTTTGTCACTGTCATATTAAACAACTTTTTGAGACCCAAAGCATTTCTTGGAAGGACTATTTCATATTCAAACCTATTGGTCCTTGTGGCTATCAAAACATTTATGCAAAATTCAATATTGAAGATAATGAAAATATAATTTAGATACCTCTTCCTCTTCCTCTGTTGCCATAGTGATTTAAGTATTTGCCCTGCCCTCCTCTCCATCCACCTCTGCTCACTCTCCACCCCCTCCCATGACCCCCTCCCCTCCAGCTTCCCACACTCGAGTGACTGGTTTGACTCATTAAGAAGCCTGTTTAACTGTTGACCTGAAAAAGTAAGAAATAAACAATTTTACTTATTTTATTTGTAACAATATCAAGAAATTAACAACCCCATTTGAGAATATTGTTCTACAGTCATAGATACATATATAATTGGGTATGTATATGTGTAATGTCCTTAACCACCTCCAAGACTGTCAAACCTTCAATTCTTGAAACTTTGCTCAATAAAAGATCATGCAAAAACTTTTGGAATTTTAATCTCATTCCCTGGGGCCTGGAATCCATTGGATGGATCTGTAAGTTATAACTATATAAACATGTACATGGCTTACAACCAGAATACAATAAATAATTATATTGCTCACCTCTATGAAGCTCTTAGTTGTCTCCTATCATGTGGTAAACAAGTTCCAACTATAGTAATACTGACAATGAATTTTTTGCAATATTTTATTATCCCCTTTCAACCTATAATCTTTTTAAGCATTAAATTGTACTGTCTAATCAGAACTATATAGCAAATATTGTACTGACATGCCATTAATCCACCTCCCAACCCATCCACCCACCTACTGACTCACCTATAGTGACAGGGCATAAAAGACATAAAATACAACAAAAACATTCTCTTCTGTGATCTCAAAGTACAGGAACTATAATGAGCTGATAAAAACAGATATTAATGTTGTTTTTATATTAATTTTAAAAAATTCATTTATCCTAAAATTTTCCTGTACAGCTATTATCATTGCCAAACCCTATAAGCCAGATTTTACTGGGTAAAAGTCAATGACTTTAAGAAACCTTAAAGTGACAGTCATTAGTAGTACAATCATAATTCATGCATCAATAATTACCTGATTAGCCACTAAAGATGAGGCCTCCCATGACAAAATTGCAACAAACAGTCCACTCACTGTATTCATGCACAAACATATGTACAATATCCAGTTGATCTGGCATTTTGCACAGCAACACACAAGTAGGTTATTTATTGCATAGGTAATTGGAATAAAGTGCCCACAGTAGCTGACCTGAGCTGATCTGATGGTAGGATTTGAACCTGCAACACCTCAGTCACAAATTCAGCTCACTAACAATCCATTAAGACAGTGCAATACAGACTGAGGGTGACTATCACAATACACAATGTAAGGTCATTAATATGGAAGGTATACTACTGAAGAAACAGTTATTCATGCTCACAACTGCACTGGTCAAAAAGGGAATTCCTAGTAGGCTAGGATGTATATAGCTTATAAGAATCTATGTGAATATAGATACAAATACTTAATTCCCATTAGCAAAGAATCAAATGTAAAACTCAAGAGCTACTACTGAAATGAAATAGTGCTCATCATTACCTCTTTTAAATAATCAACAATAAATGGTAAAAATATTTAATCAAAGTCAGTGAAGCACAAAATATGGGTCACAAAGACCTACTTAGAATACTGTTAAGAACTCATCAAGATGCATCCTCTCTCTAATTTCATGTATAAGGAATGCAGAAAACTTATAAGTGGACATTTTTTTAAACTGAAAATTTGATTAAGGCAGAATAGTGGTCATCTTATAAGTAACATTTTTTTATAAATATAGGGGTAATGTTGGAAACTGGATATTTGCAGTACATAAACATGCTGTCAATTCAAATATTTTTATGTTTTCATGCCATTATTCTTTTCAGAAATGCATAAATGGTGTGCACTATTGATCCTTTTTATGGCAATATTCATTACACATTACTTGTATTTAAAGTTATCAGGATCTTAATATTTTGAAAATATTACCAGTATATTAAATATTACCCACCACAAAGCAAAGTGTCCATCAATGTTGTTTATCATGGGTATTTACTAGCTAGTATACTGGTTCATATCTATGCAAGCCTGAAAATCCTGTATTTTTATTAATATGTATAACTTGCAATATCAACAATGTTTGAAAACCGTATAAATTTAGATTTAATTTGTACTTTCCTTTTTCATAAGTTAGAATTACTTCTCTAGTGATATTTCCCGCTTATTATTCCAGTGTATGTGGCCTGATAAACCCTTAGCGTGTAAAGGCAACACTCACTTTGTTTTAAAGTTGACAATTCTTTTGATAGCACCACAAATTTAACAATATTTTGAATGCCAGTTAAGTTCTACAACTTTCTGTGCATGTTCCACCTTAATCCCTGATCTTGTAATGGCAGAACCTTTTTTATTTTCCTGTTCGACAACCTTCTGATCAAGCAGTGAGTCTGATTCTTGCTTAATGCAAGATAACAAAGGATGGTTATTTGAACTCTCCCTGTGATCTTGCTTCACAATTGACACACATTCAGTTGCAGCCTTTAATGGATTTCAAAGACAATATGAGTTAATTACACAGCTAAGTTTTGTCTCCACATAAGCACCTATAAATGGTAGTAAAGCAGTGGAAATGGGGTTGGACAATATTTATGATTTTTCATGGTACTCTTATTGATTTACAATAAATAGACAACAATGGAAGATTTTGGAACTTCAACAATGAGAATTAATTCTTGGACTTTGTATCAGATGATATCGGAGACTTTTATAGGATACCATGAATCACAAACTTGAGGCTTAATATTGTTTATTTGTAAAATGTGGAATTATCATACTGTAAGCTGGATCATTCAGGACTATTTTTTATATTATTATGTGACCTATAACTAAATTCAATGATTTATATAAATTTATTAAAAATGTCAAGCTTATTTTATTACACGAATATAAACAAAATTAAGTTACAGGTGACATATTCCTCTTAACAATTTCATCATATTTTATACTGGTTTTATATTTACTTTTTCTATATATGTAACTATCTATCCAGTTCAACTTGCCTATTTTTTCTAACATGCAACTCTGACTCAATGAAGACAAATCACCCTTTCAGATGAATTTGACTTACAAAATACATCCCAACATATTTGAGGGTGAAAGGGAAATTGGTTTTTGAAGTCCTAAAATGGGAGAGTTGACTTATGGTCAAGTCAACTTATAATTAGGTATATACAGTATTTGTTCATGCAAAAACTTAACCAGTGAAATGTAGATTACTGTGACCTTTTGTTTTAATGGTATAGTACTAACATACATATAATCATCAAATTTTATGTTTATAGCATGAACAGCTTAAGAACAAATTTGACTACAGTTGAAGTTTGAAATATGTGTCACATTGACCCATTTTTGACACAAGGGTGTAACACTGGTCAATATCCATCTCCTTGCCAAATGTCAATTATTCCAGGAGTAAAAGTATTTATATAGTATGCAAAATATCTGAGGTAAACATATAAACATAACCAAGAACATAAAACTAATATACTTGTATCTAGAAAGTTAACACCATCAGACCACCACATGGAGCCGATGCTGAGATCCACTCCAAAATGACCTGTGAAGATGAGTTCCTTAGACCACTCAGATGTCTGGGGGCCTCTTTCTGCTTAAACAGGGACTTTATATAACATGGGAATTGGAAACCTGAGTGTTGCCAGATATTCATTCCATTTTAGATATGTAAACGAGATTCCCTGTGATTAGTTGATTCATTAGATTAAGGGCACAGCAAAGGAGTGAACTGACCATATCCTATAAACCCACCTGTACTTACCTGGGTTATATGTTGAAGTTCACTGCAAGATTATTCCATTGGAAACCAATTTAAATTTTCTCCCATTTTATTTCAAAACTAAGATTTAATATATTAGAAACACCAGTATTATAAGAAACAATTTTTACTATCTTTATATACTTGAACCAGTGACACATGGGTACTGATCCCTCATAAACTTGCTTTGTGCACGTGTATAAAATAATATCCATATTTCCTGTCTAAACTTGATTAATTGATTATGAAATGTGCAAATAATCAAAGGTTTCTGAAATTTTAATACTTAACAAATAAAATATAATGAAAACAATGTGCAAAAAGTGTTCTATTTGTAAGGTGTGCAACGGATCTCTTGTTGGATACCAAAGAATATTGAAAGGAAGAACAAAGGTAGCACAATCAATTAAAAGATGATGTGACTTTAATGCTGAATACTGTCTGTTGCTGTCCATTCCAGTGATTGCATCGATTCCGGTGACTCAATTCAACCGGGACTAAAGTTAACCATGATTTTCAATTTTAAAGTACAAAGATGGGTTAACAAAATGAAATAAATTATTAAATCAAAATTAGCGGCAAAGAATTTTTCAATGTAGTGACAGTATAAATGGTGACAACTGCTTCTGATTAATGATAATTTAGGCACGATGCAAAATTTATGAATGGGTAGTATAGGTTCTGCCTTTACACCTGGCAGATTGTCCCTTACCTACAAATTTAAAAAAATGAAAAGCATGAAGGATTTATAATGCATACAAACTTTATTCATTTCATTCATTGATTTATAATTTTTATCTCAACTGTCACTAAGAGTTCCCAAACAGTGACATCTTTGCATTTCAAATCAAATGGATGGAAATTTTCATCGTTAACATGGAGCCTGCTCAATGTCATTTTTCGAATGATGTAATGTAGTTAATCTTCTTTGATAATCTCAGTAATCTCAGTTCTACTTTCTGAGAAAGGATGGAATAGAGGACTACACATACAAAGAAGGTAAACAATTTCTCCACATCCAAAGTCTAATCATATTTCCATCAAACATTTATTAAATGGGAAAAATAAATGACTTTACATCTCAACTTTACAGAAATTTACAAAATTATCCAGAGCATATGGAACACTATGAACTACATCACTCCTACTGTGTGAATAAATTATTCTCATTTACATTAATATTAGTGTTGAAATTCCATTAGGTTTGAAATACAATGGTGATAAGGTACTGCTTGATGGCAGTCACGTATGAAATGATATGATGAATGAATGAAATAAGCAAACTGAGTACTTTTTACATCCTTGATGCTTTTCATTTTAAAAATATGTAGAGGGTACAGCCTATAGTATTCATATATTCTCCCCTTTGTTTGTACTCCTATTTTAAAAATTAAAAACATCTATATAAAAATTGCAGATAACTTAGTTATTTCATTCATCAATTTAAAATTTCTAACCTGATTGTCATCAGGGAGGCCATAACAATGCCAACTTATTCAACAAAATAAAAGCACCTAATGTAAACAAGCAGACTGATTACTCACTGTCCTTTTCTGATTTCTAGAATAAGTTTTTTTCAGTAAAACTGTGTCATCTGCATCAAGTATTTGCCCTTTTTGCTTTTAATATTTCTAAAACAAATTGAGAAAATAAAAAAGGACTTGTTTTTACATGTACATAATACATCGATGAGCTGTAACTAAAATGTTTACAGAATTACTGAGATTATCAAAGAAGATTAACTACATTACATCTGTTCCTTGAAAATAGATTCAATATACAAATATGATCATATTACTACAGAAAGTTGGCTATTTGGGACCTCCTGGCGTGAAGGTTAGAACTTATAAATTAATGAATTGACTATTTTTTATGCATTTTTTATATCTCTAATGACATTTATTTTTTAAATGGGTAGCATGGTACAAATGATAAAAGTGTGTAAACTCTATAGCATGACCACACTTGTATACTCCAAAGCTGTATTATCACGAGCTCTATATTATAGCAGCAAACTGGATTTTCCAATTAGTTTTGGATACATGCCATCTATTGGTTCTTTACAGATGTAAAACTGTAACCAGTAAGGACACAAACATCTTAAAACACAATTTCCTTAAATTGTCAACATTTTTTATAAGTATTCAACAAAAAAGAATGAACATCACTTTTTTGTCAAGTACACGCAATTACACCAATCAGCATTACAGAGCTCAAGTCAAGCTTGCTACACCTGCATTGGCCTTGATTACAAAATATATTCAGTGTATCATCTGATGTTTAATGATCATATACTGATAGTGACAAACGTCCTTAGATGGTTATGCTTGGAATTTCATTCCATGGTAGATAGCCAATATGGACCACAATTGACAAAACATTGCTTATGATCCTACTTATACTACATAAATAGAAAAGCAATAATAGTTAAACTATTACAATAATATTTAAACTATTATTAACATTGGTAACATTTCAGTAATAATATTAGATTCATTTGTATATATAGTTTTCTCTGACCACATTGAACTTAAAATTCAGACTAAGTAATATATATTTTTTATCATTTTTAATTTCTGTTGATGTTATTGTGGATTTCAACGTAACTGACATTAGTGTATTCAGCAGTCATTGCATCCTATATTTTGGTGGAAATATTCTGCCAGTGCAAGCTTGGACATTCCATCTTATCACCAAATTAAAATTTATGTTTATTATAATATGTGTGTGCTACCATATGCAAGTTAGGTAAATACTGCAATAATATAGCGGTGTTCCCCAGGTATGGTAATCTGGGTCTACAGCCATATGTGGTTTAATTTACATTTACATGATTGGATTGACTGAGATTTTTTATATCAATAGATAGAAGGGAAGTCAAACAAACTTTGCAATTTGTAACAATGCAGCAATAACAGGTTGTTTTTAATATGCACCGATAACAGCATTAAGTCCTGCGATAATACACATTATATAGTCCAATGCTATATTATCGCAGACTCTATATTATTGCGGGAAATGGACAATTTTCCAAATAATTTTGGACATGTTTTGTCTAGCGGTTGTTTACATATCTTATAGCGAAATTTCATCTAAAATGTCAACATTTTTTATAAGTTTATAATGAAAATGAATGAACATCACTTTTTTGTAAAGTGCATGCAAATTACATTGATCACTGTATACAAAACTCCAAACTTTTTATACCTGCATTGGATTTGATTACAAAATATATTCAGTGTATTGTCTGATGTTTGATGATTATAGGTCATATCCTGATAGTGACATACATTTCATTACAAGGTTAAGGTTGCAATTTGATCTCATGGTAGTCATTATGGACCCAAATTGACAAACACTGCTAATGAGCCTACTTATCCAACATAAATAGTAATGCAATAACACTTTAAATTAGTAACATCTCAACAACTATATATATATATATATATATATATATATATATATATATATATATATATATATATATATATATATATATCTGCCCACATTGCACTTAATTCAAAGTGATACATATCTTTTTACTACTGTTATTATGGATTTCAACTTAAATGACAATAGTGTATTCAAATTAGTCATTGGATCCTTTATTTTGGTGAAAATATTGAGCCAGTGCAAGCGTGGATTTTACATCTTATCACCAAGTTAAAATTTGTGTTTATTATAATATATGCATGCTACCATACATAATTTAGGTCAATACCTAGCTACGATGTCGTAGCCTCAACTTATTTTGTTGTGGTTGTGTCCACAAAAGGACTAATGTATTAATATTAGTACTAGTCACAACCGCGATAATATAGTTGTTCCCCCTCCCCCCCCATGGTACGGTATGTATTGACTGATATCTTTTATATAAATATATAGAGGAAAAAAAAGAGAAACATTACAATTTGTAACAATGCAGCAATAACCGATCGGTTTTATTGTGTACGGATAACAACATTATGTGCCGCGATAATACAGCGTTCCAAGCTATGATCCGCTTTTAACGTTAATGTAACCTGTTTTTAATAATTACCCAAAAGTGAGAAAGAGATAGTAGCAGAATCAGATCTATCGATACATTATTTGTATTTTAAACATCTGCAAAGAGGTTTTGCAAATTTTGACCAAAGCAGGTGCTGATCTCAGCAACAGATAGATTTGTATCGCCCGCTGGATTCTGACCTTGAACTTTACTCTTGACAATTAAACGCGTGAAAATCAGAAATAACTTTGATAGTCTTGCGTTTTTATGAAATGTGCGTATGAAAAACGGAAGAAATCGCTGGGGCTTAACTTAAAAATTCCACAGAAGCTCGTACAGTTGCTTACAATTTACCAATAAAGTATACATAATCATTTCTTAGTACAATATGAGTTTTAGGTCAATTGTAAGCAACGATACGAGTCTCTGTAAATAAAACTGGACCACCAAAATTTGGGTTTTTAAAATCTGGTAGACTCCCTACCACAGGTGCTCGAGGCGGGCTTGATGTTAAGAAAAAGAAAACAATAATCTGAAGGAAAAAAGTCACACAGTGACAAAGATACTTGAGATTACCCCATGTATCTCTTATATAGTATGATAGAGATGGTCCAATGTCAGAACGGGTCATGGGGATAATCTGAGGACTTTTTCCTTCACAATATTGTTTGATTGTTTTTTGTTTTTGTTTTTTTTTTTCTTAACATCAAGCTTGTGTCGTGCACCTGTGCTCCCTACACGATCATAATTCTTGATCATTCATATTTTACCCATTTCACCAAAAAAATGCATTTCATTGTAATGGTTTCTAAGTCCGCTTAAAAGTTTAATAATTAAAAAGTATACCAGGTACATTATGAAACCTGCAATTGGCTCCCTCACTTATTAAGCTGAACTACAATATATGTTTCTGTCATTTGATGACAAAGAGATCTTGATCCAACTTTAACTGTAAATTGTCCATTTTAACATTAAACAGACTGCGGGGAGGGGAGAATTAAGATATAATATGATTTTCATGGAAGAGAAATATACATCTCTAAACGATACACAGAGAAAACAATATGACAGTATATTTTCATCTTTGTATGTATGTATTTGAAATTTAAATTTACAGCCTAAAACCGGATCATATAAAACATTAACGCAGAATAAAATAGAATAAAACTACTTAATATCGTTTCCATTTGTCAAAATAGCAGGAATACCATCGGACAAGAGCTCAGTGACATTTGCATTAGTTCATTTCCAACCTATTATTGACTTTCTTAAGATTTCGTTGATGATTTATATTGGGCATTCTTTTCCTTGGCACTAATACTACGAATCTGTGGTTTTAAAATAAGAAACAGAAAGAAGCAAAGTGAAGTTTTGTAAATAAACAAATATTATTCTCTGTTATAGAATTAAAATTGAAGAGTAAATTATAGTATTGTGAATTAAACCCCAAATTATTGTAAATGTTCTATCACAAGTGAAAAACTATAGGATGTTCTGAATGAATTACAACAGTCCTAATCACAACAGTGCTGAATGTCCTGATGTGTCAAAGTGATATATTATAGACTATATTTGAATAAATACACAATATCCAAAAGAGATGTTATTTCAGTCAATGATCACTTTAGTCCTCTCAAATTATATCTAAACACAAGAGTAAATAACTCCGTGGAATAAACTTAATATTAGAATGAAGATCTCTGTTGACAACAACCAGCTGTAAAATCTTCAGGCACAATACGAGGGCCAGGATGTAGGATCAAACGTTCCCTTCCAGAGAATTCTAAGGTCAAAAGGCCATGTCAACAATGTCTACAACTTACCATTTCAGTATCTTCAATAATAATATACAATCACAGACAGAAATTAAGCACACACACACACACACAAACACACACAAGTTCAGCACAGAATATAGATATACAACACTAACAACGGGTCTTTCTCATTTTTCAGTATTCACCTCGACTTGTTAATAAGTGTCACGTTTGCTCAGCCAGCTATCAGGAAATGTATTAACCAGGGTATTATAACGTTTGATGTGCAAACATTGTCGAAGGCTAGTGTTGATCCCTTATGCAAGGATGCCGTGACCGCCAGCCAGGCTATAGTCAGTACCATCTAGAAAAATTATTGTAGGATTCACATCCTGGAGTTAAATATTGGTTCAGAGATCAAATGAAGCCCCTTAATTTATGTGACATCAATGGTTCAATAACTTGATTCGTTTTATATCTCTAGTAAGTTTTGCGACATTTAACTGTGTTCTTAACATCTCCATTCGTACCTAGCCAAGAGACAACTTGTCGAGTTCTCATTTTTTTGTGTGCATTTTTTCCATTTGAGTTGCGTGGATTTGAGTAGGGTTTCTCTAATGAGGATTTTAGATTCTGGTAGCTGATTTTTGTTTTTGTATACCTCATAATTTTATCCTCGAATCACCCGTGAGTATATCATTTGAGCAAGTGTAAACAAATCCGTAGTGAGCCTTTTTTTTATCGTGGTCGCCCGCAAGTTAAGTTACTATATCATAAGTACCAAAGTCAGGCCGATATTATTCATCGCAACAATACTATGTAGGAATAAAATTACTGATCACCACTACACCATGCAATGCATTATGATGAGAGCATTTTCTCAGTGGCAGAGTTCCTGCGAGAATATTTTATGATGGCAGAGTTAGAGTTAGTGTGGGCACATTTTATACTGACTTCGACAAAGCTAGTATGAGAATATATATATATATATATATATATATATATATATATATATATATATATATATATATATATATATATATATATATATATATATATAAAGAATACAAATCATATGGCGAATGTAGGGGTTTACAAACACAACGTTTTAGTGTTTATTTGTTTGTCGTATATGTTTTGTATTTGCCTTTAAAAAAGACTCATTAAAAGTCGAAAGCGCTTAGGCTAGTTAGTTACTAGTTTCGTACTGTTCGTCGTCAGTTTATTGCATCTCTCTCTCTCTCTCTCTCTCTCTCTCTCTCTCTCTCTCTCTCTCTATATATATATATATCTATATATATATATATATATATATATATATATATATATATATATATATATATATATATATATATATATATATTCACAGATTGCTACGTATAGTATTTTGAAAGAATTTATGCGTATATCCAATCTGATTCTGTGAATAATATCTCATTATAGTGGAGTGTACATAATTTTACATAGCAGTAACAACATAATGCAAAATGAGTTTCCCAGGTTATCTTTGCAAAAGAGCTCAAACACAACATGTATATAGAATGTCCGCAACAACATGACTGCCAATCGAATACGGTCACGGAAACATCGCACGGAAGGGTATCAATTCACGAAGGTGAGTTGGTCACCGCTTGACACCTGAAGATAGATATTCCTGAAGAATTTGCTATTTACGCGTTCGAGTATCACGCGATTGTCAATCAATTTACAAGTCATACGCTGGAGCAACGATGTATTCATGAGTCAAATTAGATTTCAATTGCAGTTCCGTTTCTGCGGAAAAGACTTGCAATATATCTTGCACAAATGATCTCACAAGATGCTTTGCCTCCGGGGGACGTAACGAACATGGCGACACTGTTAAATGATGACATGGTTGTCTTACAATATAAACCGGGTCTGACATTGTAAATAAACCATTATACTAGGTCAATAGCACAAACATTGTCCACCTTCTAGTTCCCTTGGTGCATACAGATACCGAACCAACTTGTTTCTAGTTGGGTTTAACGGCGGTTGTTGTGAAATGATTTTATAAGTACAGGTGACAGCCTTTTGCCAAATTATATCGGAGTGTTTTGATTAAGTTACGTTTATCATTTCATAATATATTAAATATATGACTAATGGAAATCGTGTTATAGCCTTGCGATACGTTCTAAAGTGCTACCACTCTGGATATGAGATCAAACACTCCGAGACCTCATTAACAATTACAACCACTACATATTCAAACTCGAATTGAATTTACAGTAAGTCTTTTTGCGCAGTATCGCGCATATCATGAAAAATAGTGTATTATACAACAAGTGTGATGCATTCAACATGCAATCACGAAAATTGAAAAGATCCGATTTGATAAACGAAGACACGAAAAGCTTTGCTTTAATTGCCATTTCTTTTACCGCGTAGGCAAAACCCAGACCATTCATCCTCGGCAATGTGTTTCCAAACTCAGTTGTAGCGTTAATTATCGGTCCGTCACGATTAGGGAAATTCAGCTGACGCTGAATATGATTCTGATGGTTAACATGTGACCGCCTGCATGGCTTGCTATCAAAAGTGCTATTATGTTCTCAAGGATTTTACGGAAGCGCTTCAATCGTCGCCAAGATTAAATCAACAACTCTGACTTCTTCCACATAATCTACGAATCTCATACCATGAATCATCTTGATTCAAATGCGAATAATTGTGTTGTGTACGATGATGTGGTGCTTGAACACCATGAAAACCCCACGAGGATATTTTCCCCCGTCCACACAAAAACACAGAAGTGATCTATGTCACACAACGATACGAACATGTGCCTAAAGAACTAAGGTACACCTGTAACATGGTGATATTTCATGGCTTTTGATGAGAATAGCATTGGGTCAGCTCATTGGATATGATGTGCACCGGAATACTCAAAGGATGTAGAAATGAATTATGTTTGCGGAGGTCACTCGGGGTTCTTACAGTTTGGTTACTATTGATTTGAACAGAACCTCCCGAAAATATCGTGCGGGTTTTGACACAACATCCACTGTATGCTCTTACAATCTTAAAATAAGTAATATAAGCTTTGTACAATTCAAGACAGAATTTATTTCCCATGAATACAAAGTGAAGATGAAAGGAAATGGAACTTACAGTATTGCGATTTAAGTCCAAAAATATTCCTAGAATTACAAGCACAAGTTCTACTAAGAAACGTTCTGAGTAAACTTAGCAGACATTAAACATAAATCCGACACTGAAAATTTAATATGCCTGTAATGGATAGTAACGTGTTGATGTGCCAACAATCACTGGTAGGATCAGAATTCTTATTTTGAAATTTCGCTGTAAATTCGAGTCATTATTTCCAATTATTAGGATATCAAATTTAGGTAGAGAAATTAAAAGGTATGTAGGACTATGTTGTTACTTACAAATTAAGATTAGTTACAAATTGAATAGCTTGGTTCAATTTAAAGGCTTGGATGTCATAATAACAGACTTACTTTAGAAGCCGCTTTTCACAAATGTAATCCTAACTAGTCTGGTTCAGAATTCATGACAATAAACGATTTACTCGCTTTCTTTTCAACTGTAACGAAATTAATCAGCCGAACGAATCAGGTCTCGTTTTCGTATCAAATATTACTCCATGTTACAAGTGGTAATCCATGTCACGAGTGGAACAAAAAGCGATTGACCAAAATTGACCATAATCCATATTAAGAGTTGAACAAAAGCTATAGCCTCTTTTCAATAATTAATTCAAGATAGACCCTCTGATTGGGACACGTAGTTATTCCACGTCATTTCGGAATATATAAAGGTCGAGCCTATCTGAAAACTTCAGGCGTTAAGTCCCATTCAGAGAAGAGTGTCTGTCTGTATTTACAGGTGAGAATTTACTATTACTTACTTTAAAGATTATTGGAGTAACTTGTAGTCGTAATATTTTTGTGAGTTCTCTTTTTATGTACTATTATAATGTAATGAAATATTGTGTTGTTTTTATGTTCATTTGTATGAATTCAATAGATTCATAGTATTCTTTAGATAATACATTATAATGTCCAGTGATCGTTTGCAGGTTATTGTTCTAAATTATATGAAACAAAATATATTCCTTGAAATGATTATAGCATCAGTCATAATTATTGAATTTTAGGCTTCAAACAATATTTAATCACTTGTATCGCATTCTAAAATGCATTGAACTTTATAAACATATGAAGTAGTAGATCACAGAGAAATTGTGTAATATGTATTGTTCAATATGTATTGTAAAATGTATTGTATGCATAAGTGTATCTTTAGAATATAGTTTCGTATATATCAATAAAAGTCGTTAAGTCCCATTCAGACAAGAGTGTCTGTCGGTATTTACAGCGATCTCTGCTACCTCTTGCTGTCTGAGCTTCCCCAAAAGATGTAGCTGTATCGACACCATTACGCATGACACTTAGTCTTTGAGAGAGTCCGAATTCCCCCTACTTTTTCTCTATATCCTCCCTTCTAGCCACGCATTAGAATATTGCTAAGTGTTTACGAAAACAAATTATTCAGATTCTTCACAGTTTCGTGAATTAGCTTTCGTAAAACAATATTATATCAGAATACCTTTGTATTTCCGCGAAGAAATAATTTTAATAATTTACACAACAATAATTTATTCCTGATGTGACGTTAAAACACGAATGAGTAGCCTTTCCAGTGAAAAGACTATATAGTCTTCTACTTGACTTCAAATCACAATTAGCATTTTGTAAAACAAAGAAACTATTACCTACTGGAAAATAACGTTCTAGAAACTTCTTAATGTTAAACGTTAGTTATAATTAGAAAGTCGGTCACTAAAATTATACTATATAATCTGGACTACGTCGGGAAAGCCAAAACAATTTTTAGGGTAATTCCAATAACCTAGAAACAGACCCAAATAAACATGTTTAATTATATTCATAATGATACTGTTATTAAAGCCATACACATACAGAATATTGAAGTTACATATTAGTTGCTTACAGAATTTAAAAATCAACAATTCAGGTCATGTAGAAAAGTCCAACATACAATCTTACATTACAATATCACACAATACAAATTAATAAATAGTAATCAAACAAACAAACAAATCAAATCAAAAATAGTAAAGAAAAAGAACGATTTAAGCTTCCCTTTTACTATTAGTCAAATATATATGGGATTTTTTTTATAAAAAAAATCACATAAGATGAAATCTTATACTCAACATAATATTACTATACACGTGAAGTTCTATCAGCTATGAAATTGTCTTTTCCCTTAACGTACCTAATGTTAGTAATTATTCCTGCAATATCAAACTTACCTTAATAATCTCTGAGTTTAGTTTTCATCCTGGCAATGAAAGTAAGAGGATTATGATCACTAAACACAATAATCGGAAAAGGAGCTGAACTAATATCCACTTCAAAGGGCTGAAATGCCAATATCTAACCCAAACATTCCTTCTTGATTGTGGAATAATTTCTCTGGTGCTTATTTAATTTCTTATAAAAATAGCACACTGGATGGTCTATACTATTTTTGTCGTCTTAAACCAATATTGCACCAACTCCAACATCGTTTGAATCAATACATTTTAAATGACTGACTGAAATTTATAGATGAAAGAATAGATACAATCTTAAGCCTCCTGACATTTTTTAGACCAAAGAAACTCGGTTTTCTTACTCAAACAAATTTGTGAGGGGTTCGGCAATTATGGAAAATTTCGAAAATAATTTCCGGTTGTATCCAGCCATATCCAAAAATTGCATCAGTTGCTTTTTACTGATATGCACAATAGATTCAGAGATAGTCTTGACCTTAAATTTCATGGGTTGAGCTTGTCCGTGTCCAATGATAAATCCTCGGTTTAAAAAAAAAAACAAACCTGGGCTACCTGATGGTTTTACCACATCCATTATTATAATTTTTCTTCTTTAATCAACACTCCACCAGCCCCATATATCACTTACATCAACAGACATTTTAAATGATTGAAATTTGAAGCTGAAAAAACTCGTGCATTTTTAAGTAAGATCTTTAACTTTACAAGTCTCCTGACATATTCAGAACAAAACATTTTCGTAACTTCACAAATTGGTTAGGGGCTCAACAATTATGGAAAAATGTTATAAAATAAACAATTTCAAATAACATCCAGCCATACCAAAAAATCTCATCAACTGCTTTAGATTGAAAGGCACAAGGAATTCGGAGATAGATTGACCTTAATTTCTTTAGGTTTAGCTTGTACGAGTCCCACGATATGTGCTAGAAATGTAACACAAGCAAGGCAAAACTTATCTTTACAAAAATTAATCCTCAGATTTACATTACTGAGTCTATTATAGAATCTCTGAAACGTCTCCTATTGATCTTTCCAGGTAAATGATAACGTCATTGCCGTAAGTGTCACAATTACCTAGACCAGATGCAATCATGTTCAATAAACGTTGAAAAGTAGTAGGCGAACTTTTCATTTCATGTGGCATCACTATAGGTTTGTAGGATCTATCTGGAGATACGAATGCTGACATTTCATTTGCCCTTTCCGTCAGAGGAATTTGCCAGAATCCTTTCAGAAGGTCACATTTGGTAACATATTTGATATTATTCAATTGGATCAATACAATAATCGATTACTGGCAATGGAAATGAATCTGATTTTGTCACACTGTTCACTTTTCTAAAGACAGTGCACATGCAGAAAGTATTATCTGGTCTCGACACAAGAATACATGTTGAACTCCAGTCACTGTTACTTAGTTATATGCAATCATTCTCCAACAAATACTTAATTTCTTTCTTCAAATATTCCTGTTTGAGAAGGTTCACCCTTTAAGGATGCTGTTTCACAGGTGTAGAATCTACACTTTCATCATCATTGTAGATTTTATGGGTTCGTGTTGGAACATCTGGAAAGAAGTGTTCATATTCAAGTAATAACTGTTTTTGTTCGCTATTTTCTGTGATTGTAAATGTGAACATTTGTGATCCAAATTATATACTAGGACTATTAAAAATGTAATTTAAGTCACTTGTTTTATCTCTAGCTTTATAAGGACCATATTACTTGAACAGAAGAGGAATCTGATGTTCGGATAAAAGAGCCAGAACTCTATCACCAGGCTGAAAAACCCGTTCCCTTGTATTTCTGCCATACATTAATTTAATTTTTTACCTGGTCTTATGCATGGGACCGACATAATCTAAACATTAATCTATTAAATGGTTCGACAGATGCAGGACTAGTTTGCAGATGAGCCTTATGTATCTTCTTACTGAGTTTTCATATCATTTGGCAAGTATGACGAAATCTACAGTGTTTAGAAACATTACTTTTAATTTTCGGCCTTGAAAAAAATGATTTAAGATGTTGTGGCAAGTCTTAAATGACCAGCCAAAGGAGTTTCTTGCACTAGACGAATAAGTTCCTGTCTATACGACTTAGGAACCAACAATTTAATAGATCACTGGCCACTCGTTACCAGCAGGCACCTCATGTAGTCTCCATTTCCTCATAAAGACCCTATTTGTAAGAAAATGACAAGCAGGCACTAGTGCGACTTCAGTTTCGCTATTCGCCCTCTGAAACAAATAGTAGATCTCAGGATCTTGTTCCTGTTCAACAATGAGTGATTGTCGTTTATCACCCTGATAAGAATTTCGAGAATGAGCAGTTAAAAGAGGATCATTTTGATCGCTATCCTTTGATTGATCTATACAAGGTGCGAAAATTACCTCATCAAAAGCATGACCAATAAATGAGTCAGCTAAAGGAATAATTTCATGATTAAAATCACTCTGGAAAACTTTCTTTGCTATAGCCCCATTTACTGCACAAGTTGGGTGTAAAGCAGAGATTTCATTTTCAATACGATCGACATTCTGAGCAAAACAAGACTTTTCGGTTACAAGTGCATTAACCAAATTTTCTCCAACTAGATAATTTCCTAGTAATAAATGAATACCATCTATGGGTTATAGCAGTGTTGTGTTAAGACATAGGCACGCGAGTCACGTGCCTATGTTCCCGCGCAGCTGGGGGCCCAGCGGCGGATCCAAAACACAATTTAGGTGTCGGTTGGTGTGATAAGGGTTTTTTTTTTTTAAAAAAAAAAACATTAAAGTTCTCCTCCTTTCAATTCAGTGTCGTAACTAGGGAATGATCTCCCGCGATGTAATTGCCCAGTGTGGACGCATAGATGGACCTTTACGGATAGCTGGGCAAAGCATTTAAAAAAAAGAGAACAATGAGCCCCCTTTCAATGGAATAAAATATAAAATTCTAATCAAATAGCATATAATCAAGAAGCAATCAATTCCCTATAACCGATTTACTAAATTACGTATTTAATTAAAGCATAGCCAAAATCATGTTCTATTCAACTAATAGTGAATGAAAGAATTCATTACAACGTAAAAATATCATCATGTACTCGAGTTGTGATTTTGAGTCCAATCTTATGCTCTGACAGCATCACCTGACACTTGTCTTCACACGACTTGTCTCACACGTCTAACTACGTTCTTGGTCCTCTTTCGACCCTCACTGTTCTGACACCCCGTGGATGTAGACTTCCTCTTACTCGTTGAGTTTTCTCCGTATTCCTCCTTCCCCTTTCTCTCGTTCGGAGTACGAACTATGAAGACTGAAACTCGAACTACGAAACTGTCCCCTTAAATATAGAGTATGTCTCAAGCGAGACAAATACCACTACAAATTTACTTATAACGATAAACTATATTTCTCGTACTCAGATTTTGGTGGATTTCACTATATAATCTCACGTGACTTAAATCAATACTCTCACAGATTCTATTTTGCGGTATGTTTACCGTTAAGTTGCTACACATGATCTTAACTCAAATTCATCCGAATTTACGGCGAATCATTAATTCCCACGTGCCTTCTACAAACAAATGTGTCCGTATAAGCCAGCATGCATTACAACACGACTAAGTTACGTTTGGCTATTCAATGCAATTTCCGCTCAAATTTTTATGCGTAATATGCGTAAACATAGCTATTCTAAAGTACATTGCGTGAACAATTAAATATTGTGAATCATAAGCAAATGACAGCCATTTCTCGTAAAAATACAGCAGAATGTCCTTTGTTTTTTTTATTTGCATCCGTTGAAATTCTAGTTTGCTTTGCATGGTTATCTAACCGCAATACTGGTTAATTTGATATTAAATTCTTAAGATCTTTGAGAACTTCTTTAAGATTTGTCAAATATTTCTTTTGTAAAAGAGTTTTCATTATAGCTATACGACTTGATTGATCAGGCAAAAATCAGGCAGTTGACCATTCCAAGAAATATTTGCAAGTCTTTTTTAAATGTACGTTTCTTCATATCTTGTATGGCTTCGGATTTTCGCTGATGCAGCTTCATACCATCTTCTTATACAAAATCACTTAAAACTGAGTTTCGTTCACACAGACTAAACACTTTGACTTATATATCTTCAGTTTGATCTTTCTGGCTTTATTGAATACTTGTCTTAGTCGTAATCATGCCCCGTTAGGTCCTTTCCGCATATAATTATATCATCCTTCAATGTATCAATTCTTACAATGTTTTTAAACGGTGTATCGGTTATTATGCGATAAATTTCTGTAGCACTTAATATTCCAAAAGGCAGTCATACACATCGATATAAGCCAAGAGGTGCTTAATTCAGAACTTTCCTTATCAATTTGCCAAAAACCTATTTAAAGCATCAAACTTCGTGAACACTTTTGCTCTCGCAAATCGTAACATAATTTCTTTAAATTCTTTCTTTGAATAGTTTATTCAGATATCGTTGATCTAATACAATCCTAAAAATTTCCGTTTGCATTCTCAACAATTAGAAGGGAGTTAAGTCATTCTGTGGATTCTTCAGCTTTCTTGATTACATTAAGAGCTTCCATTTTCTCAATATCTACTTTCAGGGTGTAGTAAAGAGCAAAATACTAATGTCCTGCGGGCTTCCACAACTGCAGTCTTTCTTACCTTCGTGCAAGCCTTCTTTGGTAAGCATCGAACACCATCAAATTGATCTACATAGTCATAAAATAATATCAGTCTCGGGGTTATTTTCTCGTGTATCCACCGCAAAAAGTACAAGTTTGAATAATTTCATTGTATCACAAGTATTACGTCGACGAAAAGGTCTGACATTGCTGTCGCTGTGATAATTACAGTTGTATACAAGTAGCATTCATGTCTAAGTCTTAAAGACAACAGTTATAACAATTCGGCACACAAGACGAAAGAAAAAAATGAAAAGGATTTTCAAACCATAAGAATGAAAAGTAAGAAGTATAATTAGTGGAAAAGATGCATTTAATCGTTTTTACAGTTTTGAACCATCTGAAAACACTATACCGACAACCCAACCCTTAAAAGGCAATAGAAGGACAGTATATGTGTCACTATTAAAAACCATAAAGCTTTGTTTTTCAAAATTAATGATATTTTAGAATGTTTATAGATAAATAGTGCATATGAAAATAAAGTAATTACAAACATGCCAAACGAGAAAAAAGTAAGCAGATCCCCAAATATTACTGTTAAACAACAAAATGGCACACAAGTCGACTACAATGTATGCTATGTCCTACAATGAATTAAATGAGATTACAGTAAAACCATAAATTTGAGGGGAAAAAACAACATTTTTACAAAGATGAAAATCAAATTCAGTCTAAAAGCTGCCTTCTGCAATATTTGTAACAAGGAAAAAGACAACGAAGAGCACGCAAATATTGATTCTATCACTGGGACAAAAGATGCAGCAGCGATTCATACAAATACTCGACCGACTATTCATTTTGTTTGGCTTTTGTTTTAAACCATGACCATATCGATAAAACCGTCTTTTACGTAGAATGACCACAAAATTGGAAGACTTTGTACATCATTAAGTTCCTGTTCAGGTCAAGTTTTGGGGAGGATTTTTCCAAAATTTAAAAAAAACCCTGACGTTCCCCGAAAGGGCATCAAAACAAACGTCTATGTATCTTTTTCAAAGTGTGCATAATACACAATAAACATGCGCAAGAATAAAACGATGGTAAAATTTCATGTGATCAGTAATTGTACATTTCCGGAAACCCTAGCAAGCCTCCTTCCCACCCCATTCCCTTCGGCCCTGTCATTTGGGCGAAAAATACCCCCTCCCCCAAAAACAACTTTTCAGTGTGCATATATACAAATTCTGAATTCTCAGTTTTAAAATAACTTAGTAACTGAAATGAAACCACTGATATGAATGGTACAATCATGCTTAGAGAAGCTGCGTCCTGAAGGCAGAAATGTGGTTGTAAACATAACTGCTACAGAAAACTGAACTAAAATTTTCAGTCTGTTTTTGATTTTGTAAAACATTGATTTACCTAAGAGTTGGAGGTTGAGGAAAACACTTCTCTCTACCGCTATCAGTTACACTACATCTTACCCAATTTGCTACAACTGCAACGGGCGTGCTTGTTGCTGTACATTCTGTTGTAATTGCTCTACCCTTTTATTTTATTGAGTTTTATTCTGTCACAGATGATGTTTTACGCCGTCAAATTTTGTTTACTTTATGTTTAACTCGCGAATATTTTTAAAAATTTATATATCTAATTAATTATGCTAAATAACCAATTTACACTCTCAGTGCTATACTTGTAGTGTACAATAATTTAAATTTGTTAACTTATTTTTTAATTTTAAAAATCTATAGTACAAGTTATGCATTCACAATTAAGATAGATCAAGTGTATTTTTTAATCCTCTTCGATCATTATTATCGGTTTGGGAAAAAATGTAATGTTTCTAATGTATATTTGAGATCTGTCATAAACCTCTCTCTCTCTCTCTCTCTCTCTCTCTCTCTCTCTCTCTCTCTCTCTCTCTCTCTCTCTATATATATATATATATATATATATATATATATATATATATATATATATATATATATATATAGCACACACACACACACACACACACACACACACACACACACACACACACAGAGTCCCGGTTACGCAAAAGTGAATTTTTGAAAACTTTTTACAGTATTTTTCATAAAACACCAAATATCTTATTATTTAAATAAAAATGCACATTAACAACAGTGACGTTTTAAGGCAATGGCACGCGAGGAGGCACTGAAAACAAAATTATCGGTGTCGGTTGTTTTAGCAGTTTAGTGTTGCCTAGGGCCCCCAAACTTCTTAAAACGGCTCTGATTAACAAGCAAGACCGGCAAACACAGGGGCTCGTTATAAAATTCTTCCCTAAAATTATTACACCTTTTAATTTAACATCTACGTACTATATCACCTGGCTTTTAAAATATTCCCGCAAGCAATAAAAGAATCTAGCTATTTACAGAAGGGATCATCAATTGATTACGATCAACCTACCTGTAAAATTCCTGAAAAAGTAACATACAATATTTCGTCTTGTATTAATTTATTCTCGTGAAAATCGTGTTCACTGATTCAGGTCACAATATGAATTATGTTAATTATCATAAACGGTTGCAGCTTTCATAGATTAACTCGATAGGGGTTAGATGACAATCAGAATTAAATAAGTAATATAAATGGCCAAGAGAAATCAGGTAGTTAAAACCCATGACTTAAAATCCTGAAGACAACGACTTGCCATAACATGACACGTAGCACTCAGGATTATTGTAAGTGAAAATATGACTATCGGTAACTGGATAGAGGTATGTGGGGCCTAAATTCGGAATCATATGGTTATGTTATTAAAGGTCTCGAACCTCTCCCACAGCTCTATCTAATGGCCCATACTATTAATTTCATTTGTAACGAGCCACTGTGTGGTGAAAATGTGTAGTGCTACCGTTCAAAGCGCCAAATTCAACCTCGAAAACAACCAATGAAAAATACACATTTACCCTGACGTCATAAACCAATATGGAGGTCACTAAACGCCAAAGTGGTAAATGTAAAACTTGACTTGATTGTTGCATGTACCGTTATTCGCACGCAGTAAACGTGAATAAGGTAAATATTTGTCAGTAATGCACCAA
Organism: Potamilus streckersoni; assembly: GCA_016746295.1. NCBI lineage: Eukaryota > Metazoa > Mollusca > Bivalvia > Unionida > Unionidae > Potamilus > Potamilus streckersoni. The sequence continues at coordinate 316,819 of JAEAOA010001738.1, read as the reverse complement.
TAATGCCCTCTAAAATTCGATAATTGCACAAGTATTGCACATAATGGTTGTATAAGCTTTGCATGTAGTAGAATAGTATGCTTGATTGAATTTCAATCCACGCTTTCGCTTGGACGAGCACTTTGCGCTTTGCAGACCTTGCTATTTAACATTTCCATCGTTGTTTAGGCTTCCTGTGTTGAGATGTGAAAACTTAGCAAGACTGCCAACTGTTATAAGAAAAGCATGCTAGTTTAATAATAGTTTGATAAAAAATCTTTTGATCTCGTAAAGTTAATTGGTTATCATTAATTCGGATGTAAACAGCCAACTAGGCTTGGGGGTCATCGTAGTCCTACAATGTACGACATCGACCCTGATATGTATGTTTTGGGAATCGAGCCTCTAAACATACATATCAGGGTCGATGTCGTACATTGTAGAACCAGGGGTCTTCGTACTTGGAAAAATCATAGTCATTCAACAGACTGACCTATCTGTTGTGTGTGCAACAGGGCTGTAGATCATAACGGGAGATAAGGCGGTGGAGGAGAGGTGGATGGAGGCCTAAATTTGTAGAAATATTACATGGAAAGAAACTATAGGAAGGACACTGGTCTGTACCCAGTTTCAAGTGCCTGGTTAAAAAAAGCCCAGAAAGTTATATCAGGCATGACTTAAACAAACTTTTGTCAAAATAATATATTTAATTTTTGCAGTCCAAGTTTCTTTCAATCCTTCCCACACCATTTGTAATGTCCCAACATTTATTTTGGGGTCAGAGTTGGAATTTGCTGACACCTTGTGGTGGCATATAGTAACAGCTTACCAATGGGTCTTTCAACATTAAATGGTGTTACAATTAATACCATTTTCTTTCATTGAACATAACTTGTCAGGATTTTACTTGTTCCCCAGCATGATCACCTGACCAGGTGTATGATTCATTTCATTAAAATGAATTTTCCATCCTGACCTTCACAAATGTTTCCTTGCTTTGACATGCATAATCAAAAACTCAGACACTTGCAAATATTGTGCAAAAGAACTAGTAATAAAAAACCCCAGGTGTTTACAATGCCTGTTTAAGGTGAAAGTAAAGAAAAATTATGAAATCAATGATATAAGGGTCCACTTTTCCCAAAACTTGGCGCTTCTATTTTTAACTTTGGTTTACATTTTGCAAGTCCATTATATGATAAAACACAATTTTTATAATTGGTGAGATTTGGAATTTTTGATGGACAATGTGCTCTGTATATAACATATTTTGCTGGCAAAATTAGAAAGTTGACAAGATTGTCAACGTTGTTATTCCTATAAAAATAGCTTTTTGTGTCATTTAAAAATTTGGAACCATTCTACAAATAATTTCCCAAAATGTTAAGTAACTGAACAGTCATAGAACTTGTTCTTTTCACTCCTGACAGAAGGTGTATTTATCATTATCACTTAGTTTGTCACTTTCAAAAACTGGTTTGAAGCAATATTTCTATGTAAAATTAAAATCAGTTTTGTTTTTTAGTGTGTAAAGTTTAGCCAAAGCAAAATAGTTGGACCATTCCATTGCACCAATTGCACACCCAGGCATCCTGGACCAAGTTGCATATTTAATGTGTGGTTTTTCTATCTTGGTTATTTTCAGAGCTTTGTAAATAAATATATTCTTTGCTCTTACTCAAAAAAGGGAAGTTTTGTCAAGTATTACAAAGAAATTTTTCTTTTTCCATTTCATTATCTTTTAGTTAAGGGCAGGGTATTGCATAAAATTATTAGTATGTGTTGCTTGTTTTGGTTCATAAAAGCTTGATAGACATCCTTGCACATAAGAAAGGTGTTTAATAAGTACAGCACCATTTGTTCTCCACCTGGTGTATGATTTAAAGTTGTCTATAGCTGGTAAGTATTCCAGAATAGTAATCAGTTATTTCTTTCATTGATATAAACCATAAATAGTTTTATACTAATAGATACTTGTAATTGTTTATGAAATTTTTTTTAGTTTGGTTTGTCCTAGTTTTAATAACAGTATGCCTGCAAATTTCTGAATATTTTTTCAGAAACCAGTTTTTGCCATAAACACTTATACAGTAACAGTAATAGGCATCTTATATGGGAAAGTTTTATAAAACACAAAAATGAATCCAAGTAAATTGTATTTAATCCTCCTTCCTTAAGGGAAGCTATAAGCATATATTGTTTTATCCTCTTTGTTTTGCCACACCAAATGAACTTGAAAAAAAATGTATTCAATTCATTTCATGTACACAGTGGAGGACTTGGTAGAGCAGCAAAAAAACTATGAACAAATTTTGCCAATATGAAAGATTTAATCTAAGTAGTTTTTCCAATAAGGGAGAAATTTATTCTGCTTTACTAGACAAGCAATTTCTTCACTTCCTTCAACTTTGTTAATTTTAACCGTATCATCCAAGTTCAGAGAATCTACATCCAGTACTCTAAATTTAGACATTGATCAGTTAATATAAATTTCTGGCATAATTTTTCATTTGGCTTCTGATTTAAAAATATTGTATTGCAGACCTAATACCAGGCAAAGTCATTTAAAATCTGCTATATTGTCTTAAGGAGAAAGGAGAATTGTCTGTTAATAAAGCATCATCAATATGCTGACCTAACTTAAACTCAGTTTAATTACAGAAAATGCCTGTTCCATTTTAGGTTTGTTGCAAGAAGTTCTGATTATAAATACATAGGGTACTAAAATGTCTTCCTGGTGACAACCTCTTTCCAAATTGAAAAAATGGATAAATGACTATTATTAATGACTATTTTTGATCTCTTGATTGAATACTCTAAACCACAGACAAATTAATTCCCCAAAGTTGAAAGATTTCAGGGCATTTTCCAGAATGTACAATTCAACTGAGTTAAAAGCTTTCTCAAAGTCTGTCAGGAGAAGACCAGTTTCCTTTTTTCCCTCAAGGCATCAGGTCATAGAAAGTTCTTGTATTTTCACCACTGAATCCTTTAATAAAACCATTTTGTCTGTCACTAATAAAAATTGGGGACTTGCTTTACCCTTGATGAAATTGATGCCAAGGCAATCTTGTAATCTGCATTAACTAGTGAAATTGGTCTCCAACTTTTCATGAATTTTCAATCTTTATCTTTCTTTTTGAATGCAAGTAAGTATTCCCCGAGACTGAAATTTGAAAATTGCTGCATATTATATAAGCTTTAGAGATCTAAAAAAAATCAACTAGAATTTTTCCAAAAGAATTTGTTGATTATTTGCATTAGATCCTTTAGAACAAGAGCTAATTTCACTTTTCTTATTTTTTAGTATAAACAACATTCCTCAAAAGTTTACTTACCTTCAAATGAACTTCTATCAAAATCTGAAAAGTTATCACATTTAAAAAAGTTACTATGAGTTTGTAAATTGTTTTTGCTTTTATATAGTCATTTAAAAATATCTTACATCAGGTCATATCTATATGAAATCAATAAGAAAATTAGTTCTGAGAAATTACAAGTATTACGATCATTATGTCTTTAATCTGCTGATAGACAAGATGAATGTACAGCATTGATGAAATTTGACTTGGTACTCATTATTGGCACTGCTGGTCATGTCTACACAAACCTACATGTCAATAACATCAGATGTCTAATAGTCACATGATGTTAACAATAAATTCCCATTCAGATGTTTTACAAGAAAGCAAAAATATTAAATGAAAGTCACATGTTTGTATAAGGAATGAAAGGACACATAATTCTGAACATATTTATTCTTGGAACAACAATCAGAAATCTGTCACTGATGTAACTTGGAGAAAGGCAGATTTGTGTCAATGATGGTTTTGTTGTTTTATGCACTACCATGTTGACTTGTGCTCTCAGCTTGATTAATCTGGCTCAGTGCAACACAATATTTACTTAACATCCCTGAAGTTAGAGTTGCTTTTATTCTACTAGAAAAAGTCATTTGAAAACCAAATGAGAACAAAATAAATAAAAAGTAAATAAAATAGGAGCTTTCTTGAACACATCCTAGCCTAATATAGAAAACCATTTTCTGATATGGAAATGCTGTGTATGTTCCAGGAGAAAAATGGTCTTAAATTTCAATCAGATTACAAGATATGGAAATGCTGTGTATGTTCCAGGAGAAACATGGTCCTAAATTTCAATCTGATTACAAGATATGGAAATGCTGTGTATGTTCCAGGAGAAACATGGTCCTAAATTTCAATCTGATTACAAGATATGGAAATGCTCTGTATGTTCCAGAAGAAAAATGGTCTTAAATTTCAATCTGATTACAAGATATGGAAATGCTGTGGATGTTCCAGGAGAAAAATGGTCCTAAATTTTAATCTGATTACAAGAACAGATCCAGAGCAAGCGACTTTGTTCTGTCAGTTGATAAAGTCTTGAGAAGAAGTTAATGAAGGCCGGAAAATTCCTTCCATTCTTATTGATGGAAGTTCTAATGCTTCCATATTGGAGCAAGATATATAAGATACCATCACTTTAACAAAAACTAAGATACAGATTAAGCTCATTGAAGAAATGAAAATATGCTGTATTTTGTTTGTTTTGTTTTTAAAATTAAAATGCATACATCTTGTTGACCCTAAGCAAGAGATTGAAATTTTGGGACAAGTAAAATTGTAAGTTGGATAAGTTAAAACCAGTTGTCCTGGAAAGTGGTTGAAAAGAGTATCTGATGTGCAAAGATACTGCCAGGATTTTATCAAACGGAGGGGTTTCCCACATTGTCACCAAAATAAAATGGGACTAGAAATAGAAACAATGGATGAGGAAATGGACCTATATTGACCTAATTCTTATTATCCATCATTTTCTTCATGTTCCATTTTGTTATGGCACTACAAAAGTAAAAATATTCAAACAATGTTCTGCTAAGTGTATAAAAATGCCAATTTCCTACGTAGAACGGTTACTTTTCCCACACCTTTTGCAAATATTGGAAAATACTTTCTATCCTTTGCCATTAACAGGTACATTCTTTTATATTTAGATTGATAGAAAAGCTATGTTTAATCTGTCAATGCATCTTTCTGTTTACTATGTTTCAATTTGAGTGTTTTACATGGATATGCAGCTCGGTTCACATAGCCTTGGTTGTTGCAGTAAATGATATACATAGTGGCCAAAGCCCCAGAAAGAACCACTGACCCATGGGAAGTTATTGGTTTACTTTCCTACCTACCCATGTTGGTCAAGCCTGAGACAGGAACCCTTGTAGCAAGAGGCAAGATGTCAGAGAAATGTAAAGGTTGTTGCCTTTGACTGCTTGGCCTTGTTGACCCCTTGACACAGCTTTTAAAAGACCTTGAAATACTTTGAAAAGTGCTCTAATTTCTGGAGGAAAAATCTTGAATTTCTTAAAAACCATATTGAGTTTGATCACTTTTATTAGAACAATATTGCTGTACTGTAATTTATTGAAAAAAAGATTTAATATTTAAAAACAATAATGAGATAGTGAACTAGTTCATGCCAGTAATTGGTATTGGAGTGAGTTATGTTCATTTGCATAGGTGGCACTGTAGTCAAGCCATCACTGCAAATGGCTGATTGTGTGATCTGGATTTTTAACAGCTTTAATAATTTTTCTGTCATCACTATGATGTCTGCAGTGGGGCAGTTAATGGTGATGTCTAGCAGTGGGGCATCATGCTGCAGACATTTAGCATCTTGTCCCACCTAGTCACATTATCCTGACACCAGGCTGACCAGTTCTAACACTAACCTTTTATTGCTGAGAGCCAAGCAAGGCAGCTGATATTACCATTTTTTAAATAAAGTCTTTGATATGACTTGGAGAGAAATTGAACAAATGACCTTCCATATCTGAGGCAGACACTCTAACCACTAGGCCACCAGAGTGTTCAAATGGCTGACCATAGCAAGTGGCTGCAAAATAGCCATCAAGTGATTTACTGTGAGCTATGTATACAATAGGAAATAGCAATGTTGTCTGCTTTATAGTGGTTGGGTGAAAGTCATGAAGGGATATAAAAACAAGGTGATTCATATGTCTTATGACAAGATATTGCATATTTCCTGCATGGGAGAAACAGAAGAAGCAAATTAATCTACTGTCACATTGCATTCATTTCATCAGACAAATCATGAACTTGAGTGACTGTTTTGAATGAAAACTTAACTTTGCACCTACTATTGCTGTTATCAGGGACTGCTCTGCCTGGGCATTATTGATAACCATGCAGCCAAGGAAGATTTTTAAAATAAAAAAATATTATAGACTTTAAAAATCATGACTGAATACCATTCATCCTGTTTTTGAGGAGAAAAAGTACTGTTTCTACATAGTCACATAGGTAAGAATGTTTGAATCTTATGTAGGAAAAATAATCATTGAAAAACCTCAGGAAAATCCTTATAAAAGTCCTTCAGATATTTTCAGAACTGTACAAACCTTGAACAATTAGAAGCTTTCACTACTTCTTTCTCCTCTCTTGTATAATGCAAAACTTTCATGCATTATCATAAAACAAGCTGATAAGTATGAAAACTCGCCCTTGTTTGGACAGTAATTGAAGCAGATTTAGATGATGTTTCAATCAAGAGTTCATCTTATTTATGAAAATGTGAATTTTGACAATCCATATCCACTAACCTGCTTCTCTATATAGAAGCTTAAGTTTTTTTCTGTCTTGTACCAAATCATCGTTAAATAGTAGAGCTGGGTACTGCAAAAAAATTTATATCTCAGTATTGCTATACAGACTGTGAAACTGCATACTGCACTTACATTAGAAACTGTATACTGCACTTACATTAGAGACCAACAATTTAATATTCTTAGACAGGGGCCTGATACTTTTGTTTTCTAAAAAATACAAGTCATTAGCTAGAAAAAATATCTTTCACTGATTTGTAGCAAAATAAATTATATCCAACATTTTAGCTTAGAAAAGAATCACCCCTTTCCAATTTAAATAGATGAATTTGCTGTGTATGTATGTGTTGTTGTATGAGTTGTAATCTAAAGACTTTAAAGTGGGACACTCATTGAAGACACTACACTGACGTGATAAAAATAGGAGGCATTGCTATTGAAGCCAATTTACTACCTACACTATTGATATAAGGCCCCCCCCAATGACATGTGTTTCCTATCACACTGGTTTTAAAGCTAGGGTAGGTGTGATCATATTCCTATTTGAAACATTATACAAATATAGTGTGATTTGTTTTGTAATTTTTTTTTTAATGAGACCTGGCAAAGATATTTACTGAAAAGGGCCAGCAAACATAAAACATGCCCAGCAAACAAGAAAATTATTAGTGGAATTGAGAAATAATGTAGAATTCAAACAGAAAATATCTGCTTTCCTGAACATGTTTCTTGTTGGTCAATCATCCCTGATTTTTTTGTTGCAGATCCTAGCACTTTTCCTCTCAAAGCAAAATAAAACATTGAAAACAAAATTTTAAAAAATTCTGAAATTGATTTGTGCATTTAATTGAGCAGGTTTAGCCCAGTACTTGAAGAGCTTAGTACATTATATATACTAATCATTGTATCTATAATTTTTTTTTTAAAACCCTAATTTTAAAACACAGCAATGGAAAAACATTTTTTGGGGTGCTTAATATCATTAAATTCATAACAAGATTATTGGGTATTTTCATATATTTCTTACTGACAGAAACTACTGTGAAAAAGCACCGAGATAAAAATAAAAAATAAAAAATACTGCAATAGTATGCAGGGAATACACCCTAAATCAGATAGCAACTGCACTGTCAGTATTAATAGATTTCATATGGAATTACTAAAATAAGTGACTGGCTGACATAATGGAACATGCACTGATGGACATAACTGATCACAACAGGTCTAAAAAATTGTGGATACATGCTACTGCTGGTTTAGCCCAGTACTTGAACTACAACTCCTGGCTGATTTTCTCCATTATGTGGAAAACTTGTAACCAGATTTTGAAAACTGAGGGCCCTTAGGACCAGAAACTTAAGATCTTGGAAGCAGATATTGTCTCTTCTACTAGACCCATTCATGAAAATTAAAAAAAAAATATGGTAAATTGGAGTTGGAAACATTTGGTGATTGATAGAGTGAGTCAGAAAAAAAATTACTGGTTTTGGGGTTGGATGGGTGAACAAACCAAAATTTCTGATTGTCTAGCATATGACATGTAATTGTCTTTTGTTGTTATTTAAATTACATGGTTATAAAAATTGATAGAGGCATGTGTATATAATACATTTAAATCCTTAGTGGTAGGTGGCTTATTTAAAATAATCAGTGAGAAAAATGCCTCATCAGCGCTCTATGTACTAGTATCTCTTAAATACATTCCACAACCTGCATGAACTTTAAAATTTTAATAATTACTTTTTTTAATACTGTAAAACAGTTTTAATATATTACAAACTTGAATACATAACTATTTGCTGATTATTATTTTTTTCAAAATGCAAATTATTCATTTAGCGAAATGGCAACAAACATGTTTATAGTATTTGTGTACCTTCCCTTTTGTTTGTATCCCCCACCAATTTTAAAAACAAAAAGCATAAAAAATATGTAAAATTCACAAAACGTAGTCATTTCATTCATTGATTTATAATTTTTAACTTTATTTTGATCATGGAGTCCTTAACACTCTCAAATTATTAGGGATTCAATGCAGACAGAAGCTCATTATGTAAACAAAGCAAATATACCGCTCGCTGTCCGTTTCTGGTTTTTAGAATAGTCTATTTCAGTAAAAAAAAATGTGTTATATGTATCCACTATTTGCAAAGTCTAGTTTTAAAATTTATAAAACAAACTGAAGAAATAAATAAGAGGAACTCTTATATACATGTGCTGAAAGAGATGTAAATCCTATATTTACAGAATTATTGAGATTTTCAAAGATGGTCAATTGCGTCACACTTGTTGCTTGAAAATAGTGACTGGCCCAAGCAAATGTCTTGACTTTGTTGCTAAAGAAACTCCGTTTGATTCGAAATGCGAACAAGTTGAGTGTTTGAGACCCCATGGTGACAATCAGTTTAGAACTTACAAAGCAGAAAGTGAAATGACCAAACTTCCTGCATTTTTTAAAAATATCCTTGATGCCTTTCGTTTTTAAAATCAGTAGGGAGTACAAACAATCTGGATGGTGTGAGACTACTATAGTAATTCTTTTCATACTCTTTGACAGAGGAAAATTTACTAATATCTCTCTTCATGAAATATTAGAGTAAGCTTTCTAATGACTACACAATACTCTGGAACTTTGCTCAGTTGAGATTAGAAATGCCCACTCTTTTTCCTTCTTCCAAACTCAGTATATCCAGTGGCTTCAGAGATGCAGCCAAAATAAGTAAATTCATTTGAACGAGTGCCTCAGGGTGGATTAGTTCCAAGCTAATTGAGTTACCCTCTTTAAATAAAGTCATAATAATAATAAAAAAATAACACTTGTACATGAGGAATGTCAGATACAGCATCCCTGGTTGATGCAACAGCATATATATATAACACACCAGCCTAATAATAAATATCTTCTGAAATGTCACAGAAGTCTAGCATTTTGCCAACTCTGAGTAATTGACCCACATTTAGCTCTACATCTAAAAGCACCCTGCATTCCAAAACAGAAAACCCTGCATAGAACAGTAAAGAGTCTAGCTTGAGTCTGTATTGTATCTTAGCATCACTTTGTTTTTTTTTTTTTTTTTTTTTTACAAAAAACAGAAGATTTCAAAGCTGGGAGCCCCATTAAGAATCCCATTGCAATGTAGAATATATAAAACTCAACCTATGGAGTCAGCAAGTAGAACTCAGAAATGGAATAGGTTGAATAGTGTACTATGATATTTTTTTTTGATATGGGGAAAAAGAGAAAAAAATAACAATGGCCAGATTAGGTCTCATTTTAAATTACTTTTTCTTGACCAATGATGAAAAATCATGAGAGGGGTAGAACTTGGATGTAATGTTTGTTTCTTAATGCCAAGCCAGATATCATAACATTTATTAATGGATTGTGCATATGTGGTATTCAGTCATGCTGGTTGTGTCATGCTTAGTGTTCAACATAATTTGTAGAGTTCAAAACCTTAGACCTAAAGTAGATTGACATTTGGTCTCTATACAATTTGATGTACATCTGTGATTGTAAAACACAACATTGAAAATGTAACAAAAGTTTGGAATTTGGATGTCATGCTGCAGTTTCCGTCTTTGTTAAAACTTTTTGCAATGTTGGGAAAGCTGGTGGACCTAGTTGAGGTGGCACTCACCAGTTATGATGTACTTTTGAGAGAGTGATGTATGTAAGGTGAAGTTGTTTGCATTATAAACATGCACAGTGGAGAGAATGAGTGCATACCTATATGCTACTTTCATGTAATGTGGCTGAAATTTCTTTGAATATTGTACTTTTGGAAATTTTAAATGATCTTAGCACACTGCTAACTAAAATGACTGCTCCCATGTGCTCCATAACTCAACCTGAATTTGTCTAAAGTACACTATATTTGGCAGCAATTAAAATATGGAAAATGAATTTTGCCAAACTAGACAATACCAGCTTCTAAAAGTGCAATGAATGAATTACCAAATACATAAAGAGTAAAAAAAAGTTATTGGCTCTTTTTTTTTGTAATTTACCTCTGAAGTTTGGAAAGTGAAAATGAGCAAGTGGAGCTAGCAATTTTTTGAAAGTTGCACATCTGGAGTAAGGCCAAGCTGTATACTCTATAACTCATATTACATCCATCAATCATACACCAAAATAAAGGGAATTAAAGGTTCTTTGAACAATACCTAAGATATACAAAGTCTTTTTTAAATAGCCAGTATAACTAGTGAGGAAACTCGGGGAAATTCTTTTTCTTTAAAATTCTAACCCTATGCTAAATATGAAACTGTAGAGTGCCACCTGTGAACAAGGACTATAGGACCAGAAACCAGGGGTCCAGCAAACTATTGAAGGGAATTACCGCTATAATTCTATGCATATATTTTAATTCTATGCATATATTTTAATTCTATGCATGTATTTCTATTATTGAATGCTATATATTCTATCCTGCATTATTGTTTGCATTTTCTGTCAGTTCTTTGCTAATATTTTAATTTGTGTTCTATTTTATATTTTTTTGTAAGTAGATTGCACATTCTAGATGGCCAATATTTATTACTGAATTTGTTAGGTATGATTTTACAATACTATAGTTTAGTGTCTTCAGATTCTATCTGAGTGATTTTATGTGCATTTAATACTAAACGTGTTAAAATTCTTAATTGTGTCTTTCCAACTCCTTTTTTCTCTTGGCAATTGACAGATTTCATTTTATTACACACTTTTAAGTATTACTCTGGTGAAACATTCACATATTGAAAATTACAATGAAGCACAGTGGAAGTTGCAAATTGGCTGTTAACACAGCACTATATGTAATAGATTGATATCTCAAGTGAATGTCAGTATATATGTAGATCAGGTATAATGCACATTCTAATCATGGATGACTGATCAACAGATCTGACCTGCCTGTCTCCATATTTGTTGAATAATAAGACAATATAAATACTTCAATCTTCCAGAATATTTTTTTTCACACAGTAGGGCTCACTCCTTTTTAAGGGACTTTTCATAAATTTGGCTTAAGGTTATCAAGCTTTGTTAATCTGTTCATCTCCGAAGGATGTGATAAATTTTACATCTTGAGATCATCAAATATACAATGTCATATTTTACAAATGTTTTTGATTGTACATGACACTGGTTCATACTGAAAACACATGATTTTATCTTGTATTAAATAATAATAAAATTGAAAACACTTGCAGTTTTGATAATTGTACACATAGTAACAGTTCTTTGAAAGAAACTGGTCATTTACAGAGTTACTTTTTACAAAAGTTACATTCAACCACATTATGACTACTGTAATATAATTTGGGGGGAACACAACTGTTACAAATATGTTATAAATTTCCTGACTCCAGGAAAGAGCATGTCAAATAATTCTTGATCAGCAAAGAGAAATTGTTCAAACTGCACTGTTTTCATCCCAAGTGTTATACAGAGCCTCAAGAAGGAACTGTAAGAAGCCTGCTTCTTCAACATGAAAAAACACTCAGAGGTACCAAGAGCCTGTTGGATCAGTCTCTTCAGGGACAGGTAAGGCCCTCCAGGTAGAAGTAAATAAACTTTTAAAGAGTAGATCCATTGCCTACCTTTCAAAGTGAGAAGCCAAACACTCTTCATGTACCACAGTAGTGTGATGCTTCCTTCCAAAAGGAAGGAAGTGCACCACCAAACTGAGGGTTTAGTGGCCTGCTGCCTTCTGCAAGAATGGCACTGCACCAATCAATACCAAATGGATACCTACCACCCATTGATTAACAATCTCTCAGCAAGATTGAAATTTGTTGTTATGTTGTCCCTAGTGTAACCATCTGCAAAGGTGGTATTGTCCTTCTAATAAATGGGACCCCTTTGTTCAGTCAAAGGTCAGATCCCTGTGTTCAGTCAAAGGTCAGATGTAAAAATTTGTGGTTATTTTTTGAACCACACTTTATAGAAATAGTCATAGCAGAAATTACTGTACGTGTCCTTACTGTTGGATAACTATTGGGGTTCTATTTTATGCATTTGACTAAATTTAATGGTGTTGGAATAGGTACAAGTGTATTTTTAGATTTTTGTTAATTATTGGTATCTCTTTCATTTTTAAAAACATTTTTGTTTTATGTGTACTTGCAAGGAAGTTTCATTGGTGAGCTCCCAAGTACTGATTAGGTTTTTGTGCTGATGACCTTAAATTGTTGTTGTTATTGTTATGACCTTACTTCAACTTTGATATATATTTATTTGTAAAGTAGTTTTCATCAAATCATGTTATGCTAGGTATGATCTAACCAATACTTGAATTTGTTTGAACATTTTATTCTGAATGCCAAACATATGAGATTGTTGTTACTGGTGTACAAGTCAGTGCTCAGGTTTCACACTTTTCTTAGTTTTTTTTTTTTTATATGGTAATGAAACTTGACAAGTGTCTTTATCTTGGGGAATACTTTTGATTGCTAGCGAATGTAGATAACAGTGTCCAATTTCTCACACTCAAACTACATTAAATTTTAGCAGTGAAGCCTCCATTTCTCACACTGTTGCATTATACTCCTGAAACTTGATTACATCATTTATATTGAGTACTTTCTGCTTATTTCAAACAAAGTGAGAGACCAACCTTGTTTGTATACTCCAGTTTTAAATGACATTAAATTTGTAAATGATACCTGAATATCAGAGACACTGTTGCAATGCTGTTGGCAGGTTGGATTCATTCAAGAGAGTATTAGTGACAGCCATACATTAAAACAATCTTTTATATAATTTATTTAAAACCTTAGGCAAGACTATACTCAGATGAGGAGAGATTATGAAAAATAATAATGAATGAGGAAAATAATTCTTTACACTTATATAGACCTTCTGGTATGTTTGTTTATTTTCAGAGCTTAAAAATAAGTGGAATGCAGTGGGCTTGTGGTGGCTAAGACAAACAGAAGCAAATCAGCTAGTGTTACCTGTCACAGTATAACAATACAAGTATGTCTAGCTTGGTTCATAGATATAGGCTTGATGGAGTGGCATGAGAGAGGGTCAGGGTGCTTTGGTCTCCTGTGTAATTTATGTAATATAAAAATGTATACCATTTAGGCTGTTAAATATATACTTCAAATGTCATATTTGCATGGGTTTCTTAAGGCATTTTGTACCATTTTTAGATTAACTGTAAACTGATTACTGTTCTTCATACAATTTCTGAGAGTTGCTTAACCAGATCAATAAATATAGCTCAGAAAGTTGACTTTTGGTTGACCTTTATATTGTAGTAGAGTGTTTAAAGGACTATATTTGTCTTGTTTGCTGGTCTGAAGTCTGTTTGTGACACCTTGGTTAAGTTTGAATTTAGGTCACTTTCAAGCACTTTGTTCTGTGCACACATTTATAGTTTACCCAAATTACTGGCAAATGTTTACACAGGATATCTTTCTGGATTATAAGTAAAGTCCTAACATCAACTCTGATCTGTAGTCACATAATGTGATGGTAGATCAGATTCTGTGTTATTTTTTTCTTTGGATTGCTCCATAGAAAACTGCATAGATCCTAATCTCATAGGACATTATACCATGGCAGAGATGGGTCTGTGTAGTTTGTAGTTTGACATAACACATCCTTACTTTCTTACAAATTGATTTGACTGACTCCTTTGTCTTTTCATATGAGAATTTAGTTTGAAAATTTTATTCATGACACCCCAGAATAATTGAAGAAAATGTGATTTTTTAAAATTTCATATTTTAATTGTAGGTTTTGTATTTAAACATGCCGAGTCTGCCTGCCTTGTATCAAACAATATGAAGTTTTTAGATTTGTTACTGCATCATGTGAAATAAAACCATTTTGGTTGTGCTTGAATGTTTCAAATAGTTACACAAGTTTGCCCAGAAAAGTACTTATATGAATTATTTTCCAGTGTACAACAAAAATAGCACTTTTCTTTCCATTCAAAATTTGTTCTTCAGCTAAAGTCATTTTCCATTACTAAATTGTATTTTATTTCATAATTCCCCTATTTTGCTGGAAGATTTCTCATATAATTTCAATTTATTGCATACCATGCATTTTTTGTAAGTTCCTTCCAGAAGAAATATGATGTATCATTTATGCAGCATACAAAATACTCTATACTATTGGATACAAGCAATTTAAAAGTGAAAGTCTGCAGATCTTTAATGTTGAATTGGAAATATTTTGATTGTCATTGGCGATTTTGTGCCAGCATAGGATATTTGTTTTTTTTGTTAATGTTGCTATATATTTCTTACAATGTAGGTAAGTTTGTAGCTTTTGCACACATAGGTAATGCAGGATATTAACTGCTTACAATAAGCCTTGTTTGATAGCCAACCTAATAACTATTGATTCATTGTTAGAAAGCATGGTTTGAAATGCATAGATGCACACTTGCACAGTACAGGCATGTACATATAAAAGTTCAACCCATATTTCATGTTAAATAATGACAAGGAAATGTTTAATGCCTATACAAATGTGCAGATGGAAAAAAGGCTCTAATGTCAACCATGGATATACTGTTTAAATTGACAATGTACAAAGCAGGTGGAATACTGAACAAAGTACTGTTTGATCATTGTTTTGGGTTTTGTTTTAAAAAAATTTATTTCCATAAAGTATCATAAATTGAGGATTATTAAGAAACATGACAAGTTTTAAAGAAAAATATTGAACATTGGGGCAAACTTTGCTATTTAATGGAAATTGCAGGTCTTCATGGTGTGTAAGATGCACATAGACAGAAATGTAAAATTAACCAAGAAAAGTTTTTATTTTTTTTCTAAATTCTCAATGTATTTATTTATGTACAAGTTAAAGTAACATAATTAATACCAAGCATTATATATTTAAGAATCAAAGTAGAAGAAAAGTTTGGTTGCAATTTCTTGCTTTTAGTATTGTGAGCTAGATATGTAGCATGTTTTCCAAACATTTTCATCCACTGATGTAAACTTTTGTTGATTTCAGATAAGAGCACCATCCAGTAAAATAGTTATCAAAAATTCTCAAGGGTTCAATTACATATTTATTGTTTAAAATGTGGAGCAAGTATTCAGCTGACTAATAATCTTGCCCAGGGGGAAAAACCCAATGTGTCATAAATCTTTAATTCAAGGGAAGTAATTTTAGTAACACCTGGAAGTCTTGTGATTTAATGATTTTTTTCTTCTGTTTCTAGTGGAACAGCTTGCATGCAAAAGTAAGGTGTGCCACAGTCAATTTCCAAGTTCTGAGATAGAAAAAAATATATTTGTATGCAGATTCATGATGAGACCTTGAAGATCTCTAGTGATGCATTTACTCAAAGATCAAGGCTGAGTTAAGAAAAGACAACAGTTGAAAAATCTTTATAAATCTATTTTCTTAGAGCTTCAGGGAGGGTGAACAGACCATTTTTGTTGGAGACCTTAATTATAAAAAACTTACTACAAAAATGAAATTTCATTGTCAATAATATTAAATTAAAACCTGTCTGGCCATGTGATTTTTCTGATTGGGTTAGCTCATTTTATTACATCATCACTGATGTGTGTTTTTATTTTATGGTGTGTTTTGTTTGCCTGCTGGTCACTCAATGCTGGTCTTTTAACCTCCCTGCTGCTATAAGTACATCATTATTATATCAAATAATGAAATCTCATACATCTAAATTAGCTCATGAGCCACTAGAAGCAATTAAAAAATATCTACCCATTCATGATTCTGTCAAACTACAACTACAAGCATGTCAGGGTTCTCTGGTAGAATTTGCAGAAAGTGCAGAACAGTTATAACTGCTATAAAAAAATAGCAGAGCAAACTAAGAAAACAAAAAAGATTCTTCTATTCCTCTAGAACTTCCAGACGAAATAGCTGTGGCTCAGCCACAATTACAAGTACAACAAGTACTTAAGAGTGTTGACAAAGTTCGTGATGAGGATGGCAATGTAAGGATATTGTTATGTCAAAACTAAAAAAACCCCACCAGCCCAATTTACCAAATTTAGTCATAATAAAGTTCAAGAAAATGCTGTAGTGGTTGCCACAGTAGGATATCCAAATTGTGATAAATTATTAGAACCAGGTAGTGCATATATTCTAAAATCAAAATGGGTTCCTTTTATATTTAAAAACTCTCAGGTACAAGGGGAAGTGGTTTTGTCATTTTTCCTAAAAACATAATAACATTCTTGCTGATGTTGAAAGACTCAAAATTCTCATTGGAAGAAAAAGAGCTGGTAATAATTCCCCAAAAATCATTAATGGAGCAGTTGATATTTGTAAACAATTATTTACAGGAGGTTTTATGGATATTAATGTATATCAGCCCCTTATTAATGAAATATACCAATGATTATCACAGTGATTGAGTAAGTAATTACATGCAATGACTATAATAAGATGATCATATATAATGCTCAACTTAGACCTATCATGGTCAGGGTAATGAATTCACGATTATCAGTATAAAAAATGATATGTGGAGATGGACTAGGTGATATTGTTCAGGGGCTATTCAGAAAGATAGCCACCAAAGCAATACTGCTTGCCAAGCAACTTGAAATGAAAGCTATTGATGTTCGTGAAAAAGGTATCGGTGCTATTCGTGATGTTGCTAGCAAAGTATTCTCAGCATTCAAGGATAGACTAGCTCAATTAATACAATGAAAACCTCAGCCACCAGTGAAACTGGCCAGCACTGAGTGATACCCAAAAATGTTAGCAAAATAATAAATCAAGTTGCTAATGATACATTAGCAGGAGTTAGCTTGTGTACAGGTGTCAGAAAAAGAAAAAATATAACCACTAGTTTGGTAGCAGGAAGTGGTCTTTGTGTTATACGATAGCAAATATAATCAAGATGTTCAAACGTATATCTGATCCTGCATTTGACATGGACAAAGATGGACATATTCAAAGATGAGTCTGCATGATTATCAGTATTATTCTAATGATGCATGTGTACCCGATGAATGTATAAGAAGAGAATTACAAGTTGGGATACAAGCAGATATTTCTTATTTGCTGTGGCATTTATTGAAGTTAAAGATAGACCTTTAAAATTAGATAATACATATTACAGAATTGGTGATCGAGTTGGTTTGTCAAAAATGGTATTATGGCATTATTCAAAAGTGCCACATATATGATTGATGGATGAGAGATTAAAATTTGTCATAATGACATCAATGTTGCCACAACGATACTTGGTTTTGCAAGATACAGCAATGATTATTCAAGATCAGCTGGTCCATGAATGATGTTTGCAAAAAATACAACTGACCATCCAGAAAACAGAAATGTATCACTATATGCAGCTAGGGACATAGCTGTATTGATGAATGAAAATTCCAACATATGATTTGCATCACATCGAGCAATGCTGGGTGATGGTGAAAGATTTTCATGTGCAATTCCATTGTAACACATATCTGTATTTTGTAGAAATGTTAGAATGATTATTTTTGGACTTGAACATGCAATTGTACTCATACAAAAAATTTCCGACGATGATGCAGTATGGCACGCTGAAGGAGTTGATCCAGTTGCAACTGCAGGACTTCATCATAAAGTTATACCGACCATATTTTCATTGTGGATGCCTGCAATGACTCCATCATTAACCGAAGAACAACACCTGCTTTCTTTTATGGGTGAAAGCGGTAAATCAATGTTGTCATTGTTGACTATGACCACAGATGCTATTCAAAGTAACATTAATGGTTTATTTACATGGCAAATAGCATCACAGCAAGGTATCTCTGCCCAGCGGCATATATTTATTGCTTTTCAAGATGTACGAGTAAACTTGCAGTTATGTAGTATAATGATAAACTCAGTGTTACTAAAGTTTCTTTGAGAATAAATGGACATCAAGAACCAGCAGAGGACATTTTGCTACATTTTGAACAAAACTGCATTGTCATCACTTGATGACATTCATGTTGCGTAATCAAAACATTGGTACTGGTTTACAAATATATCAGCTGGATTTTATAATGCTGTATCCAAGTTATTATTTTTCGATGGAACATTTGGATTTGTTTAGACACTTTCAGGCTGGTGTTACAAGAGTAGCTATTGTTAATTATGGGGCAATTGCCATCATACCTACTGATAAGACTGTGTTTCTTGAAGGTATTGGCAGACCAATGAGAGTTATTGATACCCCTATAGAAAATATGTAATTATTTTCCAAACATGCTATTAAATCACTCATATTATGATGTCATAATCATGTTAGTGTTATTTTGATTCCTGGTCAGATTAAAAGCTACAATTGTCATCAAAAGCTAATTGTGGAGTAAATGTATTACTAAAGAGGAGAAGAGATCCATGGTGATCTGAATAAGCTATCACTATCAGATTGGCAGTATAAACACTTCATTAAAGCCAAAAAAAATCAATCCCTAGTTTATGATTTAATCTTTATACTTGGGTGCAAAATTTAGTATATTTACCACATATAGCATCATTCAACAGATAATTTTTTTGGAACTGTAACTCTATTGTTAAATAAAGATGCCAAACAAACATTTCTACTGGAAGCATCTGATAAATAATTAACCTCTTACTGGTGGTGTCTGGAATTTGTTACTGAAACACCACAATTAATGACTTAATTAAATTACATTATTTTTATTGAATGAAACCCAGGGACCTCAGTCACATATTGATGTGGATCGTTTATGAGTGTCAGACCAAGCTAAAGAATATTGTTAATAGTTATGCAGTAAAAGTGAGAAAAATATTGCATCTGTGTGATTATCATATATAATTGTTTATTCAGTTTCTGCTGTCATTGTATCTGCAGGTGTATCAACAATAACAATGACAGTGCCTGCAGTTGTAACAAAAGTTATTTCGATATCAACAAAATGTGGAGGTATCCTCAGTATTGTCATAGAAAAGATAGCTACATGCATGAACACAAAATTAAACGAGCATATAATAAAACTATACACTGTATCTGCATGCATTAAACTATCATCGTATCTCTCGTATCTCTCGTATATCAGTGATGGTAAAATATCTGATAAGGAGTTTACAACAATAATGAAAATTTACAATGAAGCATTCCTTG
Source organism: Potamilus streckersoni (assembly GCA_016746295.1). Lineage (NCBI taxonomy): Eukaryota > Metazoa > Mollusca > Bivalvia > Unionida > Unionidae > Potamilus > Potamilus streckersoni. The sequence continues at coordinate 297,133 of JAEAOA010001738.1, read as the reverse complement.
ACAATAGCCAAAATGAAAAAGATAAATGATCAAAAAGTTCCCGATTTAAAATAATAACAGTAATAATAATGTCAGATCAAAGGCAAACTATTACAACAGATCGTTGTTAATACTATGCATACAAAAACAACAATGTTATCATTGAGTTCAACCAGTCCAGAATTTAGCATTAACTATCCAACTGCAATTTCATCCTAAGAAATAGGGCTAACACAATCATGAGTTTATCATAGCTGGCTAAATATTAGATCAAAATTGTTTGTCGGACTACCAGCAATCAATTCACTGGTATTTGCAAATAAGAATAAACCTGATGGAAATCTGATTGGCAGGTTGTTGGAATTTGGTCAGTCAGTTATCAAATAGAACAGATTAATGACGATTTCCAATGTAGAATGAAATCTATTACAGGACAAGAATCCAAAAGAACAATTACTGTTTATGAACCAACATTATTGTCTGCGCTTGAAATAAATTCTTCTCTGTTGTAAATATTTATCAGTCATCAGTGATATTTGTATTAAGATGGCCTGGTGTTTCCCTCGTTTATGATGAAATTTTAGAACCAAAATGAGAAGAATTTAAGACAAAATGTATAAAAGATCTAGAATATCCAAGTAAATTTCCGTGGGTACAAGCTGATCAATTAGTATTCCATGGTAGAAAATTATATATTAATTAGAAGAGAACACTTACATAAATCTATTGATGGAGAAATTCACATTAATGAAGAAGTTTTTATGGTCTGACCCAATTTAAATAAAATCAATAAATTACAAAATTTATTTTCATCTTTATTACAACATTAGAGCAAAGGCATAAAAAACAGATAATTGAAACAATAACACATTTAAACTTTATTGTGGTAGATTTAAAACTTAATAGTGATATAATTTAACACACTGTAAGAGGGCGTAGGGGTACTGTAGACAAATTTAATCATGATTTTGACTGGGATATGATGAAAGATTTGTTTATTAAACATTACAAAATAAAAGAACAATTAAAATGTTTATAATACCAGGATTTGACAACACTGATATGAAAAGATCAATCACTGATCTTATTGAAGAACATTTTCTCAAAATAATTGAATCATGGAGAAAAATAGCCCTACCACAGGTTATTCTTAAACATGATGATACCTATGGTGGTGGCCATCATATATCACCTGGTATTGTTAATATAACATCAATTGCAGTCAATCTAGTATGTGATGTACACAACTTGCTGGCAGCTATCAAGTAGATCTTTCCAAGTCTAGCCAGGCCTAGCAAGGATGTATATTTTATTTATTTAGCCCTTAAGTGCCTCTTGGGTATTTAATTGTGTCAGAACCAATTAACCCTGTTTGTCTGCATGTACATAATCCGTTTTTATCACCTATACATTTTAGACTTACAGACCAAATAGGACCCATTCTGGATTTGAAAAATGAGGTTTTTAGTATAAACCTGTATAGATGTATATGCTCATAATGTGTCATCGTAAAACAAAAAAAAATGTCCAAATCTGACTCTGATCAGAATAATTTTTTCCTTGGCTTGTAAATGGATAAATTGTAATTTTCATACCCAAAACAGAAAAAAAAATTATTTAAATAAACGTTATTATCAGAGACTGAATAAAAAATGAATAGTGGATTGTAAATAAATAAACTGGATAGTTCATATCTGTCAATTTTGCCAGGGGTTTTGTTTAGCCATTTTCACAGTTACTGGTCTACCACCTTCATTATCACTATCATTTTCACATTGCTCCCTCGACTGTCTTATACAAAAGTTCACAATTTTTTTCTGTTCCTATTCTCAAATAATTCTAACTTAATTTTGTCAATAGCATGTGAGACAGGTACAAACAGCTTCACTTGATTATCTGTAACAGTTGTCAGTGACTGTAACTATGCCAGCTGGATAGACTTCATGAATCAGATAGCAAAGTATATCTGTGTTTTGTTCCAATGATTCAGACTCACACAGAATTTTATCAGGATTTATGCCATTATGTTGGAATTTTGTAATTGCAGAAATAATTTCATTAATGTTTTCAGAATTCATTATATTATAAATGTTTAAAATAATATTATTTCTGAATTAGAATATTAATAAAAAAAAATATTTTTGAATCAGTATAATAAAAAAAAACTAAAATAAAATAAAAATGAAAAGATAAAATTAAAAAAATAAATTAAAACAAAAAAATATAGAATAAAAAAATCGAAACGAAGTAAAAAAGATTGTTTTATACTCTTCATAATATATATATTACCATAGTATGTAGTTACCCTTCCATTGGGACCCTGCATTACCTTTTGTGCCTTGAGTTGTCCTTACACCATTGTCTCTTTTATGACATTCATGGGGCACCCAACTAGGCTTTTTCTTTTCAGCAAACATTCCTTTTGAATGTTCTTGTGTGCGTAACCCTTCAGATGGGGTAGAGAGCTTACATGCAGAAATATTTATTTTAGAGAGCTTCATAATTCGAATTTAATGACCCCCCCATCAAAGCACGGGTAAGTGCAAAACGTACTCACCATCTTGAACATGAAGAGAGGTCAATAAGTCATTGGAGCAAAAGTCTCCACCATGTTTAAAACTGGCAGTGGAAGTCCAGAGCTTACCTGTCAATTTTGTCCACGACGGGAACCAAACTCAGGGTGTCAGTTTGAGAATCTAACACTGCTCTATGAAATTCAGTGATTTTTTAAAATTCCAAATATCTTCGAAAATGCAATTTTTGTAATATTATTTGCCATGTATTTTACTAAAGATGGTACAGTGTTAAAATGTTTACCAGCAGAATTAATTACTTTAAATATATCTTGGCCAGTCTCTGTATTTACAGATTTAACATCCCTGCATATTGTGCGCAGTCGCCCAAATTTCAGGACTTGCAAGTTAAGTGAGTTATCAAGTTTATTACCATTGATGTGATCATTTTCAAATCCATCTTTGATTAGTCAAAAAAACACTCAAACACAAACCTATATGATAAATATCTTTTTTTTCCAAGCAGTAAATCTTAAGATAACAAATATCATCAACAGTCCCTTTATTTATATCCAGGAAGATGTTTTTCACCAGAATACTTTGCCAATGGAGCTCCTGGTAATTTATCTAAAGATCCAGTGATATCATTAAAGATTTTAATGAAAATGCAAAGTTGCTGATGTGTCTTGATAAAGATAATGATGTTATAGATTTATTACTGATATTAATGAAACCCCATCCATAGATGATCTTGATGAGTGTATCAATTATTTGTAGTATACGATGATGGACAATCAAATCTAGCTCGGATATTTTTTGTGATGCCCTCGAAACAATACGTGATTTATTTAACTTGGAAATACACACAAATTCCAAAAGTGATCAGAGATAATTGTAATATCTTAACTAATGTTTAATGGAGTAGATAATTATACTTTACAAAATACTTATTATACCTGGTGTTTAGGGGACATGGACATGATTCAGTTTAAAAACTTCTTTTAAGAACCATAAGCAGTTTAGTTTGGATTTATAACGATAAATTTACATGACTCAAGATCTAGATATCATATAGATCTGGATAAAATTTTGGTTAATTATAGCAGCAGGGAGGGTGAACGACTAGCATTGAGTGACCAGCATGTAAATGAAATACACTGTGAAAAATAAAAGCACGCATTAGTGATGATGTAACAAAATGAGCTAACCAAATTAGAGCAATCTCATGGCCTGACAGAGGTTTTCGTTTAACGTTACCGACCTTGAAATTTCATTTTCATAAACAGTTTTATTTTTCATAAAAAAAAAAGGTCTCCAACAAAAATGGTCTGTTCACCCTTTCTGCTGCTCCTAGTCAGGCAGGTACTAAACAGTTTGTATACTCTGCCAGAAGAAACTTTTATTAACCATTAATGATAGAATTATAAACATTGCTCTTCATGTTTTAAATTTGACTGTGTGAAAGGTTGTTTGCCAGTTGATGCTTTTACCACCATTTATAAGTGAGACCATCCTACTCTTTCTTAGATAAACATTTTTATATATTGAAGAGTCAAAGTGGAGGGTTTTCATGAACATGGTTTGGATGTGTTTACAATGCAACAATATGATAGGATTATTTAGTGCCAAGGCAGTTGGAATAAAGTGTCTGCCATGAACACCAGTGGCTGATCCAGTCTGATTTGATGCTAGGATTTAGACCAGCACCTTTTTTATCACAAGTCTGGAAAACTAGCCATGTAGCCATTGTGGCTCCTGCCTCCATTAGGCATTGCATCCCTAAACTGGCAGGAGGGTTTGAATCAAAACTTAAAAGAAATGGAAAACCAACTTCAGGTAGAAAATATGTACTTGCAGTGAGTAAAGCCACCAATATTTTAAACATAATTCCATTCAAGAAAGAGAGATACTGGTCAGCAGTGAATTAACATTTGCCTTTAGTTTGGTCTGCACAGCATCATAAACAATATATGCATCAGTAGCTCAGTGGATTTTCCAGTTAGCATCATTAAATGTAGTTAAAAGTAATTTGTTTTGCGCTTGAATTATTTCAACCCTATTTGAATGAACATTGAATGTAACAAATCTGATTAAATACTGCTAAAACAGCCTGGTCTTTTGAAATCCGGTTTATTTATGCCTGGAAGAGTCAATTTGTTGAGCATCTTTCCTGTTTGGCCATAATATAGTGGCCTCCCTTTTATTTCTTTGGAGTATCAAATGGAGACTCGCACAACACTCATGACAACATGTCAGGTTACTTGTACATAGGTTTTTTTCAGCATGTATTGATGGTTGGTGTTGTGCTATATATCCATATGAATTAGATTTAAATCATTATTTCATGAAACTTATGTGGTATTTTTAAAGACTTTTCAAGATGCTGATGGGAAAGTTTAAAGAGAAATAGATGTGGTGATCATTCTTAGTTCTGTGCACAATAAACTAAAATCAGGTTGATTGGAAAATGCACTTAACTGCAGGTATTTGTTACAGTTTCAAGTTGGACAAGTGAATATTCAGCCCATGCAAGGGTACTAATATATATATATATATATATATATATATATATATATATATATATATATATATATATATATATATTGGTGACTGTTTAAATGAAGTATTTTACTGATATTGTGGTTTTTCATGCATATAATGTATTGGCTAAAAGTAAGTTAACTATATTTACCTTTTAGTTGAAAAACAGGTAGATCTTTTCTTTTATCAAAGGTTATTTTGAGCATGTTATTAATAAAGAAGGGGCAGTTTGTATGTGTTTACCACATGTGAAAATAACTCTAGTATTTACTCCTTGCTCATTACAGATTTTCACTTTTACACTTATCTCGGTCTGGACAAATTTCCAAATAATCTACTTTCATAGAATCAGAATTTACATAGAATTGTGGAAAAAAATGGATCTTTATTTCAGAGCTATAGGTAAGAATTTTTTTATGTTACCTACAGGTTTGAAAGTAATAGCTTTTTAAAAAAAAAGTCATTTGGGTACTTAACAAACAGTGAAGTGATGTATGGTGTGAAACCCACAAGATTCAAGCTTATACCTTCAGACTAAGTCTTGATCATTAGATGGCGTAGTTACTGAGTCAAAATATGGTGTGTTTGTTCTTAAAATGAGCAAAATAGTTAACTTAAAATGCACTTGGAACATCTGGCATTTGTATCGATAGTATAGTTTATATTGATTGTAATGCACCATCATACATTATCACCTGTGCTTTTGGAAGAAACAGTATGCTGGCACATCATTTAGTTGGATGATTAAAATGAATATTGAATGCATTAAACAATTTCTTTATGCATTTTGGCATCCAATATGCAATGATGCTACTAATCTGGAGCTCTGTTATTTCAGTGTACATAACTTTGTAACTTGTGATCAGGTCAGGCATTGAAAACCTGTTAGTGATAACATGTAGTCTGACTAAACCGGCAACTAGGGCATAATTTTGGTCCGTAAATCTGATTCCACCTCCACCGGATAGTATGAACTTCCTAATAATTGGAGTCAGACAAGACAGGAATGACCGATTTGGATAATAAAAATAAAAAAGTTGAATTTCTATAGCAACCTTTCTAACACTGTGTGTCATTTGATAGTGTGTTAATAAAGTTAAATAAGAAGTCAGAAAAGTCCAGTATAGTCAACACAACAGGGTGAAATGATAATACTTGAGTTAGAGTGAAAGATTTAAATTTATTAAAATATTTTAATGAGCATGGGCATGATGCACACAGTTTAATAGATAATAAAGAAATTTACTAATCAAAATTTATAACTGCCAATTTCTTCGCAAGAAACAGTAGCATTTCCGTTTTTTCAGTGGTTATGCTCGATCGTTTGTCGCTGCAAATAGCACCTGCAGTGCTAAAACTTCTTTCACTATCGATGCTAGAGGGCCGTATTGAACAAAAATGTTTAGCAACAGCTGCCAGAAGCTGGAATATTTTTTCTCAGGATTTTCAGTATATAACTGGGTCCATTGGTGGTGAAGTCTTTAGCTGATTTTTCTCAACTAGATAAGAATCCAATTCATGCTGGCACATGAATTCAGATAACAGAGATGCAGAGGCAAGATTTTGGTTGTATGTGCTAGAGGCAAATAAATCCTGGTAGTAGGCATTTCGGATTAATCAAATCATATCCAGAATTGAAAAATTTCATGCCCAAAATCTGGAATCGGAATTTGGTAGAAAAATGCTATTTGGTTATGCCTTACCGGCAACCCCACTGAGGAATGCGCACTTAATGTCCTAACAGAACTAAAATCAAGATCTGTCGCTAAGGTCTGTGGTGGACCACCCAGTTGGGAGATGTGACACCCTTAAGAGCAAAAACAAACATGCCAATTCTCTGGTCAGCAAGTGAGGTGGCAGCATCTCTCAGCTACCCCTTGCCTGTTGCTAAACACCTCACTTTGCAGAGTGAGTGATACTTAAGTTCATGCAAGCTAGTTTTACTTCAAATCCTTGCATGCAACTCCTATGACAGTGGTCACAACAGATAACACTCATTCCAGATTGAATGACACCTGGCCAAAAAAAGGTTTTTGCTGATTGCCTTCAGCTCTGGGGACCATTGCAAAGTCAACTAGAATGCAGAAGAAAATGAATCTAGCCAAGTGGAATGTACAGACATTGCTGTACCATGTTGGCACTGATCGACCTGACCACCAGTCTGCTCTAGTAGATAAGGAACTAAGCAGATATAAACATCAACATTGAAGCTTTGAGTGAGACTTGTCTACCTGGATATGACAGAATGGTAGACTGTCTATCCATTCTTCTGGAGTGGAAAGGATGAAGGCAATCACAGAGAAAGTGGAGTTGGTCTTGCGATGAGAAACTCCATTGCTGGCATTCTTGACCATGATCCTACACCGATTAATAATAGGATAATAACAATGAGACTGCCACTAGGGAGGGGAGTATAATCCACGGTGATGATTGTTTATGCACTGAAAATGACCAACCCTGAGAAAAACAAGGAGTTGTACAGTTGTCTCAGAGCTGTTCTTTCCAAGGTTCCAGTCAAAGATAAACTTATTCTAACTGGAGACTTCAATGCAAGAGTTGGAAAATATCATGATAAATGGCCTGGGGTGAAAGGTGTTCATAATATTGGCAAATGCAAACTCAAATGGTGAACTTCTACTGGCTCTATGCTCGGACAATGGCCTTGTCATCACCAATACAGTTTTGAAGTACAAGGAGCACCACAAGAATGCCTAGAAGCACCAATGATCAAAACACTGGCATCTCCTGGATTATGTGATCACAAAAGAGAAAGACCTGAAAGATGTGCTTAACACCAGATTGATGAGTGGTGCTGATTGTTCAACCGACCATCAGATGCTAAGATCCACAATCAAATTCTCAGTCAGCAAACGGTGCAATAGAACTGCCACCAAACCTCTGACCAAGATGAATACAGCAAGACAGAAGGATGTCTCTATCAAAGAGAAGCTCGAGAACGAGTTTGAGAGAGCTCTGACTGACAGATTATAGCTGATGGGTGATGAGATTGAGGAGAACTGGAAAAACCTACAAACTTTTGTGCATGATGTAGCGGAACATGTTCTTGAGAAGCCAATGTGAAAACATCAAGACTGGTTTGATGAACAGGACATTGAGCTTGAGAGACTGCCGACTTGTAGAAACCAGGCACAGGAAAAACTGTTGCAGATGAATACACGATCCAATAGAGTGAAATATGTAGAATGCAAATGGCAACTCTAACGGTACACAAGGAAGTTGAAATCAGACTGGTGGGAGGCAAAAGCAGAAGCAGATGAATTACAACATGCAACTGACATGAATACCATCTTGCAGGAGAAGAGCGATATTTTGAACAGATTTGCAGAGCATTTTCACCAACTGCTTAACATCCCAGGCAGTATTGACTCTCAAGCCCTTCAGGCCATCAGGCAATGACCAAAGATAGAATCACTCTCAGAATCCCCCAGATATACGGGAACTGACTAAAGCTATTGGTAACACTCGGGAAGGGAGATCACCTGGTTGTTGTGGAATACTGGCAGAAATCTGGAAATATGGTGATCTGGAACTGATGAGAAATCTTCATAATCTTATCCTGCAAATCTGGACTGAAGAAGAGGTACCCCAGGACTGAAAAGATGCTAGTATTATGTCAGTATTCAAAAAGGGAAGCTGTAAGGAATGTGGAAACTACAAAGGTATATCCCTCCTATCAATCGATGGTAAGATTCTTTTTTGTGTGTTGAACAGGATTGATAAACATATTTCTCTGAATGCCCTGCCAGAGAGCCAATGTCACGTGGCTTCTGTAGTGGCAGGTGAATGATGGACATGATTTTTTGTCTGGGCCATATACAAGAGAAGTGTTTGGAACAAAACATGCCACTGTATGTAGTCTTTATAGATTTCACCAAAGCTTTGGATACAGTGTCATCAAAGCCCTCCACACTGGTTTGCAACCATATGTTGCCCATGGCAGCTGCAGTCCAAAGAATTTCCAGTAAGAAATGGTGTTAAACAGGGATGTATACTGGCGCCAACCCTCTTCTAGCTCAGCTTAGCAGCAATGGTTGAGGTGGTTTTTGAAAATAGTGATCTGTTAAATGTGTCATACTTCAAGGCAAAGACAAGGCTGATTGCGGATGACAGTGCCATTGTAGCACACAACACACAAGATATGCAGACATTAGCTGACAAGTTTTCCAAGACTGCAAAACAATTCAGCCTGAAAATAAACATCAGATGGAAACCTCTGGCTCAAAATCGAGAGGAATGGAGGAGAAGCAACTCAGTGAGAACTAAGCCATAGGACAGTCATTGTTGACTCACTGATGGACTGCAACAAGGATAACATAACTTCAAGGCAAATAACACTAAATTTTACTTACCAATGCAAAATTTCCAATTTGTTCAGTACCACCAGATTATGGAATCATCTGCCAATGTAGTTTTGTTGGTCATTTTATGGTACATTGTTACAAGTAGGTTTTTAATGGAGAGTCAAATGCCATCCTCAAGGACACCGTGGTCGCTTACCTGGACTGATGTGATGGTAGGATGTGAACTCTGCCATTGTGGTTTTAAGTCGAGTGCATTGAGTACTGTGGTTCATCTTACACCACTGTTATCATAAAAAGAATCAGTTCAGCTTAGAAATTTACTTAGATCCTCATTTCTTATAGGAAGTAAATGTCTCTTTACATATTGGTATATATTTATATAGAATTGTATATATTTTAAAGCTTGAGTATGCAGGTTTCTGTTTACATTTTCATCCTTCATGCCTCAAAACCCTTTGAAAATTCTGTGGCATTTTGAATTATTGTGTATAAAAATTACTCTCACTAAAATTGGATCAGGCATTACTTTCACCTGCTATATCAGGTCAAGAGAACTGGCTCAGTTTGAAATGGATTTACAGTAGGCAGTGGAATGAACAGTGTTTAATGGAAATTAAAGAAATTGAAACAACCAATTTCATGCCAACAATCAATATAATTATCAATGGGCAGAACAAAATTAAATAATTTTGTCCAAATCTCAGCTTAGTAATGGTTTGCATATTTTTTCTAACTTGTATCTTGTAATTCACAAAGAAAAAGTAAGCACAAATATAGAAAGCACACCTGTTTATTGTAAAGATGTTGGCACTAACTCCTGGAGAATTTAGTTTATTGAGATGCTGAATTAATGCCCCCACCCTGAATTTGTGTAAAGTAAGTGGGAATGAGAACTGTTCCCATCTTTAATGTAAAGATATAGATCAAGTGGGACGAAATTACTTTGAAGTTAATATTTAAATTTGGAAATTGCATGGTTATGAAGTCTTTTGTATTGGGACAGGAAATGATTTTTGGCCTTGATAACTCTTGAAAGAATCCCCAAAATGCTACAGCTTATCTCCTGACATAATTATTCACAATGTATTATTTGATATTTGCTGGACATGTCTTTAGAGACAAAGTTAGAAGAATTGCAGCTTCAATTTTAATTTCAGTGCCCTTTGAAGAAAGACTAATTATTTTAAAAAACTTTTTCCCTCTCTTCATGTTTTCCCTGATATCATTTAGTGACATTAAATTTGTTGAAGAATTCTTGTTGAAGCTCTTGTTAAAATTAAGGATTACTTATTTTTTTATGGGTTTCCAGATGTATGGATTGATATTTTGGAACAAGCACTGCTCGAAAGCCCCTAATGATATTTTCTGGATTTTAAATCAGTTACGAATGTTTTCAGGATCTTTCTTCCCCAAGAAATTAAGAAAAAAACAAAGCAGTATTTTATATGTCTATCATTGTTAGCATTTCTTTTTCCGTGATAACTTCAGTTGCATAGTACCCAACTTTTTTCTACTTCGCAGACAATTTCTTCATAATGAAAGAAAGAAGTCTAATGATTTTGAGGTAAAAAGTTCAAGGGTCAAGGTCACCAAAGAAAGAAAATCCCAATCCTAAAATTGTTTTTTTTTTTCATTTTCCTGTGTAGTTTGTAATAAATTTAAGTTATCTCTGTATTTCAGTGAAGTTATTTCTTAAGATTCAGAATGTACTTATGGACACATTGCTTCTTGGAAATTGACTGTGATTATCAGTTGTCTGAGTAACAATATAAGCACACCTTTCTTTATGATCTCCCCCTTGGACACAATTCAACCAATCACTGAAGATATGGCAAATCATGTAAACAATCAGTGCCTTGTGTATTGCCCATGTAATATATTATATGGTACCCCAAAATGTGTTTCCCATTTGACTGCTTTTAAAATTAGGGTAGGACTTTGTTGAATGTTGATAATTGGCTGTGGTGCTGGAATGCTTTGAAGGGAGAACTGGGCCAAAGAAAATTGGACAATGCATGATGTTTACTTCTTATGTTAACAGTGGTGATGCCATCAGATATTATGTTCCAGCTTTTGACAGAAACTTGTTGAACCAAAGATGTTGCTGATCAACATAAGACTAATTTGTACAAATGAGAAGAAAAAAATGGCAGGGTTTCTCAGTTTGAGGGAGAAAATTACATGGCTCATAATGTGATCAAATATTGATACTGTTTTAATGGTACTCACTAATGTTTGGTACCAATATCTTTCAAGATTCATTATTATACAGGTCTTTTGGCATATATGACTTTTTGCATACAACAGGCATTTGGGCTTTAAAGTATTCATACATTGCAAAGTAATGGTGTGTTGTGATGAGTCATGCATCAAATGGGGCATGACATGTCAACATATAATATGGCACCACCTACCACTGACTGACCTTCTAAAGACTCAATAACTTTCAGGTTGATAGGTTTATCTATAATGTGTCATAGGTTGTGTGAAATGAATCATGTTGCTACATGGCTCAGGTGTATTATTTCACCCCCATGAATCTTGTGAACACATATTGTCTTTTTCATTTTTTTAATGGATGATTGAAATTTTTAATGTATATATGTGTGATTTGAATTTTTAATATAGCTGTAGAAAAATTTCAATCATATCACTATGATGTCTGTAGTGTGGTAGTTTGTAGTGATGTCTAGCACTGGGACATCATGCTACATGTCCCACCCGGTCATGTTATTCTGACACTAGGTTGACCAGTCCTAACACTAACCTCTTAATGCTGAGTGCCTAGTAACATTTTTATGTCTTTGGTATGACTTGGTTGGTGTTTGAACCTTTGACCTTGTGAAATTTTGAACATTCAGTGTTATGGTCATCCTCTAAAGATGCACACACAGTGGTAGTCCTCCATTTTTGCTCTAGGAAACTTGCCTTATAAAAAGGCTTCCATTCCTGAAGGGGTGGTGTATTTGTGAGAAGTATATGTATGTGTATAAAGTAAGAAAGCTGCATGTAAAACATTTTATATGATTATTAATTATCAACAGGTACTTGTCTTTAGAATGGATTTATTACCACTGAATATACTTTAATATTTCTTAATTTTTTGGGATGTTCTTGGCATGGGCAGTGAAAAACCATTCAAAACCTTGTCATTAAAATTTAGCATCTTGATAAATGTATCACTTGTAATTCAGAAATATTCTGTTCCCATTTACTTAATTTTACTACTGCTACAGAATATTTTTTTTATCTTTATTTGTTTATTTGAGTCATTCCAACAACAAATTTGTTGGCATGAACTCTCTACAATAGTTATGTTACATAATTCTAATTTTTCTTACTAATGTATTAAAAATAGCTCCTGTGGCCTAGTGGTTAGATGTCCAATGTGGGAGGTCGCAGGTTTGACCTTTGACCTAGTCATACCAGACATTCAAAAATGGTACTAACAGCTGCCTTGCTTGTCCATCACTATTAAGAGGTTAGTGTTAGGACTGGTCAGCCTGGTGTCAGGATAATGTGGCTGGGTGGGACATCATGCCATATGTCTGCCAAATGATGCCCCAGTGCTAGACATCACTCTAAACTGTCACACTGCAGACTTCATAGCTATATGATTGAAACATTATTAAAAGTTACGTTAAAATCTAAATCACACGCGTGCACACACACACACACACAAATATGAATTTTCCATTACACGATGACATATTGAAATTTTGAAATGAATCCTATGTTGCTGATGGTATTGCAATTTAATGAGAAGTCAATATTATTGCAGAAAGAAAATCCATAACATGAGCACTTGTGACAATTATCAGCCTCTATTGTTGTGCCTTCTTTATTAGGATTTTAGTTTCTTATGCATGTGTAACAATTTCCTGCCTGAATTTTTGGGGACATTGATAATAATTTTTTCCTCCCAGCATATTACTTTGGAATCAGATGCTCAGACATTGTGTTTGCTGAAGATGTTATCTTTTCTTGACCTTTTCTATAAAGTTTAATGTTTTTGAATGGTACCCAAGTTAACTAAAATCAGTAAGGTGTTGCTGTTAGCTAAATAAATTGGTTACCTTATGCTTTTTTGGCAATAAGCACTTGATATGCACTCAATTTAGACTAAAATCAACTGTCTTGGTCTTCTATCTTTATTTTGTTTTTTTTTTTGTTACATACCCTGTGGGTGCTGTGGAGGGAACTTCCTTATGCCAAAGGTGAAAAATCGGCTTGTTTGAAAAGGCATAATGTAAAATGAACCCTGCAGCAGGACATAATTAATCTTTTCAGTGATGTACTTTTAATGGGCATTAACAGAAGATACAAAATAAAAAGGTAGATAATACAATCTCATTAAGTAGATAATAAAATATATTTCATTATCAACCTGGTTATATTAAAGATAAAAATGAAGCACAAATGAAAACAATATGCTTAATTTTAGAGGTTTAATACACTGAAGGTGCAAAATAAATTCATTAACTTCAAATAGATTTGTTTGAAAAATTTAAGCAGTAGCTATAATGAACTGTCTGTTACTGTAAGTTAGCTACTTTTCCCCCTGAACAGTTTTTTTTTTTTTAAATAAAAAGTAACCTGATGGAAGGTTCATAAGTGTCCAGTAGAAATGAATCTTGTTATAAGCATTGTCTTGTTACTTACTATATTATTGTATTATAGGTTGCCAGGAAATAAATATTTTTAAAGGTCATAAGCAAGAATCTCTGCATGGGATAATCCTTATGGTAATAAACCCATCCACAGGTTAAATGTTTACTATCTCTCCACAAATGGCAGATCCCCAGATAAGGTCTAAGATCTTTTGGGACTGTATACTTTTATCTTGTACAGCTAAGGTTTGCTTATTTGGAATTGCTTGTCTTCCACATTTTTTTTTCTGCAATTGTCTTTGCACAAAAATCAAGCACAGTATTTTCAAGCATGAAAGTTATGGGCTCTTTAAATCATCCTTTATTTTGATCCTCTCCTTATTAGTGCTTATGAAATGGCTTGTCATTGCTGCTCCTTCTTAACCTCTTGTAGGGTTGTTGTTGTTATTTAGCAAATGCTTTTATTCAGCACAAGATAGGCCATACATGGTGGCCAGTATTAATGGTGGAGGAAGAACCCTGGAAAACCCTAAAAAGAACCTCCAACCCATGAGAAGCTACTGGCAGGCTTTCTCACTTGTTAGCTGAGTGTGGAAACAAACTTACGAAAACAGAGGTGAGATGGCAGTGATCCATAACTAAGGTCAACCTTTAGACCACTCAACCACTGCTTTAGACCACTCAACCACTCAGGGCCCACTTGTAGGATTGTGATTACACTTTACACACATATTCATCCCATGGTCTATTTGGTTTTAAATGAATATGTGCCATTCAGATATCAGATATAGCCATCACAATGGCATAGATTGAAATAATTTTATTCCTATTTGTAATGGATGGTTAGTTATATAAACATAGTGTTTTTAGAGAAGACCTCTTAGATATCTTATTCATTCTATATCATAATGGTGCTGATCTGATGTCCACTATTGCAACCACCATATCCTTCTTGAAAATCTTATTATTATTGCTCCTGAATAGATGCTCACTTCAGCATGTAATTTTACTGACACTTCTTATAATGTCTATGTGGTCCTAATAGCAAATGGTGCCACTGAGACATCCAGTATAGCCATTATGGTGGACATCTTCAGAGTCTGGTTTACACTATATACCTTGAATGAATCAGTGGTATTGACATGGTGGAGGACTCCTTATGATGTCTAGTTGGTCATAAATTCACTGGTGCCAATCTGACTTCCAACATAGCAACCACAATGGCTATTTTGAAAATCTTATAACTTACTTGCCAAGATGGCTGGTATCATCAACATTGTGCTTTCACCAAAAGACTTATTATGGTTGTAAATGAAAATCATGCTGATTTAATTTCCAATATGGCTGCCACAGTGGCCATATTGAAAGTCTTAAATGACAATGGTGCTTCTTGTACATCTAGTACGGCTGCAACAGTGGCCATTTTGAAAATCTTGTTTTTGTATCACTTCCTAAATGTATGTTTATATCAGTGGGGGAGGTTTCACAGAAAGACATGATGTCTGGTTGATTGTAACTGAAATGGATCTGATCAAAAGTTGGATATGGCCACCATGACTGCCATTTTGAAAATCACATTATTGCTACTTCTGAATGTATATGGATATGAATCAACATGGTTTTTTTTGTTAAAAGACTCTTATGATATCTGGTTGGTCATAAATAAAATATTGTCATCTTGGCAGCCATCATGAAAATCTTGTTACTTTATTCTTCTAAATGGTTCTGCTTAATGGATGAATTTTTCATTATGGGATTTTCAATTTTCACTAAACAACTTCTTATGATGTCTGGCTGATCCAAAATAACAATGTTGCTGATCTGACATCCAGCAAAGCCATCATGACAACCATTTTAAAAATCTGTTTATAACAATTGAACAGAAAGTCATATTGATGTGGAGTTAGAATATTTGTTAGGATGTAAATTTTGTCTTAAATGAAAATGGTGCCAATCTGACATTTTATTTGGCCAATCATACATCCAGTATGGCTGTCACAATCACTCTCATAAAAATATTGTAGTCCCTTCACCCCCTGAATGGATAATCATTATGAAATAGGATTTCACCAAAAACTCTTCTGATGAGGTATACTTTGTCATAAATGAAATATGATGCAAATTATGTGCAATTAATATGAAAATCTTGTTATCACTGAAGAATTTAACAATCTTGCTATGGCTGACAAATACCAGTGATGGTTTCAACATTATATAGTTTAAAGTAAGAAATAATCTTGTTATGAATTTCTGCAAATTCTTTTCACCCAGTAGAGGATCAGCACCTTGAGGGACTCTTGTATTGACTGAGGTTTTCAGCAAATGACTTCTAATTATTTCTATGTGGTTCTGAATGAAGATGCAAATTTGATATCCAGCTCCACAGCTATTTTGAAAATCTTACTATTACTGAAGAATTTCAAAGGATGGATTCACACTCAGTAGTTAAAAAGAAGAAATGGCAGTGAGTTAATGCAAATTCATTTTGGCTAGAAAACTAGAGTCCCATTGAAGATATCTTGTTCTTAGATGGATGAAGAAATTTCTTTCCCAACTTGTATGAATAGATCCTGCACTATATATGAGTTTAGCAGTGTTACTTTGATAATAAGAGAGTGGTTGACAGGTAGGAGGAAGTAAATTTAAAGGAGATTATTTAATATTTTCCATATTTTTTTGCACTAAAAGGGTCATCACATCCAGAATATGATAGGAAAATACAGGCCTGTATGAACAGTAACAATGTGTACATAAGGTAACTACATGTATTAGTTACATGCCTGTATGAAAGGTAACAATGTGTACATGACATATGGTAGCTACATGTATTAGTGTATGCATTCCTCACCTGCCTGATGCCCCCACCACCAATTTTATTTCTTCAACTATGCACAGTAGAACTGACTACTCCTGTGGCCTGAGAGGTTAGAGCATCTGCCTCAGATGTGGGAGGTCATGGGTTTGAATCTCTGCTGAGTAATTCTAAAGACTTATAAAATTGGTACTTGCAGCTGCCTAATTCGGTGTTCATTAAGAGGTTAGTGTTAAGACTGGTTGAACATAGATAAAATATGTAAAGTGTAATGCAACTATGTCATACTTTAATAGCTTTTATCAGGTTTGCAGTTACAGGTCAAAATAAAGATAAAATTATAAATTACCTTTGTATTTCACCAGTATTTGTATTTTTAATGACAAGGTTCAGATGTGTCTAAAACTACTTGGTTCTTAGTGTCTAAATCTTGTATAGGTTTATGTCCAAATTTTGAAAATCACATATGTAGGTACAGCTAATGAACTCCACTCAAAGAGTCTATCTTGTGTCTTTTGTCTGATACCCACTCGTGAGTTTGTAACTATGGTCATATGTAGGAGGTCACATTGCTGGTTCACATATTACTTTCTCAGAATATGAGGAAACATGTTTGTATGCTGATGAATGGGGTTGATATCACATATTCAACTGCCTAGTAAAAAAAAAAACAAAAATCAGATTTATGTACCAAACCTACATCCATAACCAATGCAAAAGAGAACTTCTGTTCAATAGGTGTGACAGGCTACCATTTTTTCATGCAGCATTGCATTTGGAACATCTTCTGCCTTTTCTGTCAAGTCTAGAAAGAATCTTGGATGTAATTCACTGTTATTGAGAACTATTTTCTTTAATATGGAACAGTATGTTAGTGAAAGGAGACAAAGTCATAATGGGAATAGTCTTGACCTTTGCTGTTGTAACAAACAAGTGCATGCTACCAAAGGCAAATCACCAAACACATCAATTGACGTGCATTCCTACAACTACTTACAAGCTTTTTTCATGGTATCAATGGCAATGAATTTCTGATGAGCAACTGTGGCCAACAAAGTGTTCCCAACTTTTACAGCTTCAATAATCTTATGTAATTCAAATTTTTTTAAATCATTGTGATCATCTGTATCATCAGCCATTATTTTGCTGAATGAAGTTGTCATCTGAAGATGAACCATGTTGGGAGTCAGTCATTTTTGGTTTTCTAGGTAGAGCATATATTAAACAAGCAATTGTAAAACTCCCTTGATGAATGCAAGGTTAATTCATGAGCCCTGCATGCCATGTATTATGAGGTTGTATTCTGATAAGTATTGTCAGCATTATGTATCAAAGTGAGAAAAGTAGAAAGATGTAGCTCTACAATGATCCAATATAATGTAGACTTTCTACTCACATTACAAAATACATTGGTAAAAGCAAGGTTTTGAGACCCAATTGTTTTAGGCCAAAAATTGCTGCTTTTGAGAACCAGAGCATGCCCAGAGTTTACATTCCTTGGCCTGAGGTCTGAAACAAGACTGGTCTGAACTGCACATGGACAGGTTAACTGTTGCAGAAAGTTGGATAAGTTTGAGATTTTGAGGGAAAAAAATGTAGTCACATCAAAATCTTGGGTTTAATATGCAAAAAGAAGAAGAAAAAAAAGTACAACTTTTACCCTTCTGTACATGCATGAGCAAAATAGCCAATCAAAACTAATGTCTTCTGTATACCTGGGCTTGTGGCTAAATCTCTTAGAAACAGATTTATTCAGATATATTCTGAAGAAACTCCCCAAATCCTTTTTTATCCCATTTTTCAGACCAAAATGAAAGAATCTCCTGCAGTTGAGGAGTTAAAATAAATGACAGAATACTTGTTCCAGGGTCCATTGTGGTAATCCAGTTTAGTTCAAAGACCATTCATGCCAAGACAGACTCCCCAGCAGCATAAACAAAATAGTTGCATACCTGAACAATTATGTGTGTTGCAAGAAAACTTAATGCATTAATCACTTTTTAAATAGACTAATATCGTCATGATGTTTTTTAAAGACTTTTATAAGTGATATGTTATTTTTTAGTAATCTTACGTCTCACTGGGTGATTTTTGTTTTAATCAATATAGTGAATATTTTTTTTAAATTAGATTTTGATCAAATGTTTTAATAGGCCTATGTCATCAAGATCTTGGTTTAATATGATCATGAATGAAATTTATGTGTATTAATAATGTGATCTTTTATGGGGTTCGCTGAGCTTGTCAGTAGTTAAGCAGCTATATTTTTAGAAGATTTTGATCAAAACTTGGTAAATTAAATACATGTACTTTTATATCAGTCCCACTTGTGCCTCTTTTTTTACTACTCTTTTTGGCTTGGAACTAGATATAGTGTATGAGAGAATATTGGGAACACAGCTACTCCAGATTTTTAAATGGATCTCTATGAAACTTTGTACATGTTATGATGATCAGCTGAAAATGTATATACAGTAAATCATATTACCTAGCACATTTTGCTAATGTAATTTAGAGTTATTCCCAGTTTTGTACTGCAGCTGAATGTATTGAAACATTTAATCTTTTGAATGCAACTTGTTTTGCAGTTTTTGATGGATCACTTTTAAAATTGGTATATGTCATTTGTGCTTATTGATAGATATTTCTGTCAATAACTTTATAATTTTAATTAAGTTTCTAACACATTTTCACTAGTCAGGGTTTCTCAGCTAAAACTTTATTTCTCCTTTAGATGATCAAATGAAGTTATAATTTTGATGCATTTGCTTCTAACCCTTGAGGTAACAATTTAAAGTTGGGACATCAAAGTTCAAAGTTTATCCTGGAGGATAAAATGTGCTATTTCATCTAGACTATTGCAGTTACTTCCTATATAAGGCATGTATGCAGATCAATTAAGTAGCTATTTATTTCCCTGGAGACCTGTAACCATGTTGGGTGATTGTATTGAAAGGATTACAAGATGTAAATGCAGCATTGAATCTTTATTTATTTTACATTGAGTGTATAATAAATACTATAAACATACCCTGTGCCCTCTGGATAGCTTCAATATGGGTATGAAGACATTTTATGAGAAGGAGAAAAAAATGAGATGTGTTCATTGCAGAAATGGAAAAAAGTATGACCTGTTTGTCCCTATTATATCAAAAGTGGGGGCATTTAGAAGAAAAACAGGGGTCACAAATATCCTTATCTGTAACTTGTTTATTTAAGAACATGTATCATTATCACATGTCCCAACATTGTTTAATAAAATTAAGTTTTACATTATAGGCTTTAAATCAGTGTTTGTAAATACAGACTACAGCATGGTTTTAAAGTTTCCTTGGCATAAAAGTCTCCAATGTACTCATTTTATCTTGTAAACATTTGGAACTTTCCAGAATGAAATTCTCCATTTGGTAATCCTTTTTTATTATTTATAGAAAATGCTAACTGTAATCTGATGTAAAGTAGAGGACTATATAATTTTGTTTGTCTAGAAATTATTCATTTATGCCATAAAATCTGAGTAGAATCAGTTGTATTATTGTTGTGTCTAGTATTTTTTTTGGGTTGGAATTTATTTAAATTATTTAATGTAAGTAATCCTTCTCTGCAAATACAAAGTGCTCAAAATTAACATTCTTGGAAAAAGAGACTTGGATTTATCATGAAATTCAAATAAGGTTATATTCTTGGATTGTATTGTTGTGGCTCAACAGAAGATTTTTAGCACATCACTACAACACAGATAATCATAGGCACATCAACACTTCCAGTGTTGGATTTGTTTTGGAATAACAATGAAGTTTATTAAGAACTTTAATCATAGGACATGTTAGAAATTTGAAGATTATTTGGAATTTTATTCACAATACTGTGAGTTATTTTTGCATTTTTCATTTTGTATTCCTGGGAATTAAATTATTAGTTGAATTTTACAAAGCTTGTTGCATTTCGTTCTTTTCTATTACTTAGTGTATGACTGCATGTTTTTTAAGTTACATAGATTGGCGAGTGCTCCAAAAAATTATATTTTATTCTCTTCTGATCTATCAGATAACCACAGTATTGTAGCTTTCTTTTTTTTTTTTGCTCATTTGTTGTCAGTGCACATCAAAACAAATGTATAGAATATTTACCACAAGAAAGTCCTTCAATATTTTTCAGGCGGAAATTAAATGGGGGACGAGAAATGGATTTTGCACATTAATTATATGCCTTAACAATGAACTTATTTTGGTAAACCTGATATACACTACACTTGAAAAATATACTTATAAAATATGTGGGGATAAAGCTTATCATAACTATAGCTATCACCAGTAGGTGCACCACAAAGAACCTTGCTCACTCAATTTGCATAGTAAGGCATTAAACATAAAAACTTGGAAGAATGCATATTCCCAAGACATAACTCTGTGTCTAATACAATGGTGCACCACAAAGAACCTTGCTCACTCAATTTGCATAGTAAGGCATTAAACATAAAAACTTGGAAGAATGCATATTCCCAAGACATAACTCTGTGTCTAATACAATGGTGCACCACAAAGAACCTTGCTCACTCAATTTGCATAGTAAGGCATTAAACATAAAAACTTGGAAGAATGCATATTCCCAAGACATAACTCTGTGTCTAATACAATGGTGCACCACAAAGAACCTTGCTCACTCAATTTGCATAGTAAGGCATTAAACATAAAAACTTGGAAGAATGCATATTCCCAAGACATAACTCTGTGTCTAATACAATGGTGCACCACAAAGAACCTTGCTCACTCAATTTGCATAGTAAGGCATTAAACATAAAAACTTGGAAGAATGCATATTCCCAAGACATAACTCTGTGTCTAATACAATGGTGCACCACAAAGAACCTTGCTCACTCAATTTGCATAGTAAGGCATTAAACATAAAAACTTGGAAGAATGCATATTCCCAAGACATAACTCTGTGTCTAATACAATGGTGCACCACAAAGAACCTTGCTCACTCAATTTGCATAGTAAGGCATTAAACATAAAAACTTGGAAGAATGCATATTCCCAAGACATAACTCTGTGTCTAATACAACTCATTGAAGGTCTTGCCAATATCAAAGGTGCATGATAAATTTACTTTCCTAAGTAGTTATGCTGTGGAAATCAAAG
This sequence comes from Potamilus streckersoni, assembly GCA_016746295.1. Taxonomy (NCBI): domain Eukaryota; kingdom Metazoa; phylum Mollusca; class Bivalvia; order Unionida; family Unionidae; genus Potamilus; species Potamilus streckersoni. The sequence goes on along the minus strand of JAEAOA010001738.1, from coordinate 275,215 downwards.
GAAGACCCACATTCAGATGCCATAACACTTCTAACTGATAATGTGGAATGCTCAAATGCTTTCAAGGTCTCATCAGTATAAAACTGCAGGCCATCCTTGAAAATTGAATTCATTCAGGGTCACAGAAATCTAAAGTCCATAATAAATTTGACCAAGGAGGAGAGACAGTCATGGGTAAAACTCATGTAAATGAAGTTGTGGAATGCTAGACATTAAACATTTCTAGAGTTGTGTCTATTTAAAGCGCCATACAGTATTTTGTTTGAAATCTCACAAACCATTGTTAAGTTATGCTGCCATAAAAAAAACTTCAAATAACATCTCAGAAACTGCAGAAAAGAATTCATCTAATTTGACAGAAGGCATTGTAGCATGGAGGCATGTCTGATTTGTACAGATAATGCAGATGTACCATTAGATAATAATAATAATAATAACGAGGACTTTATATAGCACCTCATCTTTAGACGCTCTATGCTCTATGCGCTTTACAACATTTGACAACACTTACAAAGAATTAAAAAAAAATGATAATATGATTACAAAAATAAAAACAAACACCACAAAATTAGAAACAGAAAAAAATGTTGCAATTTTTCAGGTAAGGATACATTATAAGGATACATTATTAGGTCTTTATGACTGTTCTTGCAGTTGGGGACTATTATTAAAAATAAAATAAAAATCTTAAAATGACTTTTCAAAAATTCTGAACAGAATTTGACTGAATTATATGGGAAGCTTCCAGTACCAAGGCTCTTAAATTGTTTGCCCTTTACAATAAGTTATTTATGCTCAGAATGTATCGTAAGATGTGCAATTGCATGATTCATGTTAATGATGTTTTAAAAATAACACCAGAACATTGACCAAATGCATGAAAGTCATTCTTTTGTTTAAGTAAATCCCACCTATATTTTGACCACCCCCTTCCTTTTCAAATAATGGGAACCATTCTCTTTTAGTATTGTAATAAATGCTGGTTTGCCATTACTAAATATAGCTTCCCCCAACCCTTCCAACAACAAAATAACATGAAAAACAAAAGAATTACTTCTCTAAATATATTGCTGAACATAATTTAATCATGTCTATTAACATGCTGGTATAAAGGCTATACATATTTTTCCAATAAGATTGATCTGCCATTAAATATGATGGCAATTTCTAAAAAATATGGTCTTCAAAGGGCTTTTTTTAGAAAACCACTAAACAGAATTCAACTAAATTTTACAGAAAACAACAAGGCAAAATAAGCTTTTAGGTTTGTTTAAAAGATACCTATCAAGTGTGGTTTCTGTTACCAAAAATAGCAAGAATAAAGAACTTGAAATGACTTCTCAAAATCGACTGAACAGAATTAGATCAAATTTGACAGGTCTTTCAGTTTTGTAGTTTAGATGCTGATGTGTGATTAATTATTAAAAGTTCGAGAAAAAAAAAATGTTCTTAGAATTTGATACATCTTATATGAAAGCATCCTTTTATGAAGACCTTAATTTAAATGATGCCAATCAGTCATTAAATATGGCCACAATTACAAACTAACAAACCATAATATGTATAGCAAACAATACAATAACCCCCATTTTTTGGACAGCTGCACGTCTTTGTCTTTGAGGTAGATATCAGATAGGAGAGCAATCTCAGAATCCGTTTGGAATCTCGTTTTAAATTAGCATCAATTCTGCAATCAAATCCCAGACCTTGTACATCTTTTAGCCAGATTCCACATGATGGCACTAACTGAAGTTGTTCTGACAGTTTAAAGAAAAGTGGTGCTCACCAGTTATGTACTTTTGAGAGAGTGATGTATGTAAGGTGAAGTTGTTTGCATTTTAAACATGCATAGTGGAGAGAATGTTGGCATACCTATATACTACTTTCATGTAATGTGGCTGAAATTTCTTTGGATATTGTGTTTTTGGAAATTTTAAATGATCTTAGGACACTGCTAACTAAAATGACTGCTCCCTTGTGCTCCAAAAATCATCCTGAATTTGTCTAAAGTACACTATTCTTGGTAGCTATTAAAATATGGAAAATGAATTTTGCCAAACTGGACAATACCAGCTTCTAAAAGTGCAATGAATGAATTACCAAATATATAAATTGTAAAAAAAGTTATTGGCTCTATTTTTTACAATTTACCTCTGAAATTTGAGAAGTGAAAATGAGCAAGCAGAGCTAGCACTTTTTTTGAAAAAAAAATGAAATAAAGGTTCTTTGAACAATACCTAGGATATACAAAGTTTCTTTTAAATAATCAGTATAACTAGTGAGGACACCCAAAGAAACTCTTTTTCTTTAAAATTCTAACCCAATGCTAAATATGAAACTGTAGAGCACCACCAAAGCAAACAAGTGTTACCTATAATTCTCAGGCTAAAGACAAAGTAAATGATCAACACTCCAGATGTTCATAAAATGATTTGGGGAAAAAGACCTAATAAGCACACATTCTTAAAATATACTATTTAGCTTTATTTTTGTAAGAATTCTTTTGTGCTAGTTTTGTCTCTTAGAAATTTAAAATAGTGTGATAGTGATATGATGCTGATGAATGACCAAAGGCTGTACAAACTACAAATGTTGACATTGGGGACCACTATGGTACACTACTTACACAATTGAATTTTCAACACTTTGCCTCAAGAGAGCCATTCCATGGAAAATAATCAAGTAATGAGTGTCCTTGAGTAAAGATGGGTTTGGTTTTTTTTTTTTCATTCTTCTTCTTGTCATTGTTGCTTCTGGTATTACTAATCCCATTATAGAATAGATTTTTAAGTTTCCAACCATGTGGTAGGGACTAGTCCAATTTTGTGTTGAATGTCATTTATCCAGCCATAAATACATTACACTCAGTACAATGGCAACTAAGTAAACCACCCTTGTTATCTCTAGCAATCCACTATCCAATTTTGTATATTTATCACTAGGCTGACCAGCTGAGCAGACATGTATGTGAGTCAAACAGTGTAGTTCATAACACTTGTTTACTTTGTTGTGATGACTTGTTAAATATGTGCTGATATAGGACCCAAGTGAAATTCTTTGTTAAAACTGCTAAGAGATGCAGTGGTAAAATATTAAATTGCCAGTGCTTATGGACAATTAAGTAACCCAATGCCTAAATAAGAGCACAATTTAAGTATGCTCTTTGGTCATGCAAGAATGACCACGTAAAACATAGAGCAGACTCACTAGCACAAAATTTGAAAATGTCACCAACATAAATTCTGGAAGCAAGTTAAACAAAGTATTACACCAACTTCCAATAAACTACCAATCTGCATTGATGGGTACCATGGTCAAAATAATATATGCAACATGTGGAAAAATCATTTTGAAGACTTACTCAATAGTGTCAAAAATGAATTGAATGTTACTTCAGCATTGAATACCCCTTCTGCTCATATTGAGGTAATCACATCTGAGATCCAAAATGCAATAACAAGACAAAAAGGTGGTAAATATCCAGGATCAGATTTTTTATATGTGGAACATTTTAAATATTCAGATACTAGACTTCATGGGCTATTAATGGTTTTATTTAATTGTATGTTTGTGCATAACTTTGTACCAGATGATTTCACAAAAGTTACAATTATACCGCTACTAAAAAGCAAAATTGGTAATCTAGCGGACAAAAATAACTACAGACCTATAGCTCTTACGACTATTATCTCAAAACTATTTGAATGCATCATACTACAAAGATGCGAAGATAATCAGTTTGGATTTAAAAAGCAGCATTCTACAGATTTATGTCTTTATGTCTTTAAGGAAACCTCCTTAGCTATTATGTGGAACATGGCAGCCCAGTATTTGCATGCTTTTTAGACACTAGTAAGGCATTTGATAGGGTCATTCATTGGACACTCATTAAAAAGTTGCTGGAAATTAAAATTCCTGTATACATTGTTCATACTTTAGTCAACTGGTTTGGCAAACAGTTGTATTTCGTGGGATGGGGAAGTGTAATATCCAGTGCTTTCCATGTAACCAATGGGGTGAGGCAAAGAAGGTATTCTTTCCCCTATGTTATTTAATATTTACAGTTAATGAGTTAATCGTTAATGAGTTAAACGTATATTGGGCCATTGTAACGTAGGGTTATGTCTGCCACCAAATGGGCTGTTTCTTAACAATTTTAGCTTTGCTGATGATATGTCACTGATAAGTCCGTCTGTCCAGGTTTAAGAAAATTATTGAAGATATGTGAACAATAAGCATTAGAGAATGATATCTATAATATACAAAAATCAGTATGCATGGTCTTTCAGTCAAAATCTTTTAAATGATCATCACCACCCTCTGTACATCTTAATGGCAATGCTCTTACATACAGTATGTCCACAGTTATATGTATTTTGGCCATATTTTGAAATTCAATCAGTCAGATAATGAAGATATGAGACATTATATATATATTCTTTTATGTTGACAATGTTTTACTCTATATCAGTATTTTAATTTAGATGTATGGACTATGCAGTCTGAAATAAAGAATTCTTTTCTTATCTTATCTTATTGGAGCACTTTTGCTGTCAAACTCTTTCATTTTGGAGGCAAATAGTTGTAAATTGTCAAGTTTATTCAGTATCAGATTTAAGTACATGTAACTGTAAGATGTAATCTGGATCCAAGTTGATGCAATGGTAGAATTGAATCCTGCACCTTTTTGTCATGAGGATGGCACACTAATCAAAGTCACTATGACTGGTTTGTTTATGATGACATACAGCAGGGCACATGGACCTATTCTACATCTCTGTTTTTGAGGGCAGGTTCCAGTTTCTAGTTCCTGACTTAGTTTTTAAAATTGAGCTTCTGTGGAGACACATTTCTCTAAATGGGATGATGATGACAGGACTTGAAGTTTTTATTGTGAGGTTGCTTTTGGACGCGGTGTTCAAAATCATTATGCAGTTTCATAGATTTGTATATCAGATGATTTGAATAATCAGTATGTTTGTTAAAAATAATCATAGCATTTTTAATACTTTCACTATTGTGTCTTAAAATAGATAATAGCTTGCTAGTAGTTCTTAAGTGGTATCTCCACTATTTTGGAGAGTCAGAATGAGAAATTCATTTGAATACTGTATATACACCTGTACTTGCTTATAAGAAAGGTCCAACTACAAACTGCACAAATCTAGATCTGTTGCATAATGCATTACAGATCTGGTTTTATGCAGTTTTTTGTTGAGGTATCAATAAAATAAGTCCCTTTAAGTTTACACTCTAATCTGCTTGCACATTATGCAATGGCAGATCAGGGTCTATGCTGTTTGCAGTTGGACTTGACACTAAGTGTGTGCCTATCTGGTAGTTTCTTATAACAAGATATCTGGCATGCAAATACTGATTTATATGGATCCATGTGTCTGTGTATTTGTCCATCAGTTTGTTAAGCTGGGTAAGCATTAAGCTCAGTTTACTGAGATTAAGTGGGGGTAATTTGAACAATATTTCCAGAGGAGGAGTAGTCATGAGAAAGGTTTTGGTTCCTGGATAGGGTCCTGGGGGTAAATTTGAATGTCACATTTACACAGCCAATATGTAATCTTGCTTTTAATAACAATTCAGTAACAATTGAAGGAAGTTGATAATATTTTGGCCCAATTTTTGTTAAAAACATGAATGAGTAAGTAAAGTAATGGTTTTCAATCCTGTTTGCAAACTCAGCAGAAGTTTAGGTTTAGGATGGGGTAGAGTGTAGTGTCAAGATTTTTAAAAATTCACATATGCAAAAGAATGCACATATACCATGACTTTCAACACTGTATAATAATGAACATATGAGAAGAAGTTATCATCCTTGTTGTACCAGAATGTATCTGACTTGTGTAGCAATATGGCACCTTTGAGATTTAATATTTCAGTTACTAATGAAAATCAATATTGTGATATTTGGCTTCCTTACCATATGGTATAGAAAGTTTATTGGTAAGACAAGATTGTTACACAGCATTAGAATTCTAATCATGAGGAGGATCTGTACAAGAATTAGAATGTATACTGAAAGGAGATTTTATAGTTTCTCATCATCATCAAAGGAACAAAATTATGGAAAAGCTTTCATCTCTTTACAATTTGTTGAAATTAATCAGATAAGCAGTTAAGATATGATGTATGCATGCCACTGACAAAAAGTGGGTTATCTTAGTAATACAGGAATGTGGCCATTGCAAAACAAGTACTTTTCTGTACAGAAAATACACAGACTATGACAAGAAATCATCCTTGAAATATTTGAAACTAAAGATTTTATACAACTAGATTACCCTTGGTTCAGCCCACAAATACATAACCTGTGTGCACTCTCCATTTTTGTTCAGTCACATTTCTCTAATACCTACAATATTTTCATTGATAAATTTCCAATTGCTTATAGATAAACAACAGTTTTACTAGTGCTGCTCCAGGGAAGATCACTCATTCAAACAGTCTGATTACTTAAGTATGACATTTTATGAGAGTTTCCTTACTGAGCAGATAAATTTATTAAATTATTATTACTATTGAGTTACAAGAACCCCAAAATATATTAATTTTATTATACAGTTATATAAATGATAGTATAGACTATGCTAAATAATGAAAACACAAATAGTTTGTTTGATTCATGCTTTTTATCCATTTTTGAAACATTGATTTAGCTGTGATATAAAAATATATAAAAATCAGTGACCCGATTTAAAAAAATAGACAAGCAAAAGTGAAAGTGAACTTTTGAATTTCTTTAAGTAAACAACTGAAATTGTAGGCTCACCTTGGGTTCTAGAAAAGTGGAGATTGTATGGCAAATAAAGACTATCTAATCCTGACAAAAGTGATTCATAAATTGTGTAAAAAAAGAATGCATGTTAAGTGGTTACATATGTACATTTGTTTTAATTTACTAACTTTTTGGCAAGTCTTTCCATATTATTTTTTTTAAAAAAAAACAACATATAGGTAAATAAATATTGTTTTCTATCATAAAAAAGGCCTAAATGGTAAATAACACCATATTACAAAAGTGTTGATTATAGTCCAATTAGACCCTAGCTAAAATTGATTGTGATTATTTTTGTCCTGCTGCTGTATACCAGTTAATACCAAACTAAAATTGATGCACTACTTTGACCATTCTGTTATGCAGCAGCTATATTTAATCAATAATTAATCATCAATTGGTTTCAAAATTATTAAGTGCATCATTCATTTCAGGATAGCATGATGCTATCTTCTGCAAAGAAGGAAATGCATTGCTTGTCTCAAGGTAGTGTTATGTTGACTGCCAAAAAGAAGGAAGTGTACTGCTTTTGTCATGGTATCGGCTTGAACCAGGCTTGAACCCACCTGAACTGGAGGAATAGCAGTACACCTTGATGAGTGATAAGACAAATTAGGGCCTGGCCTATTGATGTAAGCTTATCATTGCCATTCCTCCTTCTTGTCCCTTTATTATTTCATTGAATCCTTCCAGGATGTTGGCCCCTTCACCTTAGGATAATTGGTCCCTTGTACCTATTTTACCCAACTTTACCATCTAACTTGCAAATTCATCTAGGCAGTAGTGACAGATAAATTATTGGTGCTAGTACAATTTATGGAGCAATAAACAATGGAACTAACAATAATTACACAATACTTACCCATAACTATTGCTGAATGACCTCATCTGACTCTGTTCTGATGTCCTAGTGTAATCATTTAGGAGAAAGATGATTGTTTTGCACATGGGCATATAAGATGAAAGAGTGGACTGTGTCTTATTGATAATTATCCACTTTGTGGGAGGATGTATTCACACAGATTGAATGAGGTTTTTTAAAAGTTGTGGAATAGTGACCAGTAAGAATTGTATCATTAAAACTTAGTTTCAAAGCTCCCTCTCCAAAACAACAATATTTCAGCACTCTTTTACAGAAGCCTTTATGCAGGTTTTGGGTAGGTTTGGTCACAGGAACCCCATTTGTCTGTCTTGTTCAGGCTGCAAGATGGCAGATGGTTGTTGGTTTTGCAGCCAACAGTCAGATGAGGTCTTGGACCAGCAGAGCAATGAAGTACTGTAGAGGTATGAATAAAGATCCTTATCTCCCTTAGAATTTTTGGGATTTGCAAAATCTCTTTGCATACTGAGGGTTAGTTGGCCCTCTACCAGAGGGAGGTTAGAAATTGAGTCACACCCTTATCATGAACAATTTGGAAATGAGGGCAGTGTTCTTGATCCTTCAGGGGTGCATCAATAAAAAAGGTGGTTGTGTGTTGGTCTCCTGACAAGATGGTGGTAGCTTGCCTCAGTTGGTAAGGAGGCACATATACTCCTTATCTCAGTATGCAGGTTTGAGCCTCCTCTTGGCAAAGAATTACCCTTCATGTTCATCACATTCCCAGCAAAAACTACATTTTGGCAGACTGTCAAAAAAAGGGTAGCTGGTCCTCATGGAATGGTCTCTTGACCAATCCATTGCATACTCCCTATTCCAACTTCTACCTTTTCCCAGTCCCTCAACAGAGGCCAGGGAAGTGGACAGCTTCATCCTGAAGTGGGATCATCTGTCCAATTACCCTTTTCAACCATTCGGGATGATCCAACAGATACATCACAAGGTAAGGATTTCCACTGCCTCATCCAGTAAATAATTGACCTTAAACCATAGCTTGTTTCCCCACATAATAGCTCTTTGAGCCACAAGTGTGGTGCAGTGACAGACAACAGGGTGGTTATTTGATCTTGCAGCATAACTGGCATGTATTCAGTTGCATCCTTGAATAGATTTCACAGTTGTATTCTCATGACGTTACTTACAGAGCTTAAACTCAGATTCTAACTAAGCATCTGCATATGACTAAGGCCAAGGAAAGGGAGCCAGATGATATGTGTAATGACTAAACCATGATGTTTTATTAGATGATGATGGAGGAATTCAGAACTTATCAGAAAATGAGGATGAATTATTGGATTTTGTACCAGATGAGTATAGGTAATGATATAGGATACTGAATTTAAAAAAAATATTGACTGAACTTAAGGTTTGTACACATTGAATACAATTTCTTTTTGATTGGGTACCCAGGTACAATGTGTGATTGTTTCATAATAAATTCATTTTTAAATTAGTTTGTACAGAGAAAGTCAACAGTTATTTGAGTAGTGATTAAGTGCATACACCAAACAGAATGCAACCATTATGTATCAGATGAATGGTATAAGTGAACCAGGGGACAATTTGATATTGTGTTAGTGAATATGGGTGACCTTAGAGAAGTCCCACAGAATTTCCAGCCACAGAATATATAGCCAAATCTCTGGTGTTCAGAAATTATCACAGCTTTGTACTATTCACTTGTAGGTTTATGGTGGCAACAGAAACATCACAAAATGATTAAAATGGCATGCTTAATAGTCGTTTATCCTTACTTCCATTAATCTATTACAGGAAATTCATTTTCCAGGTAAACTAAATGATAGTATAATGAATAAAAAAATTATTTTCAGAGGACATTTCATTGGTTTTGTTCCTGAACAGTATATACAATTGATATATGTTTATGGATGATGGACATTTGGCTGTTCAGAGAAGCATATCTTTCAGTGGGGGCAGAGAGATGGGATAAAGGTTTCCTTTGGTGGCGCTCTACAGTTTCATATTAAGCATAGGGTTAAAATTTTAAAGAAAAAGAGTTTCCTTGGGTTTCCTCACTAGTTATACTGATTATTTAAAAGAAACTTTGTATATCTTAGGTATTGTTCAAAGAACCTTTATTTCATTTTTTTGATGTATGATTGATGGGTGTAATATGGGTTAGAGAGTATATAATTGGCCTTACTCCAGATGTGCACCTTTCAAAAAAGTGCTAGCTCTACTTGCTCATTTTCACTTCTCAACTTCAGAGGTAAATTGTAAAAAAAAGTGCCAATAACTTTTTTTACATTTTATGTATTTGGGAATTCAGTCATTGCACTTTTAGAAGCTGGTATTTAGTTTGGCAAAATTCATTTTCCATATTTTAATAGCTGCCAAGAATGGTGTACTTTAGACAAATTTAGGTTGATTTTTGGAGCACAAGGGAGCAGTCATTTTAGTTAGCAGTGCCCTAAGATCATTTAAAATTTCCAAAAGTACAATATCCAAAGAAATTTCATCCACATTACATGAAAGTGGTATATAGGTATGCCAACATTCTCTCCATTGTACATGTTTAAAATGCAAACAACTTAACCTTACATATACCACTCTCTCAAAAGTACATAATAACTGGTGAGCGCCACCATAAAAAGTATATAGGTATTATTATTGTATGATTTAATTTTGATTGTATGGCTGAAATATTTAAGGCGAAAGCATCAAAACAGTCCTTTGTAATAATTGTCCTGTATTTCCCCCCTCAGAACAGCATTTATTAGATTCAGAGTCTCAAACCGATACAGCCCCTCCCTTATGATAAAAAGTGAACTATTTTAAAAATGCGCATTGCATTTTGTCAACATAGCAACCAGTGTTATGCTGATAGACAGGAACATGAAACTAGCCATATTTATTCCTGAGATGTCAACAATAAATTTTACAGTTATAAAAGGGATATAACAGGTGAGGTTCATAAAGTTCAAAGGTCAAAGGGTAAAATATTAACTAATTCTTTGATATGGAAGAAAGCATATTTGCTTTGTTATCATTTTTTAAAAAATTTCATTGCAAATAAATGAAATGAAACATTTTCGCTATGTATTTCTTTTACCTAATGCAACATTTTTCAATTTAAGTTGACTTTATTCCTATATTCTAAGACTTCTAATTTCCCCATAATGAAGGTCACTACTCACCCAAACATGCCTCATAGCAAATTATGTATGCTAGAGCAAAAATAAGCATAATTAGCTTATTTTCATGAATAAAATCATTGTTAATGTACCATTTTACTCAGAGCATCATACATAATAATATGAAAATAAGAAAAATAATTGCATAAATGTTTATATTTGTTTTTAAGGTGGCGCTTTACAGTTTCATATTTAGCATAGGGTTAAAATTTTAAAGAAAAAGAGTTTCCCCAGGTTTCCTCACTAGCTATAATGGTTATTTAAAAGAAACTTGGTATATCTTAGGTATTGTTCAAAGAACCTTTCATTCCCTTTATTTTGATGTATGATTGATGGGTGTAATATGGGTTAAAGAGTGTACAGCTTGGCCTTATTGCAGATGTGCACCTTTCAAAAAAGTGCTAGCTCTACTTGCTCATTTTCACTTCTCAAATTTCAGAGGTAAATTGTAAAAAAAAGAGCCAATAACTTTTTTTAAATTTTATGTATTTGGTAATTCATTCATTGCACTTTTAGAAGCTGGTATTATCTAATTTGTCAAAATTCATTTTCCACATTTTAATAACTGCCAAGAATGGTGTACTTTAGACAAATTCAGGTTGATTTTTGGAGCACAAGGGAGCAGTCATTTTAGTTAGCAGTGTCCTAAGATCATTTAAAATTTCCAAAAGTACAATATCCAAAGAAATTTCATCCACATTACATGAAAGTAGTATATAGGTATGCCAACATTCTCTCCACTGTACATGTTTAAAATGCAAACAGCTTAACCTTACATCCATCACTCTCTCAAAAGTACATAATAACTGGTGAGCACCACAGTAAAGTTAAATTCTTAAAATAAACTCAAACTCCCAATTAGTTTTTCATTTTCTGGCAAGTAAGTTAACAGATGTATATTTGTTAATTTCTCTTAGACAATAGTCCTGTTGATTTTGTAACAAGGTTCAGATTTCTTTTTAAGCGTAGGCATTAGGGTTAGAAAAAAGTATACTTGATCCACATTGTATAAATGTTCGTTTAAAAGGACAAGTCTATTATAATTTTTTTTGAGGTTCTTGAAAATGTTCTTTTTGATTAGGCGTTCATCATATGTAATCTTTAGGCATGTCTGACTGAATTTTATAAAGCATTTTCTCCAAGTTTCTTTACAGTACCGTTAATTGTTTTCCAGGTGCTTTTAGACAAGGCAAATGTTCTGTAATGATTTTCACCGAAGATGTCCTTTGTGATGGGGTTTCCATAGGTCTTCAGTGTTTTTTTCAAGTAATTTCTCAAAGTTTTTCATCATATTCCAGTACATGATCCTACTTATGGTTCCCTGTCCAGTTAAATTATTTCAAAATGTTATATTCAAGGTATCACCTTTGCATTTGCTTTAAAATCTAGACAAAATAACATTCACTCAACAAGTCATATGTTCCCATCACATATATTTATGTTCACATCACATATATTTATGTTCCTATCACATATATGTTCATACTAGAAGAGTTGGCTCACTTAATTATGGTGGGAGCCCTCCCCTGAGTAGATACATGTAAATATTATATTTTGATAGGATTGCATTGAAAGATGATTTAACTCCAGAAGTTGGACCACTCCTGTGGCCTAGTGGTTAGAGCATCCACTTGGATAATGGAAGTCGAAGGTTTGAACCAAGGCCAAATCAAACCAAAGACTTATAAAAATGGTACTTACAGCTGCCTCACCAGGCGCTCAGTATTAAGAGGTTAGTATTCGGACTGGTTGGTCAGGTTGTCAGGATTATTTGACTGGGTGGGACATCATGCTACATGTCTATGGCATGATGCCCCAGTGTTAGACATTACTATAAACTGCCACACTGCAGTCATTGTAGCGCAATGACTGAACATTTTTTAAAATGACAAAAATCCAGAGTAAACACTCACCCCCATAATTAAAATTAAAAATATGAGACTATTGCATTAAAAACTGATATTTTGTTTTTGAGTTTTGACCAGTTAGAAGGATTACATGCTTGTTAAGACATGTGCAAGTGTTATGTCAGATATCGTTTTGAAGAATTTTTAATTTTATTGATTTCTTTCAGAAACATTTGTTTGCAATTTGCAACATTTTTTTCCAGTGTGACAGACTCTAGCTTAATTTCCAATTATCCTAGAATATTAAATGCAATTAGGACATATGATATCATCAGTGATTTTAAGGAGTGAGTTACCTGAAAGCTGGTAAAAAAAATCAATCATTTCTTTTCAGATAAGTGTCTTTAGTGTGCAGGAGGAAGGTCATTGTAGTCTTGAGATCCTTGATGGTTTTGGTTGGTTTTATAAACATCAGACCAGAGGACATATTGTTTTATGATTTTTAAGTAGCTAAATAAGGCAATATAAAATAGACATGTGACAGAACCTGGATTTTAGAACAGCAGATCTACAAAATTTTAATTGTATACATTGGGACTGAAAAGTTCATTTTTTTTTGTTTTCTCTTCATAGCAAAAGAAAACCTCAACTTCTGAACATAAATAAGATTCAGATTCTGATGGTGCAAAATTAAAATCAGTAGATTGTTATAGTTAACTGTAAATAAATTTTTTGAATGACATTCTCTAGCATCTTTATTTTCCTTCACAATGTCATTGTCTAGTGACCACTGATGACATCCACCACATTTATTATGTTTCACACTTAACTGGTTCTCAGCTGTTTTCTGGTCCATATTTACCCCAGAATCACTTAGTATTTTGCAAAGAATTCAGAATGTCCACTTTATATCTATGTTATCCAAATTTTGGATCATATTCCATGGAACTTTATGTAGGTCATTGAGAAATTGTTCTTCATTAAAATTTTTGAATGATTTTGTAAATGATAGTTTTGTGTGTATTTTTCTTATTTCTCTTGTCAAAAAAGTAGGATAGTGGTCACTAAGACAAACTTTTGGTAGGTTAACACAAGTTACATTGTCTGGTAGGTTGGTATAACTATGATCAATAAGAGTGCTTGATGTTTCTGTAAGTTTGCTGAATGCTCTCCACATTATGTTTAACCTATAGAGGAAGTTCCTGGCTTAGACTTGCAATATATTCACAAATCTCATCCTGAAGGTCTACTTTCTTATTGCTCAAATGCAAAATTCTGCAGGCATGTTTCACCACTGGAGATTTTTAATTTTTTTAAAATTTATTTAGAATTGAAATAAACTGTGAAAAAAATACATTGTGTATTTATGCTTTGAGGAATACTTAGCTAAAAATTTATTATTTTGTATTGTTCACTGATATATTGGACCAAGGGATTGAACTTAAATTTATAAAAAAGATGCATACTGTTTAAACAATGAAACTCTAATCTGATTAAAATAATATCTCCACTGTCCTACGTGAAGATCTGATGACAACTACTTAACATTCTTAAAGTTTTAATATTATATATCTTAGCCAGTGCTTTTTTACCATTGGGAGAAAGGACACTTATCAGCATTTTGTAATGAATTGAACAAAATATTGAAGAGTTGTCCTTAAATAGTCCTCTTAAAACATCTTGAAGAATAAAATAACATTTGAACATAACAATAGAAAAAGTTATACTTACTCTAGTGTGACTGCTGAAATGATTTATTATTGTTTCTTCTTTAAACTTATTCCACCAAAGGTCTGCTGATTTTGTCAAAGAATCAGAAGACATCATGGCCATCTTTTATTCCTTTATTACTTGTAACATCCAACATTTGGCCTTAAACTCTCCAAATTTCAACAAGGTAATCAATAATAGCATATTGTATATACATGTCAACTGTTATTTTGCTCTGTCATGCATCATCACACTGTCCTCTGCTTGTTCAGTATTTCCATTAAACCCTTTCCCCTATTAAACTGGTTCTAGTTGGTCTCTCTATGTTGATGAAACATGTACAAATACAATGTTGGAGCTGGTGTGTATATTATAATTAAAGAAAAAAATTCTTTTAATTTTCAAAAGGTGTTACAGATTCAACTATGTGTGGTAGACTGCCTTTAAAGTAGTACCTGTGGACTGTAACTGTAGGTAGACTTGCATATATGATAAAAAGTTGCTGTGTGCTTTCTTCAGGCAGCATTTTTTGCCATTTATGCCTTCCTGTCATAGTCACAGAGGTTTATGAAGTGTTGTCCATAATCTTTCTTTCCTTTCCATCCTGTAATGAAGTCTCAGATTCAGAGTGCTAGATAGTATAGCTGTGTATCACAACAAATTTTGTATTTCTGAATGTACTGTGATACATAACACAATATACAGCAGTTAGGGACCAGCAATTAAATGTTCTTGGGTCAGGTTATGATACTCTTTGATTTAATTTCTGTTGATCAATAGCTGAAAAAATATTTTCCTCTAACAGCATATTATATCCATGATGTCAGTTGAAAAAAATTAATTAGATAATAAAAAAAGAAAGTATTTCTCTTCAAAGGAAAATCAGTGTACCTCTCTTCCATTGAAAAAAACACTCGCCAAAGGAAAAACTATTTAGTGGACATGAGAAATTATGTAAAATTTAGACAAAAAGTGTTCCACTGATAATCATGATTCAGTCTTACATAAGGAATACATATTCTTAACACATTCACATACCTTGGTAAATAACTAAAATCTGATATGTTTTGTATTTTTCTGAATCCAAAAGTTTTCAGAATGTTGGATATGGTCCTAATATGTTTCACAACATTAAATTTGGCCACTGCATTGGCATGCTTGATATGTGTTAGATGTGATTATAGAATCATAATTATATTTGTAATATTAGTGATTAACTTGTGACTTATACAATTGTTTGTAAAAAATGTTTTAAAACATTTTTTCATGAATACTGTACTAAAAACATGCTGTTAATATCATTGAAGTTGTAAAACAAAATTCCTCAGTCCTCAGGAATTTTCCTACTGATGGAAGCTAGTACAGTAAAAAAGTATAGTGGTACATACCACTGGAATAAATACTGTATATAAACTGGTATACTGGTAATTCTTGTATATAGTGTTAAGATACATACTTCCGTTCAATCCCATCATGTCACAAATTTCAGAGAGTTATATAGTGTTGCACATCCTTTCCATCCTGTTATGCCTGGGAGCCTGGGGGTGGGGTGGGGGTTGGTTGCATGATATTTTTTACTAGTCTTTATTGATCACTGCCATTTCACCTCTATCTGCATGGGTTCAAGTCATGGACTTGGCCATGTTGGCTTGTGAGAAAAGTTGCAAGTGGCTTTTATATAGGTCTGTAGTTCTAATAGGGTTTTCCCTGGTTCTTCCTCCACCAGTTGTACTGGATGCCATGTATAACATAGCATGTGCTTAAAAATGGCATTAAACAATTGCACCAACATAATATCTGTCACAAATTTTCTGAGGGGAAATAGTGTTGCCCATACCCTTTCTTTTCCATCCTGACATACCATATAATATATGTCACAGATTTCATAGTGGTATAGTGGTATTACTCATATTCATCCTTTCCATCCTCATATCATATAATGTCTGTCAGATTTCATTTCTACTCAGAAATGTTTGTAAAACTTTATGGATTGGAACCATGATATCTGATTTGAGGCTTTAGATTGACATAGATCAAGTTCAATTTTCATAATTTTCTAGTAGAATTAAATACACAGGTGTTGACCGTTGTGATTTTGCCATAATTTCTAGTAGAATTAGATACACAGGTGTTTACTGTTGTGATTTTGCCATAGTTTCAAGAGAATATTTCCCAAAAGTAGAGGCTACCATCCAAGGTATTATTTAATGAGCCCACTCTTTTTCAGCAAAATGTGTGCAATCTAGAGTTGTATTTATTTATTAGGCTTATTGGCTGGGTCATTAAAGGCCTTCAGAATGTCTGCTGCACTCTGTATGATTATGAATTAAGACATTACATGCATATTTAGATTTTCTTTTGAATTGTTTACAAATAAAACAAAAAAAAGGATTTATGATTCTACTGAATAACAATGAAGATGATATTCATAAAAACGAAGATATTCTCAAAGTACTTTGATCTTGCATGAGAAAATTTTATGTAAACTATGAATAGAATCAGCTAATTAGAGAATCAGTGATTATAGAGTTATCCACATGCATAAAATGTTTCTTCAAAATTGTTGATCTCACACAAGCTCTCAGTGTTAGTATGACATATTGTGACAGGTCACTTAAAAAAATTAGAGATTGCATTTTAAGAAACTAAAGGTCCACCTGTTAGTGCAAACAAGTCTAGACCAAAAACTTTGCCCTTCCCTTGGGGGCATATGTGTTTTAGTACTATGCTATTCCTCAGAAAATCAATATTGAGATTGAGTGATAACCTTTTCGTTTCTCCTTTCTTTGGAATGTTATCTTTTTTTCTATTCATATTTCTATTCAGTCAGGACATAATTGGTAATGTTGATAATAGTTAATGCTGATAGAAAAATCAATTATTTTAAAAGTTTATGATGTGGGAGGAGATCAATATGGTCTGGAGTTCATGACGACTTATTTGAATAATCATTTTCAGAAGAAGATTTGATAAAAGTTGCTTCCATTGTATGCCATGTTGGAGTATCTAATTTTTATAGAGACATTTTAATGAGTTTATGTACAGTATTGGATTCCATTTTAATGACAAAAATTTCAATATTCACACATCTAAGAAATATGTGGCTTAATATACAGTGAAAAGTTTACAAATGATTAATCTTGGGGACTAACCACAGTTGGCTGTAATGGATGTGGTTGTTAAATGGAGGTCAAGGTTCTGAATGTAAATTAGTCCTACTTCATAATGCAATGCAAGGGAACCTTTAGCATACCACCTGATAGTGAGACCACCTAATAATAAAATACAGTAATACACACATTTTCTCTACCAGATAATGAATTCATGCCCTAGAAAAGAAACCAATATGTAGGGACAAACCTTAAGAGAGAGAGTGCAGCATTGTAACAGTTGGAACAGTTTTGACTGCAATCCTTAGCATACCACAAGGTAAATTACAGTGGCAAATTCTTGGTTGGAACTTTGTAATTACAATGAAATTTTTCAGATTCCTCAAAAATGGCAGAAAAGGGGAGACAACACATACTGTGTGAATGGCACTATAAAAATTAGCAGGGATTTATAGCATCAATAATAATAATAACATTAGTTTATTGGCAAAGACAAACTTGTACAAAGATGAAATGCAAATAAGTTTGGCAGTAGGATTGGGAAGCAGGCAGGGCTTGACATAACAGTTGCACCATCTCTTGTCAGAAGTATAACTAACATTAAAGCAAGTGAAATACTAAATAAGTTGAACTTGGCAATTGATTTTCAGATTGAGCAAATAAAAGTTGGAGAATATGTTGGTAGAAGTTGAAACTCAAATGATGTCACAAAAATTTTTATTACACACTATTTTGCTCTTTTGATCTTTTCAAGACTTTTGCTTTAAGCATTTCATTATTTACTTAAAACAAAGGTCGGTTATGTTTAGTATGCCTTAATCTGCTCCAGATGTATGGATCATCTGTCCATCTAGTAACACAAATGTATAGCTACTTCTAAAACTGTGTGGAGGATTGCCATGAAACTACACAGACATTAATCCCCATGGTCTAGTTAGTCCTAAATGAAAATGGTGTTGCTTTAACATCTCATATGGCCATTACAGTAACCTTCCTGAAATTCTTCTTATCAATGTTTCTCCATAATGTCTAGTAATATCAGCATGAGGTTCAAGCCAAAAGACTTCCTATGATGTCTAGGTGGTTTGAAATGAAAATGATGAAGATATGACTTCCAATATGGCCAGCTTGAAACCCTGTTATTGCTGCTTCTTCAAATGGGTGATTATATGAACATGGGGGGGGGTTTAAACTGAAAGACTTCTTAGGATGTCTACTTGGTCCTAAATAAATATGGTGAAGATCTGATGTCCTATTGACATCAGAAGACTTTCTATCTTGTCCAGTTGGTCTTAAAGGAAAATTGTGCTTAGCTGACATTCAATATGGCTACCAAACAGTGACCAACCATGAAAATCTTATTGTTGCTCCTGAATCTATGGTTATATAATGTTGTAATGTTCTCAGAAAGACTTCTTATGGTGCATAATTGGTCTTAAGTAAAAATGGTGCAGATCTGACATTCAGTATGACTATAGACTAACCCTACTTGAGTCTTGTCTCAATTCCTCTTGAACAGAAAGGCTGATGATGTTGTGAGTCTTAAATGCAAATGGTACTGATTTGACAAACAAAATAGCCAGCAGATCAGCTATTTTGAAGACCTTTTGATTGTTATCTCAACTCCTCCTTCAGTATGGTGGTATCAGTATAAGATTTTCATTTAAAAAAATGTATTTTGATGTCTAATTGGTCCTAAATGAAAATGATGCTGATGTGATGTCCTACTCCACACACCAGCAGTCATGAAAATCTACTCCTTCGGAATGCAAGTAATATTTACAATGGGTTTTCACCAGAAGACTTATTATGATATCTGCTGGTTATTATAAGAAAATAATGCTGATGTGAGGTCAACAATGCATGCCACAGTGTCTGGCTTGAAAATCTTAACACTAGTTGCCTGAATGAATGGTCATATCAGCATGAGGTTTTCACTAAAAGACTTTTGATAATGTTGTCTTGATCTTCAAAAAAATGACTCAGGTGTCCAGTGGTCATTTTGCAAATGTTATCATTTCAGACTTTTAATAGGAAATAAAATTTCTTTACAAAACATTTAATACAAAAATTTAATTAAATATTTTTCTTTAGATAAGAGGTGTATGAAATGAGAAAGTGTATAATATCAAACAAAAATGAAAATTATGAATTTTTCTAACATTTTATGACTGTCGTTTACCCAAGGAATATATGATAAAAATCATGTTAAACTCAGTAATACCCTACCTGTTGCTATTGCATAGCTAGTAATTTGCTCAGAGGAAACTGCAGGATCATATTATGTTCTTCCATTAAGGTAAACCAGAATCTTAAGAACTCTGGATCAACCAAAAAGAAAACCTAGCATATTTTGAGCATGTGTGAAGAACCTGATCATTTATATTTTGGGGTCCCAATATAGTCATTGTTTTATAAAGAAGATTAGCCACTGGTTTCTGAGTCAACAAGTAAATTATTAACCATCAGGTTTGGTATAATTTTCAGGATTATACCCTACTTGTTGTTTGTATCAGGTTTAAATAATCTCTCTTGAGAGTTATTTTTAGACAGTTGTTCCATACATGTGCATGTCTTGGCAGTTTTTTTTTCCTTTAGAATTTAAAAATTGGTTGTATTTTTATCAAAATAACGTTCAAATGTCAGGTTTGTTAATTTTTATTTCCCTGTCCTTGCATTTTGTTGTTTACTGACTTGCCAGTTTTTTAAATCACTTTATTTATATATGAATTTTACAATTTTTACATGGCAAACAAGTTGCACAGCACTTTTTCACTTCATCTTTTGTGTTCAGTTATCAGATTCACTATTTGAGTTTAGCTTCAGACAGCCTTCATTATAATTGTCATTATTATTAGATTTCATAACTTACTAGGGCTTTTGTTGATAATTTAATAGTCCCTTGCTGTATTTTAGCTGGATTGACTTATTTTCTGTCCTTAAGCTTAGTGTTGCTGCCTTTTTATCTTTTGATCTTTATAAAACAGGATGCATAATGTCCTTCACAGAAATAATTAGCATATACTTAGTCCATACTATACCAAGCTTATAAAACTTAGATTTTGTACACAATTTTGTTTTCAGCATCTTAATTTCTGGAACAATGTCTAAGCAAGGTGTGTAAAGTCTGGCCACAGGAAGTCCATATGGGACACCCTCCCCCACTTGTTTAAGTGTGCATGTAAGAGGACAGATGTCTGTCTGTGTTGTTGTCTGATGGGATATGAAATCTTGTCTGATAAGACATGGGATTATGTAGAGAGTCAGTGAACCTACCAAGGGAAGAAGATATCCTTGTTTTCTTGACTTTTCTGGGTTTTATTTATTTGAGTTACTTGGGCTTCAGAGAAGATTTTCCCCAGTCTCATGGGAGACTCTATGGATTAGTGTTCTTGTTCCAGCTGGAGGTTATTAACAGGTGGAGAAAGCTGCACTTTATTGAGAGGGAGGAGCTGCACTGCCCCCCCCCATTGCATGAAGGTAAAGAGAGATTGCCTAGAGGTTTGCATCTTTACCCTACTAACCCAGTTTGATAAAACTGACTGAGTGTAGCAGTGCTTCTTCATTCAGTCCCAGGGACCTGTCCTTTGCAATGTAATCTTTGGACTGCATATACATGACTATATAGTATTGAAGTCATGTCTATGGGCCCTTAGACCTATATAGTTAATTGAAGTTGGTTCTAAAATGAAGGAGGGATTAGACCTTCTTCCCCAAAACACTCCAGCTAGATAGAGAATCACCCAAAACCACCAGAAGAGGTCATTGTTTTAAAGTCAATTTACTCTGTGGAGTTACCAGATCAAGTTTTTCCTTTCACCAAGTCTCCTCCTAAGCAGAGGGACTCTGTGTCACATAGTCCTGCATCCCAACAGACTCTGTAGGATGAAGGTATATTTCTGTCCTCAGAGCTAAGGTGTTTTACACAGAGCATTTTCAAGTAGAGCTGGAACTAAATGAAAATGGTACCATTCCAAACATCCATTATGGCCACTAAATCTTGCTGTTAGTGCTTCTTCCAAATTGAAAGTAACATCAAAATGAAGTTTTCTTCAGATGACAAATTGATCTGACCACCAATAAGGCTGCCATAACAGTCATCTTGGAAATCTTCTGGTCATTACCTCTCCTAAATAGAAAATCCTATTGGTTAAAGGTGTTTACCAGAAGACTTCTTTTGTTATCTAGTTGACTTGAATGAAAATGGTGCTGATATTAATTGAATATAGTGCCATCTTGAAAATGATGTTATTGCTACTCATCAGAATTGATGATCATAGAGTTTTTCCTAGAAGATCCCTTATGCCATCATAAATGAAAATGATACCCAACAGACATCCAATATAGCTGTCACAATAAACATATTGAAGATCTTGTTATTAATTATCATTAATGGATTTTCCTATTGGCATTGGGTTTGAGATATAGGAATGTGTGATGGTATATATCATGCCTTTTAGTTTGATATCATGCATCAGTCACATGTTTTTCCTCCACAAATGACCAGCTCTTTACAATAGAACAATGAAACTGGGTTATTTTTGAAGTCTGCCCATTAACTTTCAGTCTTGAAAATTCACTCAGTCTGATAGAAATGGCAACTGAACATTTTCATCCACACAAGTGTTTTGGGCTACACCTACTATTGGTCAAATTTTTTAGTGGTAGATATCAGTATTGAACCATTAATGGATTGAAATTGCTGACAAGGAAAACAGAAATCTAGAGATATTATGACAATAATATAATAGAATTGGTAATTACTTGTAATACATACAAACATTTACCTGATGCAGTTATAACTGAGCTTATTCAATACCTTTAAAAAATCAATTCTTGCTAGAAAGCTTGAGCTCATGGAAGCATCGTTCTTATCAGTTTATAGGATGTTACTTTAATCAACACTATGTAGTCAATATTGTGCTAATGTGCTGTTAAACCCTACAGCTATTACTTTTACAATTTTGATCATTATGTCATTGCATTATCTGCAGAAGCCATCAATGCCTGTGATTGGTTGGCTTTAATAATGTGAATATTCAAAAGTTCTTTGCTAAATATTCTTATGATTTAAAAAAAAAAATACAAGAATAGGTGTTGAGAAAAAGAAAGGGAAATATTCCCACTCATCTGCAGATTTGAAACCTAGACTTTCTGATTTATATAAGCAAAAGAGAGAGAGAGAGAGAGAGAGAGAGAGAGAGAGAGAGAGAGAGAGAGAGAGAGAGAGAGAGAGAGAGAGAGATTTTGTTTGCTATGGTGAACTCAGTTTGCTATATTGAGACATCCATGTATTCATTTGGTTCCAGATAGGCAACTCAAATTTAAACTAACCCAATGGATACACGTCTCGTAAGTGAATCTCACTTAAATTTTTTTTAAAAAAAATCTGAACCAAGCGTCTTAGAAGAGTAGGGAATGAATGCAGCCACAACTATTTCCTTTCCTTTATCATTTCGAACAGGTAGATATTGCCTTGATTTTGATTCCCTCATTGAGCCCCAAAATTGTTCACAATAAAACCTCTTCTCACTGTTGGACTGTATAATAGTTTTCACTGAAAAACCACTATCAGAATAAAATGTCTTTTGAGTTGGTTATTGTCCAGAAAGTTATATATTATTTTGTTTTAAATTCCATGCAGAGCCACAAGGATATAAAACGAGACAAAGTATAACAATATGTTTGAAACTAATATGTGATGCCACTTTAAACAATTTTCATTGTCGTTTACTGTTGGTTTAGGTTTTGTCTCACCCCATAAGTACCTCTTGATTTGTAAAGACGGGCCTATGAATAGCACACGGCACTGATCTGCTATTCATTCCTTGGGCTGGTTCCATTTTTGTGGGTCTGTGGAATGTGGGGGGGGAAGGAAGGAATACCAAATTGTGCTTTTTCAACTCATTGATTTAAGCAAGTGACTAGAGTATGTAGTTTAGTGCAACTGAGTGACTAAGTCTGCCCCCAATCTGTGTACCACTTATGCTGTGGTAAAGTTGTGTTTTTATGGGAGTGTATGTGTGCGATCATGTTTGGATATATACAAACACACAAGAGCAAAGCGATAGCTTTATAGAGTGCAATGTTTCTGAACTCGAGAACAAAATATAACTCTTGTGATAGGTAGGAGATGTATACATGTGATCTCCAGCGCAGGAGGTGTTGATTTCAGACTGAGTGTTGTCTATTTCTGTGGATGATTTTGAGCTGACCTTTTTTATATAACAAAAAGTGCTGTGTTGGGAAACTGAAATTGTTCTGTAAGAAAAGGATTACCTGTGTATAAACACCATGGACTTTGTGCCCAAGACCAGATCAAGGTAAATTAATAGTCTCTAAGGAAGAGATTACCTGAGTGTAAATACCACAGACTTGGTGCCAAAGACCAGATTCAAGGTAAATTTATATACAAAGCCTTAATATTAAAAGAATTGATCCCAGTTTCGATATTTATTTATTTTTTAATAATTGGGTAAGAGGTTCCGGTCATAATGTGATGTTTACTTTTGTCCTGAATATATGTTAAAAATCGATAAAGCGTGTTGGCTTCTGTTGGAGACTGTGTCATTGTTTGCAATAATGATAGTTTTTGGTATACAGGTGTCTGTTTTAAACTGTACTCCTTAGCATTAATGACTCAGTTTTGGCATTTGTTGTGTTTTTTGTTATTGTTTTTTCTTTTTTTAACTAAAAAAAAAAGGAAATGTTAAGTTGCTGATATTGGTATAGGAAATTAATGGGAATTATACATTTGGATGGGAGATAGTGATCATTTTAAGTCCAAATCTAGTCTCCAACTTTTGATCAGATTTAGCATTTCTTATTCTTGTTTCTTTGGCTTTTTTCAGTCCATGCTTTTGTCCCCATTAAAGGTGCATACATTTTTCTTCTATGCTTAAAAACTTGTGGGAAAGTTTATAAATTTCTTGATTTTGAAGAAACGTCTTGTTGAAAGGGTCCATGAAACGGTATAACTGCAATGTTGTGCAACAAAGTTAGCCTGGGGTGGATATTTTTCCACCCTAGAGACCCAAGGCCCACCCTAAATTTAGTTGATCTCCATATCTTGATCAATATTAGGGGCACAAAGGTATATTCACTATACTCTTGACTGTCAAACACAAGTGCAAAATACCACTGTATCCAGTTATTCAACCCAAAAAAGGATTTGTGAAGCCTGCCATTTTGCAGTTGGCAAGATATACTTGTATCTGTCACATTTTTAGGAAGCACCTGGCATTAAATCGTCAAAATTCTTTTATAAAAGTGAGTGTGTGATTTGGATTTTTTTGTGTAGCTTTAAAAATTTTTCAGTCATATGTCTGATATCTGCAGTGTGACAGTTTATAGCGATGGCCCACCCAGTGACAGTGCTTGACATTACTATAAACTGCTACACAGCAGACATCATATTGATTTGACCGAACAGTGACTAAAGCCATTTTAAAAATCCAAAACTACACAAATGAGCACAAACATTGCGTATTTTCCCTACATGTGCTTGAAATTTTTATACTCACCCTAGGTTGTTTGACAGTAAATTTTCCATCTCATAGTGCATTGTTGCTAGTGTCATGCCCTTATTAACCCCTCCATTGGTCTAGTGGTTAGAATGTCTGCCATGGATGAGTGAGGTCATGGATTGGATCCCCGGCCAAGTCATACCAAAGATTTACAAAAATGGTACTAACAGCTGCCTCGATTTAGCTCAGCATTAAGAGGTTAGCATTAGGACTGGTTGGCCTTGGTGGGGATAATGTGACTGGGTGGGACATCATGCTACATGTCTGCAGTGCTAGACATCACTATAAACTGCCACACAGCAGACATTGCAGCTATATGACTGAAAAATTGTTACAGCTACATTAAAATTCCAAATGGTACACACACACAAACACACACATACCCTTATTTAGTACATTATTGCTAGTGTCATGTCCTGATGTGGTACATTGTTGCTAGTGTCATGCTCTTATGTAGTACATTGTTGTTAGTGCCCTTTTGTGACTAATGGAATATTTTCTCCAGTCATCACAGCCCATGGTTTTGTCTCCCATATGTTTATTATGTTTGCAGGATTTTTTATAAGCTATTATAAGATTTGTTGGACCAAGAATCAATACATGATTTTTTTCAAATTATGTGTCGCAGTTTTTAGCTTGCCCTATGAAGCCAAGTAAGTTTATGGTGTGTTCTTTGCAGGTCATCATCCTCTGTCCATTCACAGTTGTTATTATTTCACATAAACTAAGTAACCAGTTTACACTTGATTTTACAGAGAGCATATTCTCATTTGGTCTTTTCATTAGATTTGTTCATTGGCTTGCCCATTATCATCCAATGTGATCACCATTAATAAAACAAGTAAAAAAAACCTTTGAAATGGCTTCATAAAACTACTCTACAGAATATGTTCAAATTTTGACACAAAAACAGCTCCCTATCATGCTTGGTGGTGGTGGGCAAAATTCCCATCAAATAACTAGTTTATATTGAGAGGGGGCTCTGGAATTTAGTTTTATGTGAGACCCAAAAATTTCTGTCCTTGTCATTGGAGACAAAGCTTCCTGTCGTGATATATGTATTAAAAATTTCTTCTTTAATTCATGCCAGTCATATGTGCCCACTGTTACTAAAAAATGAAAGCAATGCTATTTCTGGCATGGATTGTTTTCCTGGGTTTACAGAAGATGCGAAAAGCTGGTGACAGATAAGCTGGTGACAGATACGGCAGTCTTTGCTAAAAATTGAAAAGCTATAAACTGGAGTTCTTGCTGGCATTTTAAGTTTAGATTCCAGGACACCCATATAAGATGCAGTTGTATAGTTTTGATAAAAACAACTGGATTACATAAAAGGGGATCAGAATAGATTACAAAAATGTTCATTCCTTGAAAATTTGTTAGAAATTTCCAAAGCCCTTGTTAAGTCATTAACCCCTTTTGCGTCAGTGGGGTTAATGTACCAGGCTTAAGTGTCAGGATGTACTTTCAAGATCTGTAATGTTTAAGGACATTTAAGATACACCAAAGTTGATGGTATTACAGAAAGTAGACAGAAGTAGCTCTACAATGATACCAAATCAGCTGGAGTTTCAGCTGGAATTACAAATTGCAGAGGGAAGGGACATTTTTTGAGACCAAATTTTATGACCAGATTTTAAACATTTTGGCCTGAGCTCTAAAGAAGACCAGTCTAAACTGCCCACAGATAGGATAACCTTTTATGGTTGATTTTCATGAAGCTTTTGATCTTGTGGACCATAAAATTTTTGCTTAAAAACTAAAAATCTATCAATGCAGTGAAAACTCAC
Organism: Potamilus streckersoni; assembly: GCA_016746295.1. Taxonomy (NCBI): domain Eukaryota; kingdom Metazoa; phylum Mollusca; class Bivalvia; order Unionida; family Unionidae; genus Potamilus; species Potamilus streckersoni. Next base: position 248,410 of record JAEAOA010001738.1, on the reverse strand, counting down.
TAAACTGGTTTATGTCTTACTTAACCAATCTAATGCAAAAATTATCTTTAAATGGTCAACATTCTGAAAGTAAAAATATTAATTGTGGAGTACCATAGGGCTCTATATGTGGACCTCTATTATTCATTATTTTTTGGAACATCGGTTTCTTCCACTAACCTCTATGCAGATGATACTTCACTAAGACGGGTAAAACCGAAACAGATACTCTCAACAGACTTAAAAATGATGCAAGGAAAACAGTATGATCATAAATACAGAAAAACAAAAGCCTTGCTAGTCACAATGCAAAAAAATTGAGCAAGGATAGATAGCGACAAATTCCAGGTTCTGTTTGACAATGTGAGCCTTATTATAACCTTTCACAAGGTTTCCACTCTATCGAGAAAAAGTCTGGAGAATTTGTAATTTTTTTCTCATCCGTGAATAGTCCTTGAAGTTTACAAATATGGATGAAATTTTGGAAAATCCCGGGAATTTTTGGGCACCACTTGAAGCCCAATACAATATCGTCATAGAGTCGCAACTCAACTGATCGTAACTTAAATTTATTGAGATCTGACCAAAATATTTGGACATTGCAGTATGGATCATTTCCGTGATTCGTATAAACATATTTGTTGAGTAAACCAAAATTGCTGTCCAGGACTCCTAATTTATTAAAAATTGCAGTTCCACCAGCAAAAGTTGCAGTCGACACTTTCACATACTTTCTTACACTTGGCTACTGTCACATCAAAATTATCAGTTTTAGCAACTTTAGTACAGTTCTGAATCTCATCAAAATTTTCATCATTTTTCCATTTTACTACAAAATACTTGTCTATATTTGCAAACAGCATTTTGTCCAAGTCTCTTGATTTTGAGTTTGCAGGCAAATATTTATACACCGGAAATTGCAGTTTGCTTTACAACATTTTTGGCTAACAAAAACAGTATATACAGTCTTGGGTTTGGAGTGGAGAAAGTCAAAGGCACCATGATAGGAAGCTGCAAACTTGGATATAAAAATGCACTGGAATCAATTGTTTACATAAACAAATCTTTATTTCATGTTGACAAACCTCCCTAACAGTGCATTGTTATATCCTAAACCACTTATGCTGATATATGGCCTTGCTACTGTATGCTGTAATATAATCAAAATAGCCATGCAACAGACTAGCTACAGTTGACCATTTCTGAGGGCAGAAATGTGAATTGACTGCAGTGGTTGACGGCAATTAAAAAAAAAAAAGAAAGATAAAATCCAGAAAAAAAAAGTTTGCTGCAACTTCAATGCAAACTGATTACCTCCAAAGCACTGATATATAGTAAGGATTTTTAAAAAAAAGTCAGTGTTCTACAATTATTTAATGTTGTTGCAGCAATAACAAATGGGTATTTTTGTCCTTCAAAAGAACCTTAGTGGTGCCTTCAATAATACATTCACTTTCATCAAAGTAAGCTGGTGCAGCAAACTAAAATAAAAGCATTGCTTCAGTTTTCTTAGTGATTAGAACCTATTTACATGCTGCAAAATTTCCTCTTTGCAACAAAAGTGCATACGAAGGACTCCTGTGTGGGTGATTTTTTGCATCTGAAATAAAAAAATTTGGGTCCAAATATGCATAATTAAGCATTTTTGAGATCTCTGCCAGTGGATGTGTTCCAGGCTTGATACTTTGATTCTTTAAATCACTTAATTTTTTTAGTGTCAAGCCAGATTCTTCACATTATGCATATATTATACAGCAAATAGAAGTTCTTAAGGTAGATTAATTCTGTAACCTTCTCTAAATAGTCTTTATTATTATGATTATTATTAGTAGTAGTAAGATGAGTTGGGGTTTTGGAGTAAAAAAAAATGGTCTGGATATGTAAATGGTGGGTTCAGTAAGCAAATAAGCAAAATAAAGATAAAAAGGAAAAAGAACTCCCAACTTTTAAAATTCTGCACATGAGCTAGTCAAAAAGCCAGTAAATAATGAATTTTCTAACACAACTAGGCATCAGGCTGCATGAAGATCTCTTTGAAGCATATGTATTTGGATGTATAGTAGTAGCTGTTTCCTACACACATTTGACCTAAAATTGACAAAAATCTCCAGGATTTAAAGAATTAAGAAGTTAATGTTTAGACTGGCCAGTCTGGTTTTTGGATAATGTGATTGGATGGGACATCATGTTACATCTGTAGCAAGATGCTCCAGCACTAGACATGACTATAAACTGCCACACTGCGGACATCGGACGGACATCGTAGTGAAAAGACTGAAAAATTGTTAAAGCTGCATTAAAATCCAAATCACTCCTATGTACATAGAAAATGCAAATCAGTTTATATTTTTTTGTTCATGTTTCAGTGTTGGTATGTTTTCATCACTCAAAGGTAGTTTTTGGAAATGGGGCTGTGATAATTGTTGAGAAAAGGGTTTAATGACCAGTTGGTTAATAAAACATGCCTGTGAAAGTGCAAGAGTTAGTTTAACCCTTTAACACTTTTATCACTGCAGACCGAAAAACGGACTGGGGCAGTGTTCTTTAAAGTTATAGGGTACCTCTAATAACTTCCATCTTGTAATGTAGATGTTATATTTGGATGATCTCGTAGCTTGTATACAACTAGAAATATCTAACAAAGTAGGAACTTTTAACATGTTTTCCAAATGCTGAAATTTGTATCAAAAATGGCGGCGTTCAAAGAAATTTCAGAGAATTATCGGAGGATTTTTAATAATTTTGACCTGGTAAATTTGGATGAAAATGAGAGAAGATGTTTGGAGAGACAATGGTATACACTTGTAGGTGACAGTGATGACCATGAAGAGGACATTGAAGGTTTGAATCAGAGGAATTGTATGCTCCACGTGGTTTTATTTGGACCAAGCCGGAAAACCAGAGAGATTTGTTTCAGTTTTCTGACAGAATTGGGCACACTCGAATGTTAGATGACTCCAGGAAAGCTTCGGAATATTTTCAAATATTCTATTCAGATGGAGTTTTTGGAAAAATTGTCCGTTTAATGAACTTCAATATGACGATCAAACGTGGCAGAGACAATAATAGGTGTTTGGACAGATCTCACCCAGGAGATCATTTTGGTTCATTTTATAGAATTTTATATATTATGGACACCATGAAAGAAAAAGTTGTGTTGCTACTGTGATTATTCACTAGTACATCTAGGGTCAATTAAACAAGTTTTGATAACTTTCTAAGTTTTCTAAGAGGTAATAAAATAAATACTTGTATCTTACCTGTTAGTACCTGCATTTTAACAGTTGAAATTATTTAAATCCTCCGAAAACTAACCTCTAAAATTCCTTCAAATGCCGCCATTTTGGATACGAATTTCAGCATTCGTAAAACAGGTTAAAAGTTTGTACTTTGTTCGTTATTTCTAGTTGTATACAAGCTAAACTCACGAGATAATCCAAATATAACATCTACATTACCAGATAAAAGTTAGAGGTACCCCGAAAGATATTTAGGCGGGTACTACAATGTTAAAAAAAGAACACTGCCCTAGACCGAAAACTCGTCCATAGTGTTGACGGATTTATTTCCCCTGGACCTGATATGCAGTCTGCTGTGATGAATGTTTCTGTTTTGGGGGAAAAAGGGTCCAGTTTAGTTATTTATTTACTTTAGTGCTTTGGTGTGTTGTCTATGAATAGTTACAGTAATGTTTTATAGGGAACAAGGAAATCTGATGAAGAGTACCTTTTGAAGTCACTTGTGCATATATTCCTACGTATATTAATAAGGGTTTGTTTCAAAGAATGCTACAAATCTTTTTTGACTGCAATTTTACACAAAATTTGTACCAAATAAAAAAAAAATAGTGATAGTTTATTAAGCACATTTCACAGCTTGAAATTACAAGACTCTAATCTTGTTACTGATTTCAATTAAAATATTTTAAAATGCCTTTTAAGTCATATGGTCAATTTGACAGTATCTCAATCCAAACACATAAATACTACAAGTATGATTAGAATAAGAATGAATATAAAATTTTTTTATACATGTACAAAATGAGTTGATAATAAATATATGATATAATTTTAATCTTTAAAATAAGGCATTGTTTAAAACTGTTAAAAGCATGATAAGAAATGAAGCACATAAAATAAGATAATGCAGCTATATATATATATATATATATATATATATATATATATATATATATATATATATATATATATATATATATATATATATATATATCTGCATTTCTTGCTTTGGTCTCTCTTCTCCTGGTTTGGCTTCCACTTCTCCCTGTTCTAACCAAAGAGAAGTCCCTTCTCCCTACAATTTAAGTCTACCTTGACTCCTGAATGCCAATGGTTAGATAGTTAAATGTACATTAAAGGTTGAGATTCAATGAGTAACAAATTAATATCAATTCAATAATCAAAAGACTTAAATTTATAATTACACCCCTTGAGTCACCCCTTTTAATAAACCTATTACATCACTTGATTAGCAGAATGAGATTGATTTCCACCTGTCCTTGTATTTCTACTCATCTGTTGTATCCTTTCTCTCTTATTTCTCACACTTCCTCTCCCCTTCCTCCTTGACTTTCTTCCAGATTTCTTCTCCTACTTGACTACTTGATTCCACCACCTCCACCACTTTCTCTAGACTCCTCATCCTCCACTTTGTCTGCCATGACTACCATGCTGTCTACTTTTACTATCTCCACTACATTCTCAGTTCTGTCTCCCAACTCCTGAGGACTCTGGACCCAGTGGAACTGGAGTCATTAAATTATCTATTAAGTACTTAATTTATACATGAGGGATAAATTTGAATGAAATGTCTCATGTTATGTTGAGATATTAAATTAATGACTTAATGTGCCAACTGGATAAATAAAATTAACACAGAATCTGCAAGGGGTACTGTATGGGGTAATCTCTTTGCATAATTTAATTTTTTTTTTTATTTTAGGTGCCTTTATGTTGTCCTTAGTTTTCCTTATTCACTAACCAATACAAATGCCTATGGCTATGGTCATTGTCTTGCACATTCAGGAAGTACATTGTGATCAATTTTGTTGGTATTCATTTCCACTCCCACACCCAGGCTTGTTCTTGACAAAATTTTCCATGCACAAGTAAATTTCATGAATTCTTCAGTTTTGAAGATGATGCCATAATGCCTTCTAATTTTAAGTTAGATATGAAATTGATCATAATATATTTTTTTAAAAAAAGTAAAAAACATGGACAGAAATTAGTCCTCTAACTTATAAATGGAGTATCCTTACATAGCCTAAAAAGATGAATTAAAATCACTAGCAACTAACAGGAAGTCAGTTTTTGTAATAAAATTTTGTTTGACATTGTTGAGAATGGCCTATAAACAGATGCTAATTCTATGTCTGTCTGTACATTACATACTGGAAATACAACCATTATGTCAGCACACATAAAGGGAACCACCTACTACTGACAGACCTTAAAGAGATGGTAAGATAATTAAGTTGGTAATGGATCTTATCATGTAGGGTCTGTAGTGTGAATTACATTGATAGGTGACACAGGTGTATCATTTCACCCCTGCTTCTTATGATGTTTGATTAATCAGGAATGAAATTGACACAGACCTAATCCAAAGTTGCTGCCAGGGTTTCCATCTTTAAAATCCAATGGCTGAATCATCTTAGAGATAATTTCAACACTCAGCAGTCCAAAAGAGAGGTCTTTTCTTAGATTCCCAAAAATTCTTTTCAGTCAATATTGTAATGTCAGTTATTTCAGGAGACTCTTACTTTAGCATGTATAAAGAAATATTAATAATATTTGGGTCATACTTATCTGACATTTTTAAATTTTTTTTTTCTCTCTATAACTCTCATAGTTTTGGGAGCCAGAGGAGTTTAATTGTTTTAGCATCAAACTTGTAATACAATTATTGTGGGTTCAGTATCAGCCGCTTGTGTGCTTTTTTGTTCCTTGGGTACCTCCATGATATGTAACTAAAATAATGAAAGTGCCATTAAGAAAATAATCAACTGTCATGTTTTTATTTTTAGATTTTGTTGCATATGCAGATAGCAAATATTCACTTATTTCCATTTTAGCTACTACAGTTGACACGCTGCAAGGACATACAGTCATTACAGTTTGCCCATTTCCAGTGTAGCCCCTACAAACCCTTTAAAAAAAACCCCAACAAACATTGTACTGATGTTAGAGTTTGCCCATTTCCATTATAGCTTATTGCAGTTAACACCCTGTAAATGTCATTGTACTGACAAGAGAGCTTGCCCATTTCCAGTATAGCTTATTACAGTTAACACCCTGTAAATAACATTGTACTGACAATAGAGCTTGCCAATTTTCAGAATTGCTTATTACAGTTGACACCAGGTAAATAAAATTGTACTAACAATAGAGCTTGCCATTTTCCAGTATAGCTTATTAGGGTTAACACCAGGTAAATGACATTGTACTGACAATAGAGCTTGCCCATTTCCAGTATAGCTTATTACAGTTAACACCCTGTAAATAACATTGTACTGACAATAGAGCTTGCCATTTTCCAGTATTGCTTATTACAGTTGACCCCAGGTAAATGACATTGTACTGACAATATAGCTTGCCAATTTCCAGTATTGCTTATTACAGTTGACACCAGGTAAATGACAGTGTACTGACAATAGAGCTTGCCTATTTCCAATATAGCTTATTACATTGGGGACCTGTAAATGACATTGTACAGACAATATAGAGTTTGTTGATAAAAATGTAAAGCCTTGATACTGAAATCTACAATCAACTGGTTAGATATATCAAGCAAGGAAACTTTGAATGAAATGCCTGTACAGGGCAAGATATTGATCAGTGAGGGCCAGTAAACAGTGAATGAAAAGGTTGATATATATATATATATATATATATATATATATATATATATATATATATATATATATATATATATATATATATATATATATATATATAGTGGACTTAAGAAATTGTGCAAAATTTACACAAAGAATAACTACTCTCCTGAAAATCTTGTGACAATTTTTGGTCCCATAAAGGAATAGCATTCTTGCACATTATTAACTCACCTTGGTTCTCTTTAGTATTAAAATGAAAATAGTCTGTAGTTGCAGTTGAAATGGCAAACTGTTTGCTTATGGTGTATGTGATGAACTATATGGTTGGGGTCAGGTGCTTCAAATATTTTATTAAGCTATTATAGACCCAGGCTCTGTTTTGTTTGAAGTTAAATTTAGCAAAAGGTAGATGTAAAGCACTGAGCCCACAGTCAGCAGTGTAGATCGTTAGATAGTTAAATATACTAAAACATTGAAATTCAATAAATAACAATATAAAAATCAAATGACTTAAATTTCCAATTACTCTTTTCAGTTTATCCTTTAATAAGCCCAGTTACATCACTTGATTATCTCCTGTCCTTGTATTTCTACTCACTTGTTGTATCCTTTAGCTCTTATTTTTCCAAATTCCTTTTCTTCTTCACACCGACCTTTCTCCAAAGTCCTTTTCTATCTCCACCTTGATTTTCTCTAGACTCGATCCTACTCCCCACAACTACACTTCTGTTGACATACTCTCTTGGCTTTAGTCTCAATCCCATCTACATCTCTTGAAGACTTGGGACACAACCTAAGCAGAAGTTCTCAGCTAAAAAGCTTTCTGTGAAAACACAAGGATGGTAGTCTTTTTCCTTAGTCCTCATCTCACACTACACACAACCTATCATCAGATAAAGGTTCTTACATTCTTTTGGTCATGCATTCATTTACATCGAGATACCCATATATTCTTGTATGGTAAATTAAACATCATTATAATACATTACAGAAACAATTACTTCTTATAAACATAGATCAGCAAATTCTGTCACATTAGTACAAATTTCTAATCCAGTTATACTATGCAATTTCATAATAATCAGATATTTCTTTACCTTACAACTCTTACAAAGTATGCAAATAATCAAATTTCCATGATTTAATGTGCATACATCCATAGTACTAATCTTACATATTTCAACCATTCCAAATTCACTATTCAAGCATGTGTACATTATAATACAACATACATGTATTAATAAATGCACTGGTTTACTACATAAGGCTCAAGCCCATTTCTCAAATATGCATGTAAATGAAACACTACAAAGGTAATTCTACATACTAAATGATCCTAGTAATAAAGTGTACATAGTACATACTACATATAATTACAACTATGATGCCATAATATTCTGCAAAAATCCCCGAGGAAATAACTTGCTGACCTTTTCAAAGCTTTGTCTTTCATTAGAATCAATCTCTTAAGTTCTTTGGCTAGATTGCAAGTGGCATCTTTCTCAGAGTAAACCCTGTGGATCAGCAATCCTTCCAGTGGAATACTAAATTATTCTTTATGATTGTGGAAGTTACCATTCAGGTAGGAATTGTAATTACACTGTCCCTCTCTGTTTTGATTGGACATCACTGTGAAGGATCCAAACTTTGAGAATAATATGCTATCACTCAGTCAACACAGAGAAGGATAAGACTTTACTTTTGATCCTTGAACTAACCTTTTTACAGGTGTGATAAGGCAAGCCTTTGTTAAATGAAATAACTGGTCCACTTTGCCCACTCTAGTTTCTGGTCTTTTTCTGGTCATGGTAGCCTTGCCTAAGAGTTAACACTAACCCCACGTGGCAATCTTTAGAGATCAAACACAAGGCCACAGTAATATTCCCAAGTCAGGTAGATTATAGCTTTTATATGACTTTATAGCTGGGGCTTAGTAAATGTGACACTGTATATGCATTGACATGATTTTTAACTATGAGAAAATATAATTTGGATAACATTAAATGTACTTTATGTGTATCTATTGTATGTAACTCAAAGATTCCATATAGCTTGGTAATTTCTATTTGATATTTATTAGCATTCAGTACAATTAAGGAGATATATTTAAGAACATCTCTCTAAAACACACACATGCTCATATATATATATATATATATATATATATATATATATATATATATATATATATATATATATATATATATATATGTATGTATGTATGTAGTTACATACACTAAGAAATTTATGTTGGTTGTGGTCAATATTTCATAAAGTAATTTTTTTTTGTTCTTGTCTTGTTGCAAATGTATGTGTATGTATGTGATACAAATTAATTGTGAAAATGATGTTTATGTTGAGGCTATTAATAGATAACTTTCAGGTTCAGTAAAAGTAACAGGGTAATTTTTTTATTAATAAATTTTTGTTCTTATCAGTATGCTATGTCAGTACATGCTGCGAGCCAATTCTTGACTCCAGGCTGCCTACACAATTGACAAGATGCTGTTTGTGTAGGATCATTACCTGAAAAAGACTATGTAAAGCATGCAAATGAAAATTTAGACTTTCCTTGTGTTGGGTCATTCTCTTTGTACAGCCTGTTTTTTTATTTTTTTTTATTTTTATTTTTTTTTATTAAGAAACAATCACTTTGTCATAAATAGGAAATGAACAGGAAAGATACAATAAAATTTTTGAGGTTTTGATGCTAACTAGATCTGCAAATATGGCAGTGGAATGAATGACTAGAGCAGTGGAGGTGACAGGAAACAGCATTAACCTCCCCTCCCTCAGTTTTATTTAGCAGGAGCTCAGGAGTATAGCTATGATTAGATTATTTACTGTAAATGATTTTGTTCATAGGGTACTTTTCACAGTAAATTGAACAAGTATTCATGTAAACTGTATTCATGTCATGGCATTATTAATTGTGACCCATATGCAAACAAACTAGGTGCAAAAAATCATGAAAAACTACCATTTTCCATGTAATTTACTTTTAATTAGTCAGTCATGCCAACTAAAGAGTTTTCAAAAGCGGACTTGCATCAGGTAGCTTGCTTAAGTGTCATTTCCCATTGGTACACCCATTTAATCTGTACTGTATCATGGGATGATTTCTTCACTAGATTATAATGTGAGCCATAATAATGTATTTAACTTGTAGTGAACATTGGGTGATGATATTTTTGCTTTGTGCCAGTGTATTGACATTTTGTAGTTGAAATTTTCTTGAGGCATTCATTCTAAGCGGAGATGTATGCAGGTATGTTTGTGTACTGAGGCATAACGGACATATTAGTAGTACTAAACCTAACTTGATTTAATTATTAAGCCTGGTGTTCTGTGTAAGGTTCTGTCGATCAACAGCCAACAGCCAGTATTGTGTGATCAACAAATAAAAATTTCAAAAGATTTTTTTGCCCCTTTGAAATGTTCTCTTTCAAGTCAGAATGATTTCTCTGTTGATTTGAAATGAAAATTCTCAATTTTTGATACTGGGGGAATAGAATGACTCAATAAACTATGTATCCATATGAAAGTGAACCAACTGTGAAAATCACCAAAACATTGGGAATTTTTCTAGATTGTGGAACCTGCTGTGCTTGAATAAAATAAATACTTATTTTTTGAAGTACTGATCAGGGCAAATTTATACAGTGTATATACTTTTAATAAAGCATGATATTTATCAGCTACTGAGTTCATTTTGTAAAAGATTGTGTTTTGATACAGTGTATATTTTGCAGTACTTCAGTGGACCACCATCATTTACTCTTTAATCTTCAGTTATGAAGATGACTGAAATATAGGCACTGCAGGTGTCACACCCCTCTAATTGTTTTTTTTTTTTGAGGGGGGGGAGAGGGCATAGTGGGATGGTTGTTTATTTGTTTGTCCTTGCTTTAGAATAACAAATAGAAAATATTTGATTTGATTCTGCTTGTATCAACCTGCATGTACCCATTAATGCATTTGTGCATGTATTTTGTATTAGTACATGCTTAATAACTGTAAGACAGAATTTTTAACTTTGGGCATGGTAAAGGTGGTGATTAATCTTGCAGACAAAAGAGTTGAAATTTATGCTTCATATTGATATCTATGCAGTTAACTGTCACTCAGAGCTCTCTTGATTGATTTATTACAAATTTTCATTATAATAGATAGTAATTTTGAGATGTTCTACTGGCTTCAGGTTTCATTTATGCACCACAATGGAGACAATATAAAACTAATTTATCTCGAACTAGGCCTTAATCTTCTTGTCTTATGGAAATATTTCTTGGAGAAGTAAAAGAACCAAATATACAAAAATTTTCTTACTGGCTTTCCTTGATGATCAGGGAATGTCATTTTGACACAGAAAATTAAACTAAAAGTCAAATGCCCTGGAGAAAACATTGTTAAGACCTTTCATTATTGTACACTGTCAAAAACAAGACAAACATTTTGAGAAACCTAAAAACAGTTGATTTCTGAACATATTTAATTAAAAGCATTAGGAGACATTTTTCAGGAATTATTAGAATGACATTCTTGGCCAACTCTTGTATGTAACTTTCTTCAGGTGGAAATTCTCAGGTTCACTTGGCATCATGTTGATTGATTGCCATGGAGCTTAAATATTATGGTCATCACTAGAACTTGGGAATATTGAGTTATTGCATTTCTTGTTTTGTTGACAGAAGCTTGTGGATGTAATTGGTCTGTATTTGATGGATCACTAATCCTTTGCGGCAGTGAAAATTACCACTAGTCACCAATTATAACATTTGAAAACTTCAAGTCATTCTCTTTAAAGGAAAGAAAAGGAATCTTAGTGGATTGCTACCTTAGAACATTGAAATCAAGCAGTTTAAACCAAAAAGACTAGAAAAAGACAGCTATTCACAAATAATAAATTATCTTTTTTGCAGCCAAAGCATTTTCTTTTAAATAATTCTTTAAATTTGCTTATTAATCACCCAGTAACCTATAATTACTATTATAACTATGAAATATCTGGGATATAATTTGCACATACATAACTTTACATAAAAAAGAGATGTCACTATGGCTTATCAATTTCTTGGTCAATTTAAAATATCTTCCAACATCCGCAACAAGTCAGTGATGTAAAGTTTTGCAGACACAATGGTTTTTCTGTTTTATTTGTTTGTCTTGTTTTGTATTTGCCTTTGAAAAAGACTCATTGAGGGTCAAAAGTGCTCAGGCTAGTTAGATATTAGTTTTGCACTGTTCTGTTTGTGTAATTGTGTGTGTATATGTACTAAGGACTTAAGTACTAGACAGCTACCCCCTTCCAGATGCACAAATAAATTTTAATTTTTTTTTTTTTATAGGGGTGAGAAGGGGTGGAGTGAGAGGGTAGCTCGAAACAAAATATAGGGATGGTTCGATGATTGGAAACTGGCTTTTTTGTGTCTTTTGAGTTGCATTCTGAAAGCTGTAATTACCACTACTGTGACCTAAGTAGTTACAGTAATCCATCTCAGATGCATGAGGTAGTGTGTTCTAACCCAGGCCAAGTCCTACCAAAGACTTACAACATTGGTATGGTAATAACAGCTGCCTGGCTTGGTGTTTAGCATTAGGAGGTTAGTGTTAGGAATGGTTGGCCTGGGGTCAATGTGACTGGGTGGGACATCATGTCACATGTCTGCAGCATGATGCAATGCTAGATATCACCATCAACTGCCATACTGCAAACCTACTTGTGTTATGACTAAAATTGTTAAAGCTGCATTAAAAATATTGTTAAAAAAAAAAATTATTCATTACATTAGTGTTTTCTTAGATTTCAGTTTTTGTCAGTTGGATAATAAGTGGCTATTATTATTAAGATGACAAAAGCTAAAAGCAGAAAAGCATAGTATTGTTAAGATCATGTGTTGGAATGACATCCTGTTGCCTTGAAGTAAAAATTTTATGTTTTGCCATTATGTCTTTTCTCTCTCATATTACAGAATGCATTTAGAAGGGCACCAGACTAGAAACAGTCAATCATGTGATAAACTCAATTCCTTTGTAAATGCAGTACTTTGTGCAAAAGCAATAGCTACAAATTAGTTTGACAATGATATAGTTGCCTATGAAAAAATGTCAATGTAAAAATGTTAAATATGAGTGAATACAAATTCACTTTGTTGCTGTAAATATAATTTGATGTCATTTACCCACAAGACCTTGTGTGCTTCCATATATCTTGCATTTGGACAAACAGAACAAAAATAAAGTATTGTTGTTATTGTAGGGTTTAATGCTATTTTTAAGAACAAGATAGGCTATACATCCAGGCCAGTATTAATGGTGGAGGAAGAACCCTGGAAAACTCCAGGAAGAACCACTGACCAAGGAGAAGCTACTGGTGGAGGAAGAACCCTGGAAAACTCAGGAAGAACCACTGACCAAGGAGAAGCTACTGGCAGGCTTTTTCACTTACCCATGTTGGATGAGTTGGACTCAACTCACACAGACAGAGGTGAGAGGACAGTGATCCCTAACAGTCAGGGCTTTAGAACACTTGGCCACTTGGGGCTCCTAAAAATGAAGTATACACAGTGTGATCCTTACACAAAACTGTGTCTTATATTCTATGAACTATGTTACTCAGATTGTATCAGTGTGTACAAAATAACTCCAATATCAAATATTAACCATAATTATTACACTGTAGTTGATAAACAAAAAAAGGGTTGATTTGTACATCAGATATTCTAATTTGTGTTTTATCTGTTTAGAAACCAATTGTTTTATTGTTCTATCTTTAAAACAGTAAATACCCCTTCCTTTTCAATATCATCCCTCTGTTCATTGCTAGAATATTTACATCTTATGTTTTCAATCCTGGTTGTAGTTAAATAATTATGTCAGTTTTGCAATCTGTAATAGTTCTTTGTTATCTTGTTTATTATCATGCATGTGTACCTTAATATATTTCCTATTTGTCCATCTTTTCTTGCATTTTTTTTTTTATTTGCTTGTTCATTCTTCATTATTTGTATTCTTGCATTTATTCTTTTTACCCTGAACAAGGACAAATAATAACTGCCAGTTAAGAGTTCAGTGTAACATTATTAGCTGCTTGACAAACCAGAAGTTAGCCTTTTAAATTCAGCTCTTAAGTAGACAAGATACAAATCAACAAAGGAATTTACTGTAAAAGCAGTTATTAAACCACTAGTTCATTATTCATTATATGTTGGCAACATAATATCTTCTTATGCTGAACATACTAAAATTTAGCCAATAATGGGGGAGGGGTGACTTTACAAACCGGTTCACTTTGTGTTGAATTTGTTTCTTTTTTTTCTTTTGATTTTTATTTTAAAATGTGAGTGCTTGCACCAGCAACAGCTGTCACAGGTGATTTCTCAATTTAAAGAACAAGGCAAACGATGAATAATTATTTATGACACCTGAAGATGAAATGTTTGTGCATGGCAAGTATTGTTTTGTATAATTTCTCTTTTCTTATGTATTGATATTGGTATTTTTACTGCAAAAATATAGATGCATCAATATAATGATGAATCATGCCCTTATGGGTGCACTTTTTTGTCAGACAAAATTCAAAATATGTCTTCAACTTTTCATTAGTAAATGCCTACCAATTACCATTTTGAAACATTATATTTGGCAATGAAAGCATTTAGCTGAGAAAAAATATAAGTTGATTCACAGCCTTTGATGTAATATATTATCAATATTAAAGTAACCTCTGGCAAAGAAAATTTAATCGATTATAACATTTTATGCAAATACACAAGTTATGTATTTAATGGATTGTTACTTTAAAAAGAATATTAACATAGTTAATGATTATAATAAATGTTGGTATATACAGAGTGTACATTATAGTAATTAAGAGATCAAGATCTTGGAGTGAAAACTCCAAGGTACAGCCTATTTCAGCTATTTCATTTTTTTTATGAATTACTTGAGCACACACACACATACACACACGCACACACACACACACACACACACACACACACAATAATATATATATCTAGAGAGAGATCTCTCAGAAATGCTTAATTACGGGTATTTGAATGCAAATTGTTTTTCATTTGGGATGCAGAAAATCACCCACACAGAAGTTATCCTTACACACATTTTTGTTACAAAGAGGAAAGTTTTGCAGCAAAATAAATGTTATAATCACTATTGATACTGAAGCAATGCCATTTTTTAGTTTGTTGCTGATATCTTTGATTAAAGGTCAATGGCTTGTTTTGATGAAGGTGCATGTGTTATTGAAGGCACCACTAAAGGCTCCATTTGAAGGACCAAACATATACCCGTGGCAACATCATATAATTCTAGAACATTGAGACAATTTTGTAAAAATATTCCTTAGTATATATTGGTGCTTTAGAGGTAGTCAGTTTTCACTGAAGTTGCAGCAAAACTATTTTGTTTTGTTTAATTGAGGCTGTGTGGTTGACTGTAGTCATTTCACACTTCCACCCTCAGAGGTGGTCCATTGTAGCTAGTCAACTGCCTATATTACAGCATACAGTATGTAGGCCAGATGTCAGCATAAGCAGATTTTTTAGGGTGGTTTATCAATATTAAATAAGGATATGTTTATGTAACAATTGATTCCAGTGCATTTTTCTATTCCAAGTTTTCAACAGGAAGTCTTCCTGTCCTGGAGCCTTTGAATTTTTTTACTCCAAACTCAAGACTGTATTGTACTGTTTTTTATCAGGCAAAAATGTTGTGGTCAAAAATATTGCCAGGTGGTGTATTTTGTTGCCAAAATGTAAACAAAATCACAATTTCAGACATTGACAAAGCCCATCACAATCGCTGCTTTTGATTTAATTTCTGGTTGTTGACATAAATATTACCTGCGCACTCAAAATTAAGAGACTTGTAAAAAATGCTGTTTACAATTTAGACGAGTACTTTAAAGTTATACAAAAAATGATGAAGATTTCAAGGAGATTCAGAATTGTTCTAAAGTTGCTAGAATTGATTGTTCAGATGTGACCGTAGCCAAGTGTAAGAAAGTACTTGATGCCTGGCTTAGTGGGGACTGCAACATTTACTGGTGGGTCTGCAATGTTGTTTGCTGGTGAGACTCCTATTTTTACCAAATTAGGAGTCCTGGACTCCTAATTTTAAAATCCTAGCTAGACGTGATATATATATATATATATATATATATATATATATATATATATATATAATTTGTATTGTTTGTTTGCTTTGTTAAATAAATAATATTCTGTGGATAATTGTATTTTATACTTGACCCTTTCCAAAATTAAGATTACTTCATCTCTGACTAAAAGCAATGATCATATTTTTATTTTCATAAATAAATAATATATAGCTATGGGTTAAATATAAGGATCACTCTTGGTCTGAGTCAAGAATATTATATTTACAATGTTCTTTATTATAATTTTAGTAATAGACTCTCTAGAATGGAAATTCTCATTAAGTAATAGATTTTTTTTTGTTTTTAGAAACTGCTAAATGTAACCTAGGTGAAATAGAGGGTTTTATAATCATGTTTACTGGAAAAATTATTTATTCCTGCAATAACAGCAGAAATCAGTGTTATTATTGTGACCAATATTTCACTGGGTGGACTTTACTTATTTAAATTATTTATTTACTGGAAATACAAAGTGCTCAATTATATTCTTGGATAGAAACATTACATTGGAATTATAGTGAATTCATACAAGGTTATCTTGGATTGTATTTTTGATTCATCAAAAAACTGTTAAGACATCATCATACTTATGGCCTATTGTACATTTACATTTGAAACTTCAGGCACATCACCACTACAACATTGCATTATATTTGGAATTTAATTTGAACTTTACTTGTTAGAACTGGAGATCAAACTTTTTGCAATGTTTGGGATTTAATTCTCTATACTGTAAGTTCTTTATCGATGTTTTAATTTGGATTCTAGGGAAATAAATTATATATGAAATATTACAAAATTTGCTTGTTTTTGTTCTTTTCTATTAACATTGTTTAAGACCATAAAGTTGTAATAACATGACAAAACAATGCAGATGTTCAGGGAAAATATTAAAAAAATGAAGGTGGCAAAACTGGAATAACTATAGTACTTTCATTATGCATGTATTATGTGCAATTATTTTAATTTTACCTCTAAAATGGATCATGTTCCTGAGATTTAGAAAAGAGAGAGACTGTGTACCCTGCCTGAGGGATCCTATGTGTAAATCAGAATTTATATTGATTTGCACTTGTAAGGAGATGATGTAACTTTTCTTTTAGTTGTATAACATTGATTGTAAGGTAAATTCATCCAGAGAACATTATCTTCAGTTAACTCTACATATTAGAAATTTGGATGCCATATTGCTAAGTTTGTACATAGGATTTAAGACTGCTGGCTATTTTGGGGTATGGGTCATTATGCATTGCATCACACCTGCCAAGTTTATTACCTGCCCTATTTATTGACAAGCTTTTGAAAATACTAATACAAGTTTTATGGTGTTGACTTCATAAGGTATGATTTTTAAATAAAAATATTCAATGTTTAGCCATTCTTTACACATAATTATTTCTGACATTTTTGTGATCCCTTGATAGAAAGGCCACACCTCCTAAAGATCCCATTTCTCTACAGGTTTGGCCTTATAAAAGGGAGAAAACTGTAGTCTTGCAATCTTTTCTCAACTTTAACAGTGATTGATCAGTGGTCACATTTCTTTGATGCTTTTTTTCTGTTTTCAGGAAGCAATCATTATGATATATTTTGTGCCATGTTTGAATTCACTTCCTGCTTGCAAGTATTAAAACTACCAGCATCAGAGTTAAACAACTTGAAAGCTTCAAGACTTATAGGTAAGTTTGTTTGTTTCACTAAAGTGGAGTCGAACTTGCTAGAATGGAAGCCAGCTATTACCACATATTAAAACTTGGCAAGCAGCACATCCAAAAAATCTGTTCAAACTATTCACTAATATATAACTAAAACTCGTGGACAATGGAGCACATTCTTGTTAAGTGTATTGACTTCCACCATGTGATACAAAAGTTTCTTGTATGAACTTGATGAAGAAACTGTATGATGATGATCTGTCATCCTTGAATTTTTTTTTACTTTTTTAAGAGTACCATATTTACTGTATATTTTGGGACACTAAATTAATTTTGAATGTTATTTTTGTACAGTTTATGTTCTGGGACACATTTATTTAAGTCATAAGTAGACATTAGATTTATTTAGAATGGTTTATCTACTTGATTGGTGCAGTGTTTCATATTTACATTTTCAAATTTCTATTTTGTACCATAAAGCCACTGTTGTACCATTAAATGCAACAGTACAGCTCATGAAATTTTTGAAAGCCCATGTGTAACAATGGGAGGTGGAGAGAGATTAAAGAGGATTAAGCAGAAAGAAATCCTCTCTCCCCTCCTCTCCTCTCCACTCCTCACCTATCCTCTCCTTTCCTCTAATGGAGTTACTGCAATGGCTCATGGGTAGATCTGCACACCATACTTTCTAGTGGAGTCATCATGGATAAACACAATGGAGTGGAGGTGGTCTCAATAAAATGGGTGTGGTTTACTGTGTATCACCACTGCAAATGTACTTTAAAGAGGTTCACTGAGTGAGAGGCACTGATTACATTCCTGACAGCCAACTGACCATGTACTGTTCCAGCAGTATAAAGACCAAGATGAAGTTAAGTTCATTCTGAAACAGGATTTTAATATGTGAAGAAAAGATGCATTCAAGGGCTTTAAAGCAGGGGCATTTTATAAACATTCAAGTCTCATACATACATACATACATACATACATACATACATACATACATACATACATACATACATACATACATACATACATACAACATACATACATACATACATACATACATACATACATACATACATACATACATACATACATACATACATACATACATACATACATATAAGAGACAGACTGACATATGTAATGAATATTTAAAAAGAACTTCATTTTATCTCAAGTCCAAAAGTATTAAGTATTCTGAATGAATTCCATTGGTGTTCAAAAAAAATTTTAATTTTGAATGTGCTAATGTGCCAACTGTTTTGATGCATCACAATGATATGATCCAAAAGGTCCTTGAATGAACTAACAACAATCCCCCAAAAAGTGATTTAGTCTAAAATCACAGAGCACTTTTTACAGTCAAATCCACATATCTTGACCTCAGTAATCTTGACAAACTGCATAAGTGAGTGTTTTGGTCAGGTCCTGAAAAAATTCTTTATTAATCTAATTTATCTAATAATTTATCTCCAGCTTTGTTAAGTTGATGACCTGGTTATGTCAGGCATAAGTTTTGGTACAAAGTGACATATGGACCCGATTAATTCAACAAACTACAACTTTTTAATGTCAAGCTTGCAGAAATTATACAAGAAAAATGGTTAGCAAAAGCAATCAATTTTACACACAATTTATGTAAGTTATGAAGATAGTCACATCTTTATTTAGTATTTGGTTCCTAAGAGTAGCTTAATTGATTAGTTTATTAAGAATATATCATGTTCACTACATAAAAGTTCACTACATAAAATATTCAAGGGTTTACAAAGACAAGAGTGCACAAATTACAATGTAACTTTATTTTACAAAAACGCAGACTCATAGACATCAGCTGCATGTATATTTTATTCCATTTTGTTTCTTAAGGTTGTTGTTATTGTTGTTTTGGGGCATAACACTATTTTTCAGCACTTGATAGGCTATATATGGCGAGCATTAATGGTGGAGGAAGAAACTGGGAAATCCGCTTAAAGAACCTCTGCCCCACCCAGATCTGAATTATGTTCAGAAATACAACAATCAAGGAGATACAAGTAATTAATAATAAATGTGCAGATTGAAAATTGCTGATTGGCTGAATATTTAAAAGTCATGAAATTATTCCATATGCATGTACTATCATGACAATTTATTTTACAGCATTTTATGAGAAAATAGCCAAACATGTCGGCAATATTTTCAAAATATCTAGGAATTATGAAGATATCAAGATCTGCACTGCATTATATTTTTTTGTAAATATGAAGTAATATCAGTCTGCTTTTGTTTAATCCGAAGCTGATTTGTAATGAATGACTCAAAAGCACTTGTATTTTCTTCATATGCTCAGCAATGGTTACACTTGCCACAAACAATTTTATTATTTTAATTCATTCAGCCATTTCATGAAACAACATATACATGTACTTGTCAACAGAAAATAAACATGTTTATTACTAGGCAGAATATCACCATATATATATATATATATATATATATATATATATATATATATATATATATATATAGTGGAACCCCATAATAATGATGATCGGGTTCATGAAATCATGAAATCGGATCACTTAAAAGCGGGTTGTGTTAATGCAGGGTTTTACAATATTTAACTTTTTTCTGAGAACATATAAGTGTATACATGTACATGTACAATGATCAAAAGTCAGCTTATCATCAGATGAATATTAACTGGAATGCATTAAGATATATTCAAAATAATATGGCTACTATATTTATAGGTTATTATTGTGCATTAAAACCATTTAGTAATTTTTATTTGTTTGCACGATATTACATAATGACCGATATTACATAATGACCAGACTATTGCTGTATCATGAAAATTGTACCAGACTATTGCTGTATCATGAAAATTGTACCAGACTATTGCTGTATCATGAAAATTGTACCAGACTATTGCTGTATCATGAAAATTGTATCAACACGTATGCTACCTGCTACCGTATGCTACCTGCTACCGTGCCATCATGGCATGCAGTTCATCCATAATGGATGCAATTTCATTGAAAATCGTACAGATTTAAAATATTCAATAATTTTGTAATAGTCCGAATTCGTGGTGTAAAATATAGGATGAACAAAATATTGAAACCATTTACTTGCTATCTGCAGCTATTCCCGGGTCTACATATGGTATCTGTACAAATTTCATACGCTAAAATTTTATCATAGGCGACAACTGCAAGAATAATTAACAATCAACGCATTTCAGCCTACTTCTGCTTCAGACACTTTTGGTGGGGGAGTTGGTGTGCCAACGTCATTGTTATCATTATCATCACTGGTTTCAGGTTCTGTGCTGACATTTGTAACAATCTCATCATTTATGTTCATATATAGGGCAGATGTCATCTACTGAATGCCAGTTAAGGATATCATGATGACTGTGCTCATATTTTTTGAGTGCTTTTTCTGCTAAACTCGTGGTCTTCAGTGAATCCTGTAAATTCAAGCTCATCCTCACTATCATTTTGTGATAGCTGGCCTATGACCCTTTATCCAGCATCCCTGGCTTTACCTCCATGATTACATAATTCTTTTAAGTTGAGTAATGCTACTGATGTGTCCATGGATTCGTTATTATCTGCTACCATTCCCTTTATCATTTCAGGGCAATAATTTTGTTTAACCCTTTCGTCACTAAGTAACTTTGTAGGCAAAGAGTCCTCAACACTAAGTAACTTTGGAGTTGTAAAGCAAAATGACTTGTGGACTTTGAAACAACATAACTTTGTCAATGTTAAAGATATCTGGCTGGATTTGGTGTCAAAATCAAGGTTAAAAATCAGATTTTATGACTAATGCATTAAAATGTGCACATCTATTACAACTGTTAAAATGCAGGTGCAAACAGGTAACACAACAGGTAAAATACAAGTAATTATTTTATTACCTCTTAAAAAACTTAGAATATTCTCAAAACTTGTTCAATTGACCCTAGATGTATTAGTGAATAATCACAGTAACAATACAAGTCTTTCTTTCATGGTGTCCATAATATATAAGATTCTATAAAATGAACCAAAATGATCTCCAAGGTGAGATCTTGTCCACACACCTAAGTGACCTATATTGCCTCTGCCATGTTTGATCGTCGCATTGAAGTTTGTTAAATGGACAATTTTTCCAAAAACTTCATCTGAATAGAATATTTGAAAATAATCCAAAGCTTTTCTGGAGCCATCTAACACTCCGGTGTGCCCAATTCTGTCAGAAAACTGAAACAAATTTCTTTGGTTTTCAGGCTTCGTCCAAACAAAACCACGTGGTGCGCACAATTCCTCTGGTTCAAAACCTTCAAAGTTTTCTTCATCGTAATCAATTTCACCCACAAGTGCATTCCATTGTCTCTCCAGACATCTTCTCTTATCTTTATCCAAATTTACCAGGTCGAAATTATTCCAATCCTCCGATAACCTCCTCTGAAATTTGTTCAAACTCGGCCATTTTGGATACAAATTTCAGCATTTGGAAAACACGTTAAAAGTTCCTACTTTGTTCGATATTTCTAATTGTATACAAGCTAAACTCACGAGATAATCCAAATATAACATCTACATTACAAGAAGGAAATTATTAGAGGTATCCCGAAAGTTATTTAGTCAGGTACTGTAACATTAAGAAAGAACACTGCCCTAGACCGAGTACTCGGTCCATAGTGTTTATGGATTTACTTCCCCTGGACCGATTTTTTGGTCTGTAGTGATGAAAGGGTTAAATACGGAAATTATGCCTTGGTCAAGTGGCTGGATTTCTGACGTGTTTTTCGGGAGGTACGATACTTTGATCTTGCCATCACTGCTGACAAGATTTTCTGCTGGGGGGTTGGGCAGGGCAATTATCCAGTAGGAGAAGAGCTTTTTCCTTCAACTTGAGTTTTTGTAAATGAGCCTGAACATCTGGAATGAATATTTTGTGAAACCAGTCCTCAAATATGGAGCTATTCATCCAAGCATTCTTGCTGTTAGTGTACTGAAATGGAAGTGCCTTCATATTTACATGATGAAAACATCTGGGAGCTTTCGATTTTCCAATCATCAGAGGTCTGACTTTGTGGCTGCCAGACTTTTTAACACAAATTAAGAGAGTCACTCTGTCCTTCCTCTTCTTGAAACCTTCTCATTTGTGACTGTCAGTCTTGGTTGCAAGGGTGCGATCGGGTAACATTTTATAACATAAACCAGTCTCATCGCAGTTGTAAACTTGGTCGGCTGTGTAGCAACCGTCCTCCAGCAACTTTTTAAGCCCAATCGGGTAGGAATTGGCAGCCTCTTTGTCAGTGGAGCGGATTTCCCCAGACACAAGAACTTGGCTGATAGCATGCCTTTTCTTGAATCTGTCTAGCCAGCCATTACTCACCTTAAATTTGGAATCATCTCCATTGATATCTTGCTCAAATTTCTCTGCTTGGGCTTTCAGAATTGGGCCTGAAATTGGAACACCTTCTGAGCGAGCTTGTACAAACCATTGGTACAAAGCTGAATCCAGGACATTGTCATTAGCTAACTTAACCCTTTTACCCTGTAAACCAGTTTCCTCTTCAAGAATGTTGGGTAGACTACGGATCTTTCCTTTATCTTTTTCCTCCCTCACAAAGTGGATTCTCTGATTCCTAGATCTCTGGCAAGCTGAGTTTGTTGTTTTCCCTTCTTTAGTTGATCTAGGGCATACAGTTTCTCTTTTGCAGAAAACGACTTGCATTTTTGAACTTGTTTTTCCATAACAGTAAAATAGTTTTTTTTATATAAGCAAACAACATACACAGATAAAGCTGGATAACTACACAATAAAGGCGTGCAATGGTTACAAATCACTTTTTATATAAAACAAAATTAAGCTGAACTGATGTACAAGTTCATGCCCTTTTAATTTACAAATAATAAAGTGGATATTAATTGCTTTCAACTTTTTGTTATTTGATCACACCGCCAAGCACGACATACATGTTGTTGGCTTTCGTCCTTTAATGTTTATCAAATTGTACCAACCATAGCTTTGCCTGCTGCTTGGCTGTGATTGCAGTTAAATAAGAAGCCCATGTTTGAGCAACAACTGTGTACTGAATTCATGGAAGACAACCGCAAAGACCATTTACTGGCTTTACTCATGGATCCGTCATAAGTAACACTTCCGATATTGTTTACTTCGGCTCAACAATTCAAAAACCTAATGAAACCAGTTTTCTCTTCTAGAGTAGAATATGGAGCTTCACCACAGCCTGTTCAAATTGATAAATTTCAGAAGCCAAGCATTGTACACACTATTTCTCGTATGTTATATATATCTTATTATTTTAGAATTCATACACGATCACTTCTCCAAAATCATTGATAGAACCTGGATAAATTGTTAAGTTCCGATTGTTTATTATGTTTATTATTAAAAGTCATATGCGAATTCTTCCACCAAATTGCAATAAAGGTTTTACACACTATTTCTCGTACTTTAAACAAATATTTTCACGGTCCAATAAAAATACACGTAAATGAATTTTAAATTTCAGGAACTATGCCACGATCATATTATTTTAAACGTCACAACTAATCTCATGCCCCAAAGTTAATTTCTTGTTTTATTTTTTTACTTTTCTCCAATTTTTATTTTCTTCATGTGTGAATGAATATGAATATACAAAATTTCCGGAGCCATGCTACAATTATGCTATATCCTGTTATGGCTATATGGCTAGGCGCCTTATAGCATATATATATATGCTCATATTTATATATGCTCATTCATATATATATATATATATATATATATATATATATATATATATATATATATATATATATATATATATATATATATATATATATATATGTATGTATGCAGGAATGGGTTTCTTTTGGACACTTGGCTTATATACAATGGCAGTTGAGGACCCATAATTTAGTTCTCAGGCTTTAGCTCTTTTTAATTTTGTTTTCTTAGTTGTGATATCACTTCTTTCAGTCTGGCAAAAAATTGGTTTCCATTTTTTTAAATTTATTTTCAAAATTTCTGTGAATAACTGTAAAAGGGAACCACAGTTGGCTGAAAAAAGAATAAAAGAATTGGCTGCTTTGCTTTGCAATAAAATAACCTTTGTATTTGATATTCTACTGGTAAGTTCAAATAATGAGTTTACTGCTAGCCAATGGATATGTTTATTCACCACACCAGCATCTATTTGTTTGTCATCTGGAATCATAATTGATACAAACTCATGTTGATGCTGCAGGGTAAGTAGTATACTCAACAGCAACTTGCTTTAATAATACTCTTTGTAACCCATGCTAGTGAAAGGATTATCATTTGCACTTACAGCAGATATACATGTACATGTAATTTCAGAAACATTTATTGATCTTCAGTAGCAAGATACTGCCATATAAAATGACCTATATATAATACAATCTTGGTTATTTTGCACCTAACACCTTGTTATGCATGAATTGGAGGTGTCTGAAAGCATTCCCTTGAAGTTTCTCTCTCTGTTTGTAATTTTCTTGGATCCATTTTCAGTCATCATAACATATTCAAACCGAAGAGCACAGCCAAACATGATTTCTTTTTCAATATTCACATCAATTATAAGAATGTGTCATGTGTTTTTGGCATATGTGATGCACACTCCAGTATGGATGCATATGCTATATGTAATATATTTTTTTCTTAATAAATTGCTTATGATGATAAAAAGGACTAAATAATAACAATACAAGGTTAGTTTCATTCATTTTATTTTTAATTAAGCATTTTGTGTATTATTGTAACATGCTATGTGTTGGGATTCCAGTTATGCACAAGAGTAAGATCCAGGAGTGATGGTCAAAGACATCTTATAAATTGTGTTCACTTTTTTATGAACCCAGTTATCTTGGGAACTGGTTATGTCAATGATTTTTTTTTTTACACCTCCGATCAAAATAACTGAGTTTGACTGTAATTCTAATGCCTAGGTTACAAGTAAGGTAAACTGTGGCAGGTTGTGGGTGGAAAGTATAACACTGTTTAATGAATTAAGCTTAAGAAGTCTGATTCTTCAAAGTATGTACATAGTTGAAGATCTTTTAGGTGAGCAGATAGTTCCTCTTTTTTATAGTGTCTGATGTGCATTCTTCCCTTGATAAGGAAGTTTTTCTATTTGTTTGGATAGCTGACAGTTCATACTGATAAAAACTGATAATAGCAGATAATGCCCATTTTGTGCTTTGAATAACTTAAATTGAAAACAAGTCCTGAGATTTGTCTACCAGGTTTGCTTTAAGTTGTAGTCAGCCTTAAAATGCTGAATCACTTTTTTTGATGTCTAATGAATCAGGTCATGTTTTTAGCTCTACTGGTCATAGGCCAGAAGAGCTTATGAGATGGTCTGTGGTCCATCTTCCTTCATCTTGTGTCTGACATCATTTAGTGCTGGTACGTTACTGTTGCTTTTCCTATACTATATGTAGGATTGGCATGAAATTGTACACACATTCACATTCATCCCATGGTTGGTTCTAAACGAAAAATGATGCTTGGACATACAATATGGTTGCCATCTTGAATATCTTATTATTGCTCCAGGGTTTTCAATAGATGTGTAACTGCAGGTTTTGATGTGAAGTTTAAATATGACCCATTTTAGACATGTGGAAATTTGGACTTGTGCACCTTTTTGATGCACATAGACTTGAGCATCAATCTCAGTTACCCTTGATTTGCCTTTGGCTTTGTTTCTTACTTAGAGATCGCCATAACAAATTTACTGTAGGAGGCTGACATCTGCTCTAGAACAGTTTACACCTTCTCTGCCACTAATATTCTGACAATGGAAGATAAATATAAACTGGGTGGAGCTAGGGCCTAAGTGCTACTGATTTCCTTTGAATTGTTTTTAGATTACCTTTGGAGTTTAGGATAGAGGAGGAGGAAACAATTATAACATAAATGGACTGCCTTTTGATCCCTTATGATAATCATTATATTTGGACATCAGATTATAATCAACTGGTCAAAACTGGAGTATATGGCTGCTCACAATTCCAGTTGTCATGGAGTGGACCAACTTGTACAATTTTATTGGCATTTAATATGTTTTATTTGACAGAATATTTAAACCTTTGGGGTCATTTACAGGGCTGGAATTGAACACAAATTTTTTTGTAACCAAAAGGACTAGTATGCTGAGAAATTTACTAGTCCTGGCAAATCTTTACTAGTCTTGTCCAAAAAACAATGTCAGACATTTGTATTAAGAAATTAACAATATTATTCATAAATAGCATTGTCATATAAAACACAAGTACAGAATTATAAATCATATCCTGCTTCAAAATCATCAATCAGTCAATTCACATTTCCTGTTTCTCAAGATAATCTGAATCAAATTCCAGAAAGGGATTCATGTGTCCTTTCTTGTCCTCCAACTGCACTCTGGGTCCATATGAAGTTTGTTCAGGTCTCCTTACATGTCTCTCTGAAACAGTTCACAAATGTATTGCTGGTGATGGATCATTTGTTGGAATATCATTTGTTTGGAACATTATAAAAAGTAGGTTTAAGAGAACCTTGGGTCGCAAACATGATCTCGAATCACTCTTCCCCATTTTCATCTCTGAGATACCCCTCTCAGCTTCAGCAGAGTGGGCTGGGATTGTTAGGATAAGGTCAATCAATGCCAGAATATTCTTGCAGTCAGCAGCACATCATTTTACAACCATGGACCAAGTCAAAGCATAGATGTATTTGTAATTAAAAGATAACAGAATGTATTAAGGAAATATCTGAATAAATTTACATCAAGAAAAATGTAATGTCAATACCTAAAAAATGTTTATAACTTTTTTAATAGATTTCTTTAAATGGTTACCTTTTGCACTTAAGATACTAAATGCTAAATAAATAATTTTTAACAAATCTGGCATCAAGAATGTTTTGTTTTTTTTTTTTAAATATTTAAAATATACTTACTTGCTGTAGACTAAACTCTTTGATTTGTCCCTTTCAAATTCCACTACATCAGAATCTTTACCAGCACTGACAAACACTGGAAGGAAATGCTCCACCCAAACAAATTTCTGACTTTCACTTTCAGTGATGTAGTGAGTAAATGTAACCTTTTTATCAATCCTGTAAGTCTCTCCAAAATCAACTCCTTTCCTCTCATCCAGTTAACTCGTCCATACAAAATCAGTGAAGGGTCTTTGGTTCCTTACCATAGCTCTTTAAACTGGCTGTCACCTGAGTGTTACATTGTCCTGGCATGTGGAATTTGCATGTTTTGGAACTTCAGTTTGGTGCAGCGAAGAAAAGTAAAGTATGGTTTGAATAATAGTAAAATATCTCAGGAGTAAAACAAGCTGTAGAATATGGTCATATGCCTTTAAAGATGTACATAGCAGAAGGAAATCAAGAATTATGGGTAGAACAAAGTATTTGGAAGTTACTGACCTTGTCTATTATATAGTATGATAAACAGTGTCCTATGTCATAACAGGTCATGGGGTAATCTGAGAATATTTTTGTCACTGATTTTCTCAGATTAGTTTTTTTTCTCAGCATTAAGCTTGCACTGAGCACCTGTGGTCAAACACATTCAGTTAAAACTTTCTGCATAGCTGCTTTTCTCTCTGCTCTGTGTTGCCCAAGCTTTCAAGCATGTTTACTGATTCTGTTTTAAAGTTCGAGCAACCTGCAGCAAAAACGAGCAACCTGCAGCAAAAACGTAAGCTTCCTCTGTTTGTTTTTGCAAATTCCGTACACCAGTTTGCTTTTCTTCATCATAATTCAGCCATCCCGTCTTTTGTCAATGTCTTTCGAAATGTTCAATTACACTTTTTAAATCATAAGAATTATTCCTCTCTTTTATGTCATTTTTATTCAACTTTTACATTTTTCCAGTGGCTGAACACGTTCTATAAAACACCACATTTTGCCTGTCTTATAAGGAGCAAATTGTGTCTCATTTGGAAATATATGTTACAGTAAAGCTGACACGAATTATTAAAATGAAGAAAATGAATGTTACAGTGTCCTCTATATAATAAAGTCAGAGCAAGAAACACCATTTAAAAACATGTGCCCTTGCCCAACCACAACCCCATTATTTGGCCTCTCTCTGATAAAGACTTCAGCAATTTTTCTGCAGGATCAAAGCAGTAGCTATTGCAAGCACTGTTACAAAATATTAGCATCAAAAGATAATGTTAGTTTCTGACGATATACATTAACAATAGAATCATTTTTGACAGTTCTTCTGGAAATCTTCAATGATTTAAGGATTACTGGTAATGTCCCAAAAATTTGGAATGAAGTAACAGTAATACCGTTTTCGAAACCAGGCAAAAAGAGTGCAGATCCTAACAACTATAGACCTATATCATTAACTAGCTGCATATGCAAAACAGTGGAATGAATGATCAATTCTCTGCTTGTATGGTATTTAGAAAGCAACAATTTAATATCGCCTTTCCAAAGTAGCTTTCATTATGGTCGTAGTACCAATGATCATCTGGTTAGACTGGAAACATTTATTCCTTCATTAAGAAACCAGGCAAAGAGAGTGCAGATCCTACCAACTATAGACCTATATCATTAACTAGCTGCATATGCAAAACAGTGGAATGAATGATCAATTCTCTGCTTGTATGGTATTTAGAAAGCAACAATTTAATATCACCTTTCCAAAGTAGCTTTCATTATGGTCGTAGTACCAATGATCATCTGGTTAGACTGGAAACATTTATTCCTTCATTAAGAAAGAATACTTAGTAGCAGTTTTCTTTGATTTGGAAAAGGTTATGAAACAACATGGAAGTACGGAATACTAAATTAACTGCACAAACTGGGTAAAAAAAGGCCAACTGCCTTCTTCATATCAGACTTCCTCTATGACATGGAATTCAAGGTATGAGTGGGCTCCATCCTCTCTGATAGGCATGATCAAGATATGGGTGTATTTTGTTGGTGATGATTTTTAACATAAAAATTAATAGCATCACCAAGTGTCTGACCCAGGTGTGGATTGCTGTTGATGATGATGTTTTAATCTGTTACTGATCAAAGCACATGCATACAGTTGACAGACAATTACAGCAAAATATCAACAAGATTCAAAATTGGGCCAATACTAATGGTTTCAAATTCTCCAAAACAAAAACTGTATGCATTTCTGTCAGTTATGAAGACATGACGGACCTAAATTCACCTAAATTCACGCTGTATGATCCCAGTTGTTGAAGAAGCAACATTTTTAAGTATTATCTTCAATAGAAAACTGATTTTTATTCCACATCAAAAATATTTGAAAGCTAAATGTTTGAAGTCTCTTGATTTACTTAAAGTAATAGCACACACTGACTGGGGTGGTGATAGAAGAAGGAGAGTCATACTCAGTTATACAGAATATTTCTATGCTTGAAATTAGACTATGGTTGGTTGTGTTGTCTATGGTTCAGCTAGGAAGTCCTATTTGAGGATGCTTGACCCTATTCATCATCAGGGAATTAGACTGGCTCTGGGAGCATTTAAGATATCCCCGTGTGAAAGCCTGCTCGTTGAAGTGAATGAACCATCTTTATCACAATGTAGAAGATTGCTGCACAGTATGCTCTCAAATTAAGATCCAACCCTCTGAATCCAGCTTTTTCGGCTGTTTTTTAACCCAAATATAACCCTTTCATCTTCCACAACTCTTACCATGAACACCTCACTCAATTTGAAAATTATACAATTAAATATACTGATGGATTAAAAGATGAGGTAAAGGCTTCATTAGTGGAAAACATGCAACAAAAGTTAACTTGTCAAATGGTACTTCAATTTTTTCAGCCGAAATCAGAGCATTACCTCACACAGTATAGTATACTGTTGCTTACCCAGCCATGTTGGAATTAAAAGTAATGATAAAGCATACCGCGCTGTTAAAATCTCCCTTTAATTAGAACCATATGATTTTAAAACACCATATACTAATTTTAAATGTAGTATCAAAGAGTTTACGTCATTAATGGCAGGCATCTTGGATTAATTCCGTGAATGATAAACTTCATACTATCAAGCCATTCCTAGGAGAATGGACTCCTTCCTACAGAACCGTCCAAAGGGAGGAGGTTGTCAGCAAGAATTTTAATCTGTTATACTTATTTAACCCTTTCATCACAGCAGACCGTGTATGCGGTCAGGGGAAGTAAATCCGTCAACGCTATGGACCGAGTTTTCGGTCTATGGCAGTGTTCTTTTTTTAACGTTAAGTACCCGACTAAATATCTTTCGGGGTACCTCTAATAACTTCCATCTGGTAATGTAGATGTTATATTTGGATTATCTCGTGAGTTTACCATGTATACAACTAGAAATAACGAACAAAGTAGGATTTTTTAACATGTTCTCCGAATGCTGAAATTTGTATCCAAAATGGCGGCATTTGAAGGATTTTTAGAGGAGAGTTTTCGGAGGATTTAAATAATTTTGACCTGATAAATTTGTTTGACAATGAGAGAAGACGTATGGAGAGACAATGGAATGCACTTGTGGGTGACAGAGGACTTTGAAGGTTTTGAACCAGAGGGAGTGTACACTCCACATGTTTGTTTTTTTTTGGGACGAAGCCCGAAAACCAGAGATTTGTTTCAGTTTTCTGACAGAGTTGGGCACACGAGAGAGTTATATGGCTCCAGGAAAGCTTTGGAATATTTTCAAATATTCAGATGAAGTTTTTGGAAGAATTGTCCGTTTAACGAACTTCAATGCGACGATCAAATGTGGCAGAGGCGATATAGGGCACTTAGGTGTATGGACAGATCTCACCTTGGAGATCATTTTGGTTCATTTTATAGAATTTTATATATTATGGACACCATGAAAGAAAAACTTGTGTTGCTACTGTGATTGTTCACTAATACATCTAGGGTCAATTGAACAAGTTTTGAGAACATTCTAAGTTTTCTAAGAGGTAATAAAATAATTACTTGTATTTTACCTGTTGTTACCTGTTTGTACCTGCATTTTAACGGTTGTAATAGATATGCACATTTTATTAAATTAGTCATAAAATTTGATTTTTAACCTTGATTTTGACTCCTAATACAGCCAGATATCTTTAACATTGGCAAAGTTATGCTGTTTCAAAGTGCACAAGTCATTTTGCTGTACAACTCCAAAGTTACTTAGTGTTGAGGACTCTATGCCTACAAAGTTACTTAGTGATGAAAGGGTTAACCCACTCCTGCATATTAAAAGGAGAAGAACCACTAGAGTGCATATCTTGCAATGAGCCATTCACTGTTAAGCACTTTATGCTGGAGTGTTTTGACCTCCAACCTATGCATAACCAATATTACAATGTGCAAGACATAAGGGAGCTCTTTGATCCAGTTAGCATTTCTTATAGACTTCCTTAAGGAAGTAAACATTTATCATCAGTTATAACTTTTATGTTCTATATCTAATTTTGCTAGATTTTAATTACCATTCATCTGTTTATGTTTCCCTGTTGATCGGGAAACTTTATCATCCGTTACCATTTTTATTGTTTTATCTTTAACTATTTGGTTTTGTATCTCTGGTCGATACAAAACCTTTTACCACTTGTAAATAATGAAAGATATAACCTTTGTATGGTGCTACATAGCATCATTGTGCTGGTGTGTCATAAAAATTCAACAAACCAACCTTAATTGTTAGTTTCAGCTTAGAAAAGGTGCATTCCCATCAAACGAATCCCACTGACCTAGCACATTATGTACAACAGTTCCAATTACGGTCTTATTATTAATAGCAAAAGTTTGGTAATTGTTCCTAACTAATCGATCCTCAGTGTATTGTTGAAATTAATAATAAGGCAGAACATTTTCAAATCTTAGATGCCCATGCTTAGAGATTTTGATTCCCAACAAATGTACAGCATTCTGCTTGATATCTCCATGTGTATTCAATTATTTGTCCATTCTTGTAATGGAAAAAAGTATAAAATCTGTTCTTATCATCATATAAAAAGTAGTTTAATGGAAAGGACAAGTCAATAAAGTTATCATAAAAAAATTGATCAAATTTTTAAAATTATTTGGTGCAAGTGTAAGATATATAGTTTCCCATTTGTGACTATTGGAGTGTTTGGCTAGAGAGCACCCCCACCCATACAAAACTCTTAATCCAACAAACATGCAAACTTTGATTTCTTCGAATAGTTTATACAGTGTTCTTTTGTGTGGTATACTGTTTTGTAGTTCATTACTGTGGTCCAGTGAATAAAGTGTGATACCACATCATTTTTCATTTAACTCAGACAAATTAGGATCAATTACCAAGTTTCTGATGTTAAAAATGACAGTACCATAATTGGCCTTAATCGAAATGCACAAATCAGATGGCTTCTTGTTATAGAAATGCACCTTTCTGAGGCAGATACTGACTTCATCTATTTATGCTAATAATTTATGACTGTTGACAATGGCTACTGCATTGATTCAACAAGACATCTGCCAAGGTTAAGTGTTACTATGAAATGGTGTACACAAATGTTACTATGAAATGGTGTACACAAACACTGTTGATAACCAAAACATACTAGCCCATCAGACTATTAACATTATGAAAGTTACTAGTCTGACAGGAAAATTACTAACCTCAGACTATTGACTACCAAATTTCAGTCCTGATTTATGACTTCACTGGATTAATTTCTGATAAAGTAAGGGCATTTTTTGGTGCTTTAATGATAGTAATTTAAACAAAACAGAAATATATGGCTACCTGTAAAGCTAGTTTTCAGTGGGTGATTATGTTGTATTGGCAATTAATTTGCTTCAGTGGTCAAAATGTTTAAAACCACCATTGTTTTAAATAATGGATCATTAAACAAATTTAATGGATATAACAGTGCATACATCTGAACTTGAAAATCACCCCCGCCGATAGTGTCAGTTCTGACAAGATGGAGGAGTCAGTCTCCAAATATTGGAAAAGTTAACTGAAAATTCTGTAATGTACTACCTTAATATCTGAATAAGATATAACCTTCATAGTTGTATATGTTTGCATAAAAAATGATTTGAACAGATAAAATATGTTGAGAAGTTAAAAATGTAATAAAGTATTAAATAGTTCTGTTTCATATACAAAATTTATATATTGTAACACATAGAAAAACACATCCACATAATTCAGATTGTAAAATACTAGACAAGTGTTTCTCATTATTCAGCATGAGGCAAGAAATCTTAAACATTATCACCAATAACTAAGAATTATGTTGAGTTTATATCACATATGATGCAAGAATGAGCTTTGTTGGATTATTTTGTAAGGGGGGATTATTCCATGAGCACTCTCTCCATGACAGATCAACTTGATTTGCTTGTGTGCCACATGAATTTCATTTTTTTTAAATTTGCAGCTCTTAGATTTCTGGGATAGATTCCTCTCCTGAATTTTGAAAAAAATTGAATAAAAGATGGTTTACAGAAAACATTTTCATTTGATGGTCAAATTATGTGAAATGTTTAGGGGAAAAAAAGATTTGGCAAACAAACTGGCAGATAAATGATTATTACTACACTAATGCTGATATGCAGCTAGAAAACATGTAGGTCAGAGATTCTTGCTTCATAAACTATTCTAAAGAGGCAAACACATAAAGACTATTGCAAGCAATTAAAAGCCTACATTGCATTTTGGTGCTGAGCTAGGTCTGTGAAAGTCATGTTTGGCACAAGTTAGATAAATCTCTAGGAAAAGAAAAACTTTCCTAGGTAGGGGGAGGCAGATTGTAAAACTTGTGCCAAATCATCCTAGACATCTTGATTATTAACAGCTAGAAGATCTTGTCATGTCAGTGTGTTGCTAGTGCATCCTCACTGTAGTTTTCTGCCTTATGTAATATAGAATATCCATTGTAGAGGGCTCTCAAAATAAATTCCCACATTACAGTGCTTCTCATTTTTCTGTGATTTTCAAGGAATTTAACATTGGTATAATTTCAATAATTCCTGGCATTTTTTGAGTGATTAATTTTTGGGGTGGTGTGGTGTGAAAACAGATGTTACAAATCATATAAGATAAACTTAGTTGTTTTATATCATCATCAGCTAAAGAAACAAATCACTGAATATCAGAAATTGCATGACTACCGTTGTAAAATTAATCCATATGCAGTTGCAGAAATGCTTTTAATAATTAGATGATCAATAAAAGCATCTCACTGCTCAGTTGCAAAAAGTCACTTATTTAGCACTTGATTACAAAGGTTGATTTACAGGTCACACACTTAACTCATTAGCCAAATAGCTAGGGCTTAATAAATATACACATACTTTACATATCCCAAATTTCTATAAAAATACAATTGCAGTCTTTAAAGAATTCACCAAATACAACTTAAGTTTCACTTTCAGGGAAAGTCACTACCAAAACCTTTCACCAATTAGACTTGAAAAACTCTCTTGCAAAAACTCTCTTGCAGAACCCAAAGTTAAAAGAATCTATGATATCGATTTTAACAATGTATGGGAAAACTTGCATAATAAATTTATTGATCCCATCACCAGAGATGTAACTTTCAAAACCATACATGATATATTACCAGTGAACTATAGCGTATTCCTTAAAAGAATCTCCCAGTCTAAACTATGTACATTTTGTGGGGGCATTGAAACTGTAGACCACCTTTTTGTCCAATGCACAACAATACTCCCACTACAGCATATGATGATTAAGTGGATTAAATGATTAACCAGTAAATCTTTCAATACTTTCTATCCTTTTCTCAAGTTTGGTTTAATCTGGAGAGATGCCCATTCCACCAATCTGGAGTCAAACATATATGCCTTTTATTGGCAGCGGAGTACAAGTATGTTATTTGGTTCAAGCCTATTCGCTGGTATTACCATAAAGAAGCAGTTAGTAGCAATGCTTTGGTACTGTTCTTGAAATCTAGATTAAAATGTTGAATTAAAGCAGACTTTAGATTTAAAGCAGAGGAGTTTTCAAAATATTGGTGTTCAACAGATTTATTCTGTTCCTTACACAACTATGACATGAAATGGAACTTTTAAAATTAACATTAAGTGTTTGATAGCCGGATGAAACTTATAAAGACACAATTTTTCCTTGCTGCGGCAAAATTAAAAGGCAGTCCGCAAAATTAAAAGGCAGTCCGGAAGTAGCATTTATCAAACCTCGCCTCCCTCTGATCTTCCAAGGGACTCAACAGATGTTTCTGTTAAACTATTATATCATATGACACTATACTATCACAGAATCTAATGTGTTAACAGTATCACATGTACCGCTGATGTATCATTTTATCTTGCACGCTTTGGTTGCATGCTATCTTTATCGTTTTCATATTTATATGCTTTATAATATGACTCTATGCCTGTCTTATGCCACTAACAATACAGATAGCAACCATCCACCTTATCTCACAGTGAAATTTCATGAGAGCATTATTATGTCAGGTTTTTTTTTATCCATTTCACATTGTATTTCATTAAAATGATTTTTGTATGCCATTTATCATTTGTACTTGCTACTTTCAATGTCATAATACTATGCTTACATATCATGTACTTTAGCAGAAATCTTTGTTATATTGTATATTTTGAGTGCACGCCTGGACATGTGATACTGTAAATATTGAATAAAAATCTATGAAAAACAAAAAAAAAAAAAATAGACAGTCCCCTACAGTATACTTGCAGAGATCATCACCTAGACCAGTGTTAGTCTTGTCAGTGCCTGTATCCCTGAGACTTGCTGACAGCACTTGGCTTGCATATGTTTCCAGAGGGTTTGCTTGTAGTCAATTTGTTATTTTATTTATATTCCTTTAATTAGGCTGAATCAATAAAATTATGTATATAATGGTGTAAATATCATGCTATATGCAGAAATAAAACTCATACATAAAGGTGAAAATAAATGATGTACTTATTAATTTCTTTTTCTTGCCATGAATAATCTATAAAATCCATTAGAAATACAAACACAATAAAAAAAACACGAAATAATTCCATTTTATATACACAGAAATTCTACTTGTCATCTCGTTTGAAAACTTAAGTCCTGTAAATACTGTTCAAAGATTTTCCTTGCTCTGGAATAGGGCATAACTGATTAGCATTTTCTACTGATTCCCAATTTTGGGAATGAAATTGTTCCCATTCTGAATATGATTTAATTAATCCTTAATGCCTTCTACCTGGAGTTATTTGCCTCTAACACCTCAGACCAAAATCTCACCTCTTTGTCCATGTTTGCCAGAGGGAATTGGATTTGTATCTAGCTGAGAAAAATCAGCTGAGGACTTCACCACCAACAGACCCATTTATATACTGGAAATCCCCAGAAAAAGCTTTCCAGCTTCTGGCAGCTGTGCTAAATGTTTTTGTTCATTACCGCCCTCAAGCAAGGATAGTGAAAAGAAGTTTTAGTGCTGTAGGTGCTATTTGCAGCAACAAGCGATCCAGCATGTCTACTGAAAAACAGAAATGCTACTGTTTCTTGCAAAGAACTTAGAAGTTATAAATTTTGATTATTAAATTTCTTTATTATCTATTAAACTGTGTGCATCATGCCCATGTGCATTAAAATATTTGTACCCTTTCCCTCATCGAGTCTATGGCTTTATCGACCTTCCATACACATGTAGCAAAGTTACCCAGTGCAGTTCGCTACACATAGGCCTGTTAAGCAGTGAAAGTGTATGTTATGTTTAACAGCAATTTTAACCATTTTAAGTTTTTGGTACAGATATATTATGCATTGAAAGATTTAAGACTAAAATATGGTCATTATAGATGTATAATTATTTTTAACAAAAGAATTTTGTATGTGCTTTACAATTTTGTGAGAACTCATTCACTATCAAATCAGTGAAGCCGCATGATTAACCGTAGCAGCAATTTTACATACTAAAACTTTCAAAGTTCTTTGTCTGGGTCTACATCACTAAATAAGTTAAATTTGATAATTTATTAAAACTAGGGCTTCCTACATCAATCTCAGAACCTTTACCTAAGTTTTCAGGGGTCAAGCTAGACTTAAATTGTAGGGAGAAGTGACTTCTCCTTTTGGTCAGAACAGGGAGAAGTGGGAGCTAACCAGGGAGAAGTGGGAGCTAAACAGGGATAAGTGGAAGCTAAGCCAGAAGAAGTTATACCAAAGCAAGAAATGCAAATATATATATATATATATATATATATATATATATATATATATATATATATATATATATATATATATATATATATATATATATATATTCATAGTTGAACCCAGTTATGTTGCCAGCCTAGGGGTTTGCTGAAAAGCATGGAGATAACCAAGGATCTAGATAAAGGAAAGCCAATATGGGTCATTGTATTGGTTAGTCCTAAGCTAGCATAAACATTGCAAGAAGTACATGTAAATTAAAAAATAGAAAGACAGTATTCTTGCAAAATAGTATCTCCATTCCCATGAATGAAAGTTACCTGGCAATATTGGACCATATATATATATATCTATAGTTAATCCCAATATAGGGATTCTTTCACTCCTGTATTTTGAGAAATAAATAATTATTTTTAATTATGCAAAAGTTGTTTATTTGTTGTTTGCTATTTCTTCTTGCTGAGTAACAATCAACAAACAGAAGGATTAGCCATTCCATTAATTTTATTGGTTTTATTTGCCTCTTCCCCAGGGGTTAGTTGTAGGTATTATACCAAAGCACAATTGACTGTCAAAACATACTGTACTCCCCTGGAAGTCAGCATAAGCAGATTATGAGGTAACCATGCACCACTAAGATGGGTCCATACCAACAAAGGATCCTTTGTCTACTGATTGATTCCTAGGCCTTACTTAGTTAAGTTTGTAGCTTCCTTCCTTCTCTCTTATTGGTCCAGCAGAAAGCCAAAATTGTTTGTACAAATTAAAAAATCAAAAAGTCAGTCACCAGATGTAACATTTTTGTCTCCAATAAGGGGGAAAAAATGGTGGGACATTGGCCATGGGGATTAATTGGCAAATTTGGCACACTTTTGTGTGGGAGATATTGGGGTTGGGGGCATAAAAGAATTGACTTAACCAAGTAGAAAATGCTAAGAAAAAGAGAATTTGGTGGTTCCATTTCAAAAACATCTACTTAATAGGGTTCCCAAGGTAACCAAGGTTGATACAAGTGGGTTGGACTGTATGGTTTGTGTGTGTGTGTGTATATATATATATATATATATATATATATATATATATATATATATATATATATATATATATATATATATATATATATATATATATATATATTCTTTTTTATATGTTCCATTTCTCAGTGCTTTTAACAGTTTTAAAAAATTCTAGGTCCATTTATTTGATTTTTTATGACCTACCACTTATACTAAGAGATTCAATATCAACTACAGATCCCTATAACAAGGACACAACATTGTTAGACATCCAAAACACAAAGCAGGACTTTGATTTTTCTTTACCTAATGCCCTAAACAAAGTGGAGACTGGTGTGTAATGCAATGGCATGGTGGTAAATATTATTGAAACTAAAAGATTACTTAACATGGCAAACATGACAAATCTTGATAGTGAACTGCCTGACAAGGAAGGACAAAAAGATGCAAATGGTCTGTCATGATAGACTTCTTGGTGTTTTGATAGATAATAACCCATCATGGACTGAACATATCAAACATATCAGTAAAAAAAAAAATCAATTCAAGTTTATGGCTTCTCAGTAGGATAAGACACTTTCTCCTGGAAAGGCACAGAAAACTATTTCATAACAGTTACATACAAAATATCTGATCTGCCAAGGTGTAGATTGGGTTAAGATATTGGAATCTTGGCAAGCATAGATGGTAAACAAGGTGAAGGTCATCATAACTTCTGCTGCTGCTGTATGATGCTCTGTTTTACCACTGTATTAAGAACTGCTTCAGACTACTCAATTGGCAAACAGGATAAAAAAATGGATTAAAGTGGTTTTATTAACCTAAATTGTCAGATATATTCAAAAAATTCATGTTTTGCAATGTGAAGCCATCATAATGGAGACAGAAAGCAGGAAAACAATCACCAGCTGAGCAAGATCCAGTTTGCACACAGTTAATGGCTGACATAAATGACCATCAACTATAGCTTGTCATGCAGATGTGGGCAAAGGTCTGTTTCAAAATAAGTTCAATATGATTGCATCACTTCAATTATCTACAAACTGTAGACATGTTTCTAAATGCTACAGCCTCATTTTATTCTGCAGGAGAATCTTGAAGAAACCAACTACCTAAATAAATGAGTACTGACTGGTGTAACTGAAATTGTTATTAAAAACATTTTATACCAATATGAATAAGGACATTAACTGCAAACCTCATAATACTGTTTGTACATGGTAAAAACCCTGTTATCTATGTGGCACATCTATCTTTTTGCCTGTGCACACAAGTAATATACCTGGATGGTGTTAAGTAAACTTTATATGGCCCTATACTACCTGAATGCTGTAAAACTTGAAAAATCAACACAACTATGATAGTACCAAATGTTTGTCATGTTTCTTAACTATGGTACAAAACTGACCCTGTGTATAAATTAAGAAGAATGTTTGCCACCATTAATCCAAAAAATGCTAAGGTATGTCTGGGTATGGACATTTAACTTTCTTTAAATATAACTTTGCTCTTCATTGCATCAAGGACAAAGTTGAAGAAACCATGTTTTCTCAAACAGATTGATGATCAAATGTCCAAAAATTATTTTCACCAATTCAAGACTGTCATCTTTTTTTTAACTGTGATGAAATCATCTCATAAAGTTATGCCTGGTAGGATTTTCAAATCTGTTATTGTGGCAGCCATTTTGGACACAAGATCCCCACTATTTTCACTTGGAACAAACTAGACAACATTAGACTTTTGATGAAACCCCTACATGTATGTTGATTTAATAATCCATTTAGAAGATACCTTTAGGCCATATAACCATTTTCATTTCAGATAATCTGGCTATAATAAGTAATCTTCTGGTAAAACCCCCAATTAGTAGAAGCACCAACAACATTCTCAAGATGGCTGCCATGGTAGCCATACTAGATATCAGATGGGCATCATTTCTGGTGAAAACCCTATGTTGACATGATTTTCTAACTAAAAGAAGTGGTTAAAAGATTTCCAAGATGGTTACTGTGATGGCAATACTGGATATATCAACAAAAGTGTTTTTTTTAAGACCAACTTGACACAGCAAGAAGCCTTATCATGATAACCACATGTTGATATGTTCCATTCAAGAGGAGTAGCAATAACAAGATTCTCAAGATGGCTGCTGAGATGTCCACAATGGAAGTCTGATTAGCATAATTTTCATTTAGCACCAAAATACACAACACAAGTCTTTTAATGAAAACCAGATGTACAGTAACATAAAAAACATCTTTCTGGCATGCCACTTTGGTAGCAATATTGAATGTCAAGATGACACTAATTTCATCAATGATCAAATACACAGCACAAGAAGTCTTCTTGTGAAAACCACCATTGAAGTATGATTTTCCATTAAGGAGTACCAATGACAAGATTTTCAAGATGGCCAATGTGTTGGCCATACTACATGTCTATGTGATACCATTTGCATTTAGGACCAAATAGACACCATAAAAAGTCTTCAAGCAAGAACCCCATGTAAAAAATTATGTGTTGCAGAAGTAACAGTGACAAGATTTTCAAGATGGCTGTTGTGGTGGTCATAAGTGCATTTATACAATTTGAAAAATTATTATGTAGAATTTCCCTCAACAACTATACTATTCCACTCTACTGTTACAGACAAATTACTGTATAATTTCCCTCAACAACTATACTATTCCTCTCTACTGTTACAGACAAATTACTGTAGAATTTCCTTCAATAACTATACTATTCCACTCTACTGTTACAAATTACTGTAGAATTTCCCTCAGCAACTGTACTATTCCACTCTACTGTTATACATAAATTACAGTAGAATTTCCCACAACAACTATACTATTCAACTCTTCTATTGTACATAAATTACTTACAAGAACCATTCTTTTATAAAGAACACTTAATTAACAGGCATTTCAAGTTCAACTTGTTTAATAAAGTCATCATAAAATTTTTAAAGATGATAAAAATAAGATGTGAATTCAACTGAACTGAATGTTCAATTATTTGCTGCATCTAAAATGTGTTGCACTATGAATTTCTGCTCCAGATGTTGCTTACATTCAGCCTAAACCTATTGTTTTCTTTAATAGCATGGGTCTTCTCTGAATGTTTGTTGTACAAGTAAAAATTGTTCAATTTAATGCTAATTTTGTTTTCATTAAGAAGTCCCTTAATTCATTTAGTGATATACTTGTGGTCAACCTGACCTCTGGGGCTAAAGTCAACCTTAAAAAGGACTTGCAACAAAACCTCAAACTGACATCCATAGAGACCCTTTAATAATTTCGGCAAAGTGCTAAGCCAACATAGAGAAGTGAATGTTCCTTCCATTCTATTAAGTTAGTTAATAAAACACCTTCAGACAAATTCACATTCCTGTTCCAACCCAGTTTCAAATAAAAGTACAATCAAAATGTTGGTTGCATAACACAAGGCCCAAGTAGACCAAATAAGGACCACCTGGCTAATTATCTGCCAAACAGCCAAATCCTTGAGCAGGTGACCAAAAATCTAGGTCAACAGCAAATTTCCCTACCAAAAATGTACAGTAACCTGAAATCAGGCAACTCTAAAATACCCTTCATTTGTTTTTAGACCAATAATTCTATATTTTAATTTTCACAACAACACAAAAATTTGAAATTCTGCTGATGAGAAATCAGCCCAGGTTAAATCATACAAGTTACGAGGACATATGTATCCTCCAAGTCTCAATATTTCTTAATCTATAGCTTCTTCCTATATCATTTGTCCAATACACCACTCCCTTGCTAACTTGCCCAGATAACTCTCAAACCCACTTATAACATGATGTCTGGCATGGCTCCTGATTTTTCCCCCCCAAAATATACTTTAAAATGTGTTGAACTAGAAAAAAAAATCTCCATAAGAATGAGTAAATTGAACCTTGATACAAGGAGTAAAAATGATCCATTTTGTTTTTACAAAAATTAATTGGGTCCCCAGTGGCCCAGTGGTCTAAAGTGTGTCTGGTCTCTGCTCTGTTAAGGATCACTGCCATCTCACTTCTGTCTGCTGGGTTTGAGTCTAATACAAATGTGAATATGTAGGAAAGTAGCTTTACATGTGTGTTACATGTATAGGTGGTTGTTTCAGGGAATGTCCCAGTTTCTTCCTCCACCATTAATACTGGCCATTATGTATAGCCTATCATATGCTGAAAAATGGTGTTAAGCCCCAGAACAACATCAAAAATTAATGATTAAAATTATTTTGTGTGACAAAAATTAACATAAAATATGGTATTATTAGGATTCAATTTACCAGTTCTTATCACAATTTTGTTATGTTCAGTGCATTTTAAATATATTTTCCTTGGATAAAAACCAGGACATGCTGGACACCCGTTGCAGGTTCTTATGAGCAGGTTCAGGAGTTGTCAGGGTGTGGTGATGTGTGTGTATGTATATATACACACACATGCACACACACACACACATACATGTGTTCTCATACTTAAGTATGAAGCAAACCATCTGTGCTTTCATCACATTGGTATTTTTTCAGTTTTTTCAAAAGGATTTCATGATTCACCATGTCCAAATCTTTGGTATTTTTTTTCAGTTTTTTCCAAAAGGATTCCATGATCCACCATGTCCAATGCTTTCTTGAAATCAGCAAATACAGATCCTATCATTCTGCCTTGGTCAAGTGCCTGAAGCCATTTATCATGTATCAGATCAAGGCAGTCTCACATGAATGTTTCTGTTTAAAAGCCTGATTGATTAGGGTGTAACAGCAAGTGTTTGGTTAAATAGGACACAATGAGTCATGGACCTGCTTTTCAATCAATTGATAGATTTAGTAGTACTGAGATTGACCCCTAGTTAAAAGCATCATCCTTAGGACCAGATAGGTGAATAGGAGTTACTTTTTCATTTTTCCATATTTTGGGGATAGATGAGGTTGCAATGCTGAAACTGAATATAAATGCTATACTATCTACAATAACAGAGGCAGGAGATTTTATGAAACTGGACCAATCTGATCAAGTCCTGTAGCTTTCCTGGTATCAAGTTCACTGAGATATTTTTAAACAAAGATTTGTAATGCTAGTGGCATAGAGAAATTTACCTTCTTAAAGATTTTGCTGCCGCAAAACTTTTTCAGTACTTTAAAGTTGCTTTCTATCACTGGTTCATTTAACTTTGTGTTATTGTTAGTGAAAAACTATCACTGGTTCTTTTAACTTTGTGTTATTGTTAGTGAAAAACTATCACTGGTTCATTTAACTTTGTGTTATTGTTAGTAAAAAACTATCACTGGTTCATTTAACTTTGTGTTATTGTTAGTGGAAAACTATCACTGGTTCTTTTAACTTTGTGTTATTGTTAGTGAGAAAAACATCGTTAAAAATATTTGCAATGTCACTATCATCAGTGACTGTGTTGTTTCCAGAAGTGAGTGAATTTTATTTGTCTGATATTTGTGGTCCTCCAGTGAATTCATTGAATACTTTTCAAATGGAGTTTGGGTTGCTTTTTTGTTATTTGTCCATACTTTATATTGTGCATAGTTTCCCATAGCCTTGAATTGATCTCATATTTTCATAGCATCTAGGATTTCAGTAGCAAGTCAGTTAGACTGGATTTCATTCTTTACTGGGTGTAAAGTGTGGTGCATGCTTAGAGACTACATCCATAATTCAGTCAGTCTACACCCTTAGAGCTTCATCTATGTCATCCAAAGTTTGGATCATATTCCATGGAACTTGATATACCGGGTAGGTCATTGTGAAATTGTTCTGTATTAAAATTTTTGAAGATCTGCATATGATTGTTTTGTATATTTTTCTCATTTCTCTTGCATTTAAACTTTCTTGTAAAAAAAAAGTAGGATAGTGGTCACTAAGACCAACATTCAGTACATTAACACAAACCACATTGTCTGGTAGGTTGAGATAAATGTGATCAGTAAGAGTGCTTGATTTTTCTGTTATCCTTGTGGGCTCAT
The DNA here is from genome assembly GCA_016746295.1 of Potamilus streckersoni. NCBI lineage: Eukaryota > Metazoa > Mollusca > Bivalvia > Unionida > Unionidae > Potamilus > Potamilus streckersoni. The sequence continues at coordinate 203,584 of JAEAOA010001738.1, read as the reverse complement.
TTACCAGTTGGACTAGGCCTAATGAATTCCATCCAGTTGTTCCTTATTTGAGCATAAGAACATTTTTCATTTAAAAGTTATTCCAAATTGCTTTGGAGGAAGGTGGCTGATAAATGAAACCAACATTATTTTGAAACATTTACATGCAGATAATCTCAATTTCATGTGAGACCAAGTCAAGTTTCCTTTCAGCATTTACATCTTCCCTAATGTATACAAGAAATCCCCCTGCTTGTCTCTCAGTCCCTGCATATAAGTTTATTGTAGGCTTGACAGTGAAATAGATCATCATTGTGGTTATCATTTATTTTGGTTTCAGTTAGTCCTAAAACTATTTTTTTCCTTGGAAGACAGCATTAACTTAATCTGGTCTATTTTTCCCACTAAAGTACCTTGTACATTTAAGTGACCTATGTTAAAATCTTTTGTATTTAGTTTCATATCAATTATATGTATGTCATATTGCAGTGTGGTACTCATTGAGATTGTCTCTACACTTCTTTTATTGTTATGATATCCTATTTCAATATTTATATGTTCATATATATTAGCATCTTCAAAGTCACATAAAGACCCAGAAAATCTATTAATGTTTACATTTACAATAGTGGCCATTGAATAGTTAAGAGTCAGGAGTCTCACTGATTTGTTACTTACTCATTAATCCTTCCCTGTGTTTGACTTAATAACATGAAAACCATAGTTTTAATTCTGCTTCATTTAACCATTTTAGTAACATCAGGTACCTTTGCAGCAGGTTTTTGATTGACAATAAATATGATGATTATGCTTATTTATTATTGACACACACCAGATGTTAAACATCATTGAACTTTGGTCTTTTTAAGGGCAGAAAATGCCTTCAGATTTGTATTCAGGGTGTGATTCAGCATCTACTTAGCCCTGGGAGGAGTACATATTGTTTTACTTGGCCTAGGCAATTTTTCCCAAGTCAGAGCAAATGAACCTGTGCTTTTTCTGAATTCCGAACAGCTTTTTCTTTTCAATCTTTTTTATACAGGACCAGAGAGCATCAATATTTGAAGCATTCAGCATTGTCTGGATGTCCCATTTGCATACACCTTCTCACTGTCCAAGCTGCTGTCACAGTTACAATGAGACATCTACAACTGATATCTTCTTAACAAGTGGGTGACACTCACATGGCCTTCCATGGAAATATTTTTCTTTGCCTATAAAATTGGCCAGATTAAAAAAATTTTGAACCACTTTTCAGCCATAGGAGCCATTTTTTTACCAGGATACAGTTACTTAAATATATGAATAATATTATATTCGCCCTATTTTTAATCAATATAAACATGTCAATAAAGTAGTTTTTACATGATTTTATTGCATTTCAAAGCACAAGAATAATTATGACTATAACAATACCATTATATACATCATCATATATAGCATGAAAAGCAAGAATGAATAAGACTCTTTATAACTGATAATAAAAAGTATTGTTTAGTCTTTATGAATAATGATAATTTATCAATATTTGCATTATTTTTTACCCGGACATTTCTTAAATGCCTTCCTGACATAAGAATTTTCTACACTGGGCCTATCAAAAGAAATTCTCATTAAATGTTTCAGAGTAGATATATACCCATATAATTTTTTAAGTTTGTTTAAATCAGATTCTGGTGACAGAACCCTCTCTCACACTCTGCAGTATGCATAGTTGCCAACCTTCACCAAACATGCCAACCATTACGCTTTTGGTGTAATCATTGTGCTTTTTTTCCACTAAATTATGCCTTATGCTTAAATGTATTTGAATTTGTTTAATGATTTGTTTTCTCATTTTTATTGACATTTTACTATTGCACAGAATGTATTCAGGGGGTCCCGAGTGGCCGAGTGATCCATTATGGATCACTACCATCTCACCTCTGTCTGTGTGTGTTTGAGTCTAGGATTCCGTGAATGTGGATATGTGAGAAAGCTTGCCAGTAGCTTATTGTGGGTCAGTGGTTCTTTCTGGTGATATCCTGGTTTCTTCCTCCACCATTAATTCTGGCCGACATGAATAGCCTATCATGTGCTGAAAAATGGCGTTAAGCCCAACAACAACAACAAGAAGGTATTCTAGAAAAGATGTCTTCTGTGTAACTATGACATAAAATTACACTTGTCTGTAGACTAGGAGTGATTTTCCTATGTTATGTTCTATTTATAGCAGTTGCCCCTTTCTATTTATAGCAGCTGTCTTGCTTAGGACAGAACAGACTGGTTTTCTAACTTTTAATCTTTGCTCACATATTCTTTGTTAAAAATAATGTGAGGTACAGAACCATTCTCTATGAATTTGGTGGTAAAATTGTCCTATTTATTCTAGTTAATGTGTATGTTACAGCAAAATTTTTAAACAAATGATTTTACAGATGGATTAGAAAGAAAAAACCCAGAAAAAAACGACTCGGACATGAATAACACAATACAGTGCCATTCTAGGGTAGCTTCACATCCATTGCAGGCTTCATGGAAAGGATTTTAATATTGGTCATAGCGTAGAACAGATGCCTTGAATTAGATTGTTTTACTAACTCCAATATTAAGGTAACTTCCTTTTTTACAGCAGAACTAAATTGTGGAAACAAATTTTATAAATGCAGGGCCTTTATTTACCATGCTTTTAATAGAACACTGACTACAACTAGTGGTAGAATACAACTTTGGTCCTTTGTTCAAATGGATGCTTCCTGATGCCAAAATATACATGTTATGTGCATTGAATGTTTTTATGTTATATATGTTATTATGTTATATGTGTATTATGCTTTTTTCTGCTCAGATTACTCCTTTTGTCCACTTGGATTATGCTTTTTCCTTGCCAGAGTTGGCATGCATGCTTCACATTTTGGCATGAATTTCACAACTTTATCAGCAGTTTGTAGATTTCATGTAGAACACAAAAAATAATGAATTCTCCAATTCTCAATTATTTAAAATCTTTAATGAAATAACTGATTTCCTGTTAAGTGCTGGTTGTGATATTGGCATTTGCCAAAATGATCAAATACTGCTGGTCGTGTTGTTAGTAGAACTATAGCAGATTGAATCGCTTAGCCTGGTACCAAGCATTTTAGCATGAGTATGTTAGTAGTTATGCAAATGTTTTTTTAGAGAAACTTTGTGCCACAAATTTTAGCATTGGACATGGTAGAAATGATGATGTGAAGAAGGATATTAATGATTATGATTTTGAAAAAAAAAAGCACATAATGGTTGGGAAAATAAGACCTCACAACAGATTTCTGCTCTGGAATATTTTAAGCCATTGACAGAAGACCTAAAGCTACCAATGCTGAAGCTTTGTATGTGAAACACATGGCCAAATAGTTATGGATTGGAATAGTATCAGTTCCATGTTACTGGTCCTTTGGACCTGCAGGATCTTTGGTGAGCCAAGGCCTCCACTAGACTTCATATATGTCACCAAATTCGAAAGAATTTTGAATTTGAAATTGGCGCATAAAGTTAATTTTTCATTGATCTAAGTGACTCTGGTCAGGTAATACCTGTTTTCCCTATCTGCTGCAGTCTGTGGATCAGGTAAGTAGATGATGAATAAGACATTGTTCAGGGAATGCTTTGGGGTATTTTTTTTTTAGGTCTTATTTTATCCAATACACATGTTTATGATAGATTAACATTTGCACAGTGCTTAGGTATATAATCTGATGTTTAGGATTTGTTATATTGCCTGAGCATGTTCAAAAGGATGAAATTTGGTCTTCTTGTTTGGGGGCGGAGGTAAGGCTTTGTTTATTGGACCCATGATATTTGTGCCGTGGACCCTTTATTTTACTCAGATTTGTTTGCAGTCAGCAGTTCCTACCAGTCTGGCTCCTAAATTGATAAATTTTCAGCCTAGGTAATATTAGAATAAAAACTTTAAAGGATATAAGGTGGGGTACATACCTGGGGAAACTCCTTCTTAAGAAATGGTAGTGCCAGACTAACTAATTGCTCTTCTTATACATGACCCCTTCTAAATTATTTGCATTCTCCCACCACCTTTCACAGTACCTCATACTGACCTTAGGAGGTTGATTGATCATTCAAGCATATCATTGAAATAGGCATCCAGTGGGAGAAGGGATCTTAAGCAGTGGGTCCTAGGTAAAGGTAGATGTGTCTGGAGGACCAGGACAAGACATCTCTAAAAAGTTCACTTTTCTCATGCTGGGTCTCAATTACTGGCAATTTATTGAAAATACTAGAATCAATTACAGTAGATCAGTTTGAGCTGATGCAAAGTAAGTTTTATTATTTCAGATCAAATACTACATTTGGAGCAAATTGTGGATAATCTAGTTGCCCTTTGGGTTTCTTTCTTACCTTTAGATGCACAGGCAACTTTACACCTGCCACTGGACTGAAAGGACAAAAAATGGTTTACATGCATTCTCTGAAACTTTAGCCAAAGTCACACCCTCAAAACATTGTCTTTGTTCATGAAATTGAACTAATTGTACTGGTTGCTACAAGTGACATAAAACCCCAATATCAGCTTTCCAGTAGCTTCTTATAGGTTGGTGGTTCTTACCAGTTTTGTTCTTCCTCCACCAATTTTTCTAGCTGCATAGATAAATGACATTAAAACCCACAATAACAACCACCTGCTAACAACATAGACCCTCTGTTAATAATTCTATCAAACCTCATAGACCCAGATCTGCTGGCTCCATATGTGATGGCAGATCTAGGTCTGTGCAGTTTGCTTTTGGGATTTTTACTTGTACAAGGACACTACCATTTTTTTCTTTTCACCTACATATAGATTGAAAATATTAGGGAATTGGATTTAGAATTAAATGGCAACAGATAGTTTTGATTTCAGAACATCAATAAGCAAAGAGTAATAAGCAAAATTGGGTCTCTGATGAATGCCAAAGATATTTGCAAATTCGTTTGGAGTTTAAGCTATTTTTTTATGACATGGTTTACTTTTTCTCACATCTTAAGCAGAGATTTCTACAATTATAGAAGAAAATTATTTGAATTGTGAGAGCAGTTTTCAATACATTTTTTTATTGAGTTTTAAATTTGCATTATTGGTTGTTGTGAAATATCTCCAGTTTTGAATTGCTTTTTTAAGCAGTTATTTCAAAGATATTAAAAGATGTTTTTACCTAGAAGAACACTGGAATTGATGTTTTCTTTTTAAAAGATACAGTTAAGTTTTGAAGTTAGTGCTTTTAGTTCTACTGATCATGGACCCAAAATAGTTACAGGTTGGTCTGTTGCTTTGTCATGTTTGTCAGTATAAGTTCTACTGCTCTGAAATAACTTAGAGATTGCCATGAAACTTAACACATTCATCAAATCCTTGTTAAAAATGGTGCTGTTCACACATCCATTATGGCCACCAAAGTTGCAATCTTGAAAATTTTATGATCACTACTCATCCAGAATGGATGGTTTTACCACTAAAAGACTTCTTAAGATGTCTAGTTGTTCCTAAATGAAAAATGGGGTTGATCTGATATCCAATGGGTTTTAAAAATATTGCAGTTGCTTTTCCTGAATTGATGGCCATATCAATATGGGATTTTACTAAAATGTGTAATTGGTCCTAAATGAAATTTGGACCAGTCTGTTGTCCAGTATGGCCCCAATAATAACCGTGTTGGAAATATTGTTATTACTGATGGTGGTAAGAACACTGTGTTGTTACTAAATAACTTCATATAATGTTTAATTGGTCCAAATGGTAATCAGACATTTATTGTACCTGTCACAGTGGCCATCTTCATGTTATTATTTTTTCTGAACAAATGGTATTATCGGTATAGAGCCTTCATTAAAAAAACATATGATGTTAAGTTCATCATAAATGAAAACTCAGCCAGTCAAGCTTTTAATATGACTGCCACAAAGCCATTTTGTTGTCATTCTTTGTCCTAGATGGCTGATCATATTGGCACTGCTTTTCGGAAATACTTAATGATGTCTGGTTGGTAGTAAATAGAAATGGAGACAATCTGATATTGAAGTCCAGCATAATGGTATTCATCTTGAAAATCAAGTTGTCTTTACACATTTAAAACAAAAAGTCATATCAACATGGGGATCCTACCAGAATACTTCTTATAATGCCTTGTTGATTCTAAAAAAATGCCAAGTTGACATCCACTATGTTTTTCACATGAGGTGATTTGAATTTATGTCATCATTGATATAAATGTTTAAACACTAATTCTGTATGGACCTATTAATCAATACTAGCCTGATACCCTGCAGTTTGTCTGGGGTCAGTATACCAGGCTATTTCCACTGGGCAAACAAGTATCTCCCAAAATTTACAGGATGCATGAAATAATACCTCTCCATTTCTGACACTTATTCTTTGTACCTGTCAAGAGCAGTAAGTTGGTAGGTGTTCAGTTAATACAATAAACAAATAAATTATCCATGAAATGGAATAGCTTTTGTCATGTTATATTTTACATGTCTGACTCCAGACCACTTGTTAATTGTTAAGAGTGATCATTGGAAACATGCACTGTGTTTGTGGGTTAGTGATGGTTGGGATATTAGTATCCATTAGCAGACTCATTGAAGAGAACCTTTGACTTTGGATAGATGACTTCCAATTCTTGTATGTACCAGAACTAGTGATCAAGCCCAGATCTCCAAAGGTACGAGGGAGTGTGTTGCCACTTAGCTCTTCCACTTTATTTTATCAGTAACTCTAATGTTCCTTTGACATAAATTAGGCTGTATGCCAGCCGTAGATTAATGTAACAGATTAATGTAACGATAACCACATATCAGGTCCATATCAAGGCTGCCTCTGTCAGTGTTAGGAAATCATGATATCATCCCCTTTGAATGCCAGATAGTTTCTGACAGTTTTGAAGTTAATAATGGCCCTGTTTGAAGATTTTTATAGTAATTACCTTTTCCATCTGATGGTCTGTCCATCATTACAACTGTCTATTGATTTATTGAAGTTAAAGGTCTGCAACTCTTACACATAAGTGGTTGCAACTTGACAAGTCATTTGCCTTCTGCAAATGCTTTTAAAGGTTTCATCTAATCCTTTTACATTTTCATTACAGTAGGTCCAGTGTATTCTGATATGGTATGTACATTGACCTGAAACAACACTGGAAAAAGTCAGATAATGTTGATGAACTTTTTATCTTTACATTGGGTATTGCATATACTTAGGCGCCCTTTTATAAAAAGGGCTAGAAATTAATGCTAATCAGCTTTACTGCAATTAGTGATTTTGCTGGTGGTTTATGAAAATCCAGCCATCACTAATTTGTTGCAGCAGTGAAAATTACTGCTGGTCACCTACCACTCTGGTGGCCTAGTTGTTAGAGCATCTGCCTTGGATGTGGGAGGTCAAGGGTTCTAACCCTGGCCAAGTCATGCCAAAGACTTTTTTAAAAATGGTACTAACTATTCTCTCTCTCTCTCTCTCTCTCTCTCTCTCTCTCTCTCTCTCTCTCTCTCTCTCTCTCTCTCTCTCTCTCTCTCTCTCTCTCTCTCTCTCTCTTTCTCTCACACAACACACACACACACAGTTGGTCACAATCCAAACAGGTAAGGATTGGTCTTGAGATTTTCATTTATTGATTAATAATAATGATTAATATTGATTAGAATATTGTTTATAGTACCTGCTGACAGGTAATTACTCAAATCTGGTCAAAACTTCATGAATGTGAAGCTAACCGGATGTTTGGTCCCACACATTGATTTCATTCCTGATGAAAGCAAACAGGCTTGTATTGACCAATTGAAAAATATGTGTTCATCAACAAAATGAATATTATAAAATTATAAAATTATACCAAAACAATGTTTTAATATTTATGTCCTCAATAATTATTTGTGTGATGACAGTTTTGAGCATTTGCTAGGTGTGATTGCTGCAAACCTTTGTTTAGAATGTGTGATCTCTCACCTGTGCAGATTCAATATTCTGTTGCTCTCCATCACATAACCTTGTGCAATAGATTAACACTAGCTTGGTCAATCTTTAGACATCAAGCACAAGGCTTCAGTAATACTCCCAAGACATGTAGATTATAGCTTATACATGACTTTATAGCTGGGGCCTAGCAAACATAACAGCAGGTATGTAAGAAAACTTGTAAGTAGTTTCCCCATGGGTATGTGGCTCTTTCTCCACCACTTACAGTGTCCACCATGCAAAGCCTATTGTATGATGAAAAATTGCATAAACCCACAACAATAACAAAACAACAATGGCTGAAGTACAACCCAGGAGAGGCTGTAATGTTATCCACATTCTGCTCTATTATTTGAAGAAATATGAACATATGCTGGTACTGCATTTGTGAGTTTTGCTTTTTTTAGTTGATGTTAGTGAATAACAGTGCTGAACTAAAAACTAAACTGAATTCTATTTGATTTTAGGCAGATCAGTAATTTAAAAAAAATTGTGATCTTGTGAGTTAATGAATTGTGAACCTCTTAAAGTGGTTGTGTTTGAAGAATTACATGTTATCTCTAGGAGGAATCATAGTGAGTGTCCATTTTCTCATACCTTTGATTTCCCAATACAAGCTTCTCTGATTCAGACACTTTAGCCCTAATTGCAAAGGGGAAGGGGGAGCTTTGCTGAGCACCCATCACTAATAGCTCTAGTTGTTTTGGTCAAGATAACAAAACAGTAAATGGGTAGTGAAACCACTTGCTGTATAGAAAACTGACAATAATTTGATGGAATTTACATGCTCATATTTTTATTGCTATATCTAATCCATAATGCCAATAACCCAGTTAAATATTACAACATAGAGCACATAAGAAATTGGACTATTTAACTTGCAGACTATAATTAAATGGTTTGGAGCAAATTTATTCAATAGTTGGTTTCTAAAATGGAATGTTGTAAATAAAAATTGGTGTTGTGTATCTGATTTGACCAATAGGGAGTTTTAACCCTGCCCCCCTACTTAATAGAACAGTAAATATTCTTCCCTGTGACTGCTTGGGTAGAATATCTCCCTTCTAGCCTTAAATACATGCTGCAATCTCCATTGTCATTTAGTCAGGTCAGTAAGACCCTCCTTCCTAAATACCTACCTTAGTGCTTGGATCCAAAAGCTTTGTATTTAGGGACCCCCTCAGGCTTATTACCAAGTTAATCCACTGGTTAGTGTTTTATTTGACCAGGCGGCAGTAGGGATATAAAAGAAACATTTACCTACAGTTACCTTGATACAACAGACCTTTATGGTCTTTTATGGGCCTCTGTGACATAATGTTGAGTTCTATTTGGCTACTTTAGCCTTCGGACCTTTGGGGTTAATTGAATTCTCCATATCTGATCTACCTCAGGTCTACCCAGTACCATGTGGAGCCAATCCACTAAATCTGTAAGCAATCCTCTGTATTTCTGGGTGTTAAACATACCCCAGTGCCACCCCTTTGTTCACTGATAGAGAGGTCAAAGCCAGTTGTAGTGAGTCATTTTGAAATCTTAGAGCTCCACTGATGGTCTATAATGTAAGGTATTTTGTCTGTCATAGATTCCACTGTTGACTTCCCTGTTCATACTTCAGAATGATTCTTTTCTTTTGGCCATGTATAATAATAACATGCTGAACTAAGCACTTGGTGGTTATTATAAAATGATATGTTCATTGGATTTGATATTAACTTTATCCTGGAGTGTCTGTTAACAGGTAAGACAAGCCACAGCCTGTGACAAATTGATGTAGGTTAAAGATCTTTCTTTTGCAAACAGTAAGTATTATTGATGATAATTTCACTGTTGGCCAGGTATAGTTTAGTGTGTATTAATATTTCAATAACCTTTATGAGGGCATAGCTTCAGGAATTTAAGCAGTATGTTTGCAATGTTGTTTGAATTTAGAGTGGTTGTGCTTGTGATAAGGGGCAATCAAAATAAGGGCATAATGTCAAGCATTTGATTTCAACTTTTCAACACATCTTCAAAAAGGTCTTCATTATAAGTGTGTGCATTTGTGAATAAATTATATTAGAATAAATGTAGTACTCCTTAAGCAAAGTTTATTGGATTTATATTTTCCCACCCAAGAATGTACTTTGAGTTTTTACTCTTGACTCTGAGATTTACATGTAAAAATTTTAACAGTAGCTATTTACAAAAGAAAAGGATTTTTGTTGTCCTTATGTAAAATTGTTGCACTGTATGAATATCTCAATACAAGAGAACTTCTGTCAGCCACCCACCTAGTATTTCTGGTTGGCCCATTATCCCTGTTTCTCCTTGCTGACTCTTGCACTTTTTTCCCCCATGGTAAATTAAAAATAAATGCCATTAAAAATATTTTTTTTTATTAAAAAAAAAAATTCCCTGTCTACCTAATTATAAAAGCAGAGCCTTATCAAAAACCCAAATGGATGCAAAAGACTTGCATAAAGTGCACAGTTGGATAACAACAATCAGAAGTCCAGATTTACAAATCCAGAGGGTGGGGAGCATATGTGGTTTAAAGAACCGATTATTCAGAAAGACAAATTCAGGTTTGGTTTGTTTTTTTTTTTTACTGCACAGCAACAAAAATAGGTTATTTATTGAATAGGCATTTCATGTAAAGTGCCTTGCCCAAAGACCAACCATGGTTGCTGACCCAGACAAGTCAAATAATTCAAATCTGCACTCTTTTGGTCATGAGACTTGCACACTTACCATTGAACCATCACTGCTTTGCTGACAAATTCCAGATAAATGTCCTATTGTATGGTAATATTTTTCAATTAGGGCATGGTTGATCCAAACTCATTGATGATCAGCTTCTTTAACAAATTTTCTTGCTACTTTGCTTCTGATACTCAGTTGTAATGAAATTTTGTACGTTTTTTTCTTTTCTTCAAATTATATAAATTATGAACTAAAAGGGGCTCACTGCAAAGAATATATATTACACATTTTAATTCATTTGTGGGTCCATTTGACCCTTTGACAGGCAGGAAACCAATTCCAAGCTGCCATCTGTACATTTGGACATCCACTTGTATGATTTGTAGAGTAAAAGTGTGTCTTAAAATTTGTTGTAGTTAGTGATTTTATTGCATTAGCAATCAGTGATACATATCTTAATTATAATAATGAACTGTCACATTAGGTTTGAGATTTTTAATGACAAGTTTTAATGACAAGTTTCAATGTAAATGTTGAAAATTTTTATACAAAACTGTAGAAGCTAATGTTAAAGACTTCTTTAATACATAGATACTAATTTTTACATGTCAATTACTTGGCATTTTATGGAGTCATTTAAACATTTGAACCCAAATAAAAACTACAAGAATGACTTTAACATAACAGTTTAAGAAAACATCTGATTGGAAAAAAATATATTAAGTAGCCTGAGCAAGACCTATCAAGACTATTATAAGTTTTTGATTAACATGAATCTGGCTCTTGTGCATTTCAGAACATGACTATTAAAACTTTTCAGTGTCTCTTGATTTTATTTCCTTATTAAGAATCCAATCACACCAGAAGATCCATATTTTCAAGTAAATATTACCACTTTAAAACACGGCTAATTGATTATACATTAAAATTTAGCTATACTGATTTTTGAAAATTCAGTTAAGGACTACATGCTGGACAAAGTGACAAGTGTTAAAACAAATCAAACAAGTCTCCACCAAATAAAATTTTATATATATATATATATATATATATATATATATATATATATATATATATATATATATATATATATATATATATATATATATATATATATTCCAAGCTACCAGTATAATTATAATTTAAGTAGTATTTCTATTTTACAATATAATTTTTCTTATACCTTTTTTATACATTATAAAAACCAAACACATTTGGTTTTAAAGTTGTGAGATTTTCAATATCTAGATTGGAGAGCCAGAGAAAGATTCAAGGAAAACTGATCTACAGTTGTGACATATTTTTGAACAAAACCATTTTGATGTAGAAGATTGTTTTGATTAAACTTTATGCTGTGCATAGAATAAAAATTTATGATTAGATTTTGATTATCACTTGGCCATTTCCATCAGGTAGTTTTAAGACTACACATCAGTTGGGCATTAACCTCTTGTGGACTGACCAAATATTATGACAGCAAAGGCTGACATTCCAATTTGTCATCTTTCACCACCACATTGAGAGAAAAGGCAGTGGATTTTGGATGAGACATTTCTGTGTGGTAAATGTGAGAATCACAATTTGTGTAAATGACAGTTCATGTAAGGGAAGTTTTGGGCAGGTAATTGAGTAAGCACAGAGAGCATTGTGTACATGCATGTCTAAACACTTGTTCATTCACACACACACACACACACACACACACACACCCACACACAATACCTAGAGACATTTTGTACAATATGTACTTGTACAGACATATACCACAATAATTGCTGATTGTTAACAACATATGCTCATCCATTAATGTGAAAGTAAAAATATTTTTTATCTTTCCTTAACTTGTTGATTTCTTTAGTTTTATTGCATTGATTTATATATCATGATCTTGGAAGTGACAAAACATACTTCTTTGTGCATATTTATGATATAATTAATATGGATTTACTATTATGGATGCAATGAGATTTGTCAGTGAATGTATATATTGGTCCTTTACCTATCTGTATCATGTATGTGTATATCAACTCATCATTCTCTGCATAAAATAGAATATTAAATGGTTTTGTTTTTTTTGTTGTGGTGGTGCTTAATGTCATTTTTCAGAACATGATAGGCTATACATTGCGGCCATTATTAATGGTGGAGGAAAAAACCCAGTAAACCCGTGGAAATAACCATTGACCCACAAGAAGCTACTGGCAAGCTTTCTCACATATCCATATTCCCTAAATCTTAGACTGGAACTCATGCAGACAGAGGTGATATGGCAGTGATCCATAATGGAAATATGTAGTGATAGTGTTTGCATTATTTCTTGTTCAGACTTCATTTATTTAAGAAGGTAACTGTGCCATTGAAGCACAACTGTTGTGCCCACTCCAATACTACCCATTTGTAGAACTTAGGGTACCTTACCATCTACCTCAGATCAGGAGGTTGCAGGCTCGAACCCAGTCTGAGTCATACCAAAGATTTATAAAAATGGTACTAGCAGCTGTCTTGCTAGGCGCTTAGCATTAAGAGGTTATAGTGTTAGGCCTGGTCAGCCCAGTGTCAGGATAATATGACAGGGTGGGATAAGATACTACATATCTGTGACATGATGCCTCAGTGCTAGACATTACACTGTAGACATGATATTGATATGACTAAAGTCATTAAAGTTATCTTAAGAAACCAAAAATATCTCTCTCTCTCTCTCTCTCTCTCTCTCTCTCTCTCTCTCTCTCTCTCTCTCTCTCTCTCTCTCACACACACACACACACACACACACACACAACTTGGATTATGTGTGGATCATTTTCTTGCATTATTTGGAATGTAGTCCATGATACTGTGTGAAACCCTTTGTATTGTGATTTAACTATAATGTGTCAGTGTGCCCAAACAATCATTTCCATTAACCACTAGCTTCCTGAAGGGTTAGTTTCTGCAAGTTAGGTAATAACATGTAGTACTGTCTGACTACTCTCTAGACCTCAATTGATAACCCTTCCGTTTGTTTGAGACACTGTACTACTGACATGCCCAGTAAAGTTGAGTGTATAATAGAAATATCATTAAATTTTGTTGTCAGTTTCAAGCTCTGAGCCTTGAACATAAGGATTGCAGAGTGAATGTTAAACAGTTATCCATATTAGAAAGCCCCTAAAGGTATCTGTTCATCTTTTTAGTAGAGAAACTGGTGTTAGACACAGCATTGATGAGGTGTTAAACTGAAGAAAGATGCAAGATTGATGAGAGATCTATGTTGAATAAGGTCTTTATTGACTTGTTGAAATGTTATACAATACATAGAAATGACACTTGTATTTTGAAACTGTAAAACAGTTAAGGAAAAAAAAATGCTGACAAATCTGTATACTCCACTCAGCTAAAAAGTTTATTTTGGCATATTTTGGAATAACTAGTCAGAATTCCACAATTTTTGCTCATAAAAGTATTTGTTTGATGTTGTTGTTATAGAGTTTAACACCATTTTTCAGCACAAAATAGGCTATACATGGCAGCCAGTATTAATGGTGAAGGAAGAACCCTGGAAAACCTCAGGAAGAACCACTGACCCACCAGAAACTACTGGCATGCTTTCTCACCTACCCACATTAGCCAAGCAGACAATCAGAGCTTTTGGCCACTAGGAGCCCGTATTTGTTTGATAAAGTGCAGGAGGAATAAGTATTTGAGAACACTAAACATGACTTCAGAAAAATACATACTAATCATAACTGCCACCACTCAGCCCCTGGCAGTTTTCGTTTTTTTTAAAGATTGGAATTTAATATGTGATATTTTTTTTATATGTTAAACTAATTTTGGCCAACATTTAGAATGAATGCAAATATCCAGTTTCACCAAGAAGAGTTGCAACAGTGACATCTACAGAGCTGTGATTGAATATGTGTATAGACAGAGCTTATTATGTCTCTAGTGACCTATAAACATGGATTGGTGCACTTCTGTCTGATTCGCATGCAGATTTCTTTAATAGGGACATAGAGGTAAAATTCAGATATATGTACAAGTTTTAATATATGAAGGCATGTTAATCTCCATGCATGCATATAAATATGATTGTCTACAAAGTATGAGGCATAAACTACTTTAAACTTTCTTAACAGTGGTACTTTAAATTATAATTTTTAGATTTAAAGTTACAAGGTAAACATGCTGTGCCTCAAACATTGTGAGAATTTTCACCCATCCATTATAAAAGGTACAAGATTCCATCACAATTCTTTTTCCTTTGGAAACCTTGAAGAAAATTAGATGGCTTTTGAATATTGTTTTATATACCCCCCCCAAAATAGATATATTTTGGAGGGATAAATATTAATGTACATTTGTTTACCCTTCAGAACAAAGGTAGCACATGAAAATGGAAGTTTGAAGTATAAGAATATCCAAGTAGAACCAGGAGAGGCAACTCTTGCAAATTGTCCTGTTGTATTGACATACTACTGCTATCCTGTTTCTGCATATTCACCTTATTAGTTGTGTTGCAAGCTTGACTTTTGTTTTGGTGTCTGATGTCACCTACACAAGTTTCTGCCAATGCTTACACTACCTCAAAATAGACTTGCTGCTGATGAAGAGTTCATTAAGCATAAGGTGGAAACTACTGTGTATATTCACTTACAGGTCCAACTGCATAGATCCTGATCTGCCATCACAGATCTAGATATGTGTAATTTGTTTGGAGCAGTCAGTGTAAGAAAACCAAATAAACTCTGATCTGTTGGCACATTATGTGATGGCCAATCAGGGTCTGTATTATTTGTAGTTGGACTTAAATTGCAGGCAAGTATAGTGTGTACACAGAAGGCTGATGTAAAATTCATGATATGGATGTTCGTTTCTAAAGCTGGGCCATATAATTTAAACAATGGACAGAGAGAAAGCTGAACCAAAATTTGTGATGTAGCTTTTTTGTACTGTGTGTAATGTTTCTGGTGATTTATGCACTTAGCAATAATCAATACACCAGATATTGCCTGATTTCAATATTGTGCATCTGATTCTATTACTGTTAATTTTGTGACTTTTTTTATTTTAGCTCTATTTGTTATAAACCAAATGAGCTTATGTGATGATCTGTTGTCTATCATCTATCATGCATCTGTTGTCTGTTGTGCATTCATCAGCATACATTTGTCATTGGTACTCCTTCTAATTCACTTGGAGAATTACCATGAAATGACACGCACACACACACACACACACACACACACACACACACACACACACACACACACACACACACACACACTGGCATACATTAATGACAGTCTTGTTGGTCCCAAATGAAAATTTTTCTGCATGGATAACCAACATGGCTATCACTGGAAATCATGAAAACTAAGTTCTTGTTAATTTCACTTGAATGGATGGTTGAATCAACATAAAATTTTCATTTTAAAAAGGACACCCACCCACCTCAGCTTTTTATGTCTACATGGTTGTAAATGAAAATTTATCTCATCTGGCATGCTTGTTTAGGACAGCAGACACCTTAAAAATCTTGTCATTGTTTTTCTAAAAGATAACTTATGATGTTAATAACTAAACACTTGTTGATAAGTCATAGGAGAAAGATGTGTTTATCTACTTATTGTCCAAACATGATTGATGATAATTATATAAATTATCATACACACATACATACACACACACAGACATATATATATATATATATATATATATATATATATATATATATATATATAGAGAGAGAGAGAGAGAGAGAGAGAGAGAGAGAGAGAGAGAGAGAGAGAGAGAGAGAGAGAAAACTAATCTTTGCAAGATGAAATTAATCTGGTAAAAAAGTATCACTGTGCCAAAATCAAGGTTGAAAAATATGCATTGAAAAAAGTTGAAGTATTTAGTAGAGTAACATGAATTATACAAGGCATGTAAACATTATGGATTAACATTCATAATTCTACTATGTACTAAAGTAATAAATGTTTCATGATGCAATTTCTTTATGGATATATTTTGTGGCCCATTGCTGGTATGTTTGTCACAATAAAAAAAATCACTAAATGTGCTTCTTAGCTCTTCATAGTTTGCTATCAATACTCCTTGCAAACTACTATAAAACTTTGCATGCATATTTATCCCATGGTTTGGTTAGTTCAAAATGACATGTATTATAACCACCACAGCAGCCATCTTGAAATTTTTTTTATGGTTTCCCACCAAATGGCCACATTGACCAGGGAGGTTTCACAGAGAGTGGTCTAAAGTGCTCTCAGTTATCACTGCCATCTCACCTGTCTGCATGGATTGGAGTCTCAGACTAGGCTAAAGTGGGGGCATGAGAAGGCTTGCCAGTAGCTTCGTATGGGTCAGTGGTTCTTTCCAAGGTTTTCCTGGGTTCTTATCTAATATTTATACTGGCTGCCATGTGTAGCCTATCATGTGCTGAAAAAATTGTGTTATACCCTATACCAACAACAATGACAATAGTAACAAAATGTTTGTCCAAAAATGCAGGGTTTCCATTGGAAATTTGCCAAAGAAATAAATTTAGAGCAACTTTTCAGCCAAACCAGCCATTTTATGCCATAATGCAGGGACTTAAATATATGTATAATACTACATTGGCCCCATTATTAATCTATATAAACATGACATTAAAAAGTTTGTACATGTTTTTATTACATTTCAGAGCACAAGATTAATAATAAATATAAAAATACCATTATACACATGTGAAGTTCAAATTATATCTTATGAAAAGCAAGAATGAAGGAGAATATTTCTTTATAACTTATGACACCAAATACTGCTTAGTCTTTATGAACAGAAACACTTTGCTAATATCTGCCCCAATTTTTTTCCACAGACCATTACTTAAAATGCCTTCCTGATATCAAAGTTCTCTACACTTAGCCCATCAATAGAAATTCTCATTAATTTTTCAGAATAGATATACCCGTAGAATTTTGTATGTTTGTTTTGATGACAAATTCTGGTGACTGAACCTCCTCAGAATCTGCAGTAGAAATAAGCTAGATTAGCCACATTCTTTGTGCTTTATACAGACTTATTTTATAAAGTAATTTTTTATTTTTTCATTTATATAAGCGACTTGGGCCATTTTACAGTTGATGACTGGCATCTTTGTAGCAGCAGCTGTGTTAAGTTCAGACCACAGAAATATGCAATCTGAGTCAAGTAATCCCAAAAACACTAAGCAGTCCCAAGTGCATCTAACACTTAAAGTTTGGAATAAATATTAACAAGTTCATGACCCTGTATCCTTTGCCAACCTGTTGAACAATAGAGTATATCCCTCAGCTATTCCTTATTTCCTACTAAGCACATTTAATTGCTTCTCAAAACTGACTGACGGCATGCAGTTAGCTCCAATCCTGTTCCAATAACATCTTATTCCTCCTCTACTGATAGGATTCATTGACTGTAGCTGTTCACGTAAGGTGGGCTCACCAGTTATTATGTACTTTTGAGAGAGTGATGTATGTATGGTGAAGTTGTTTGTTTTTTAAACATGCATAGTGGAGAGAATGTTGGCATACCTATATACTACTTTCATTTAATGTGGCTGAAATTTCTTTGGATATTGTACTTTTGGAAATTTTAAATGATCTTAGGACACTGCTAATGAAAAATGAATTTTGCCAAACTAGACAATGCCAGCTTCTAAAAGTGCAATGAATGAATTACCAAATACATAAAATGTAAAAAAAGTTATTGGCTCTATTTTTTACAATTTACCTCTGAAGTTCAGAAGTGAAAATGAAGTAGAGGTAGCACTTTTTTGAAAGGTGCACATCTGGAGTAAGGCCAAGCTGTATACTCTCTAACCCATATTACACCCATCAATAATACATCAAAATAAAGGGAATTAAAGGTTCTTTGAACAATACCTAAGATATACAAAGTTTCTTTTAAATAGCCAGTATAACTAGTGAGGAAACTGGGGGGGGGACTCTTCTTTAAAATTCTAACCCTATGCTAAATATGAAACTGTAGAGCACCACCTAAATAGGCATTAAGTGGCATATGTCACTTATATCAATGAAAAATTAAAAATTACTTAGTAAAAACTTTCTGCCAGCAACTTTTGCAAGTCAGTAAAAAAATAGAGCCACTTAAAAAATTCTTTTGCATTTGTTGCCAAATGTGAATTCTTGTGGTGGCCATGTAAATATGAAAGGTTCTGCTCTGAATGCAGCCAATATGGCCACCACATTGAACATATTGAAAATCTTGACTCTAAATCAGCAGATCCATGTATACTATTTTGCAGATCTACTCTGAAATGGATGGTCAGATAAAACCTATGGTATCTAGTTGGTCCTGAACAAAAATGATGCAGATGAGACTTGTAATTTTGTCACTATTCTTGAAAGTCATATTGTTGTAACTTCAGAATCGTTAGTGATATAAAAAAGACATGATATCAAGATGGTCCTAAATGAAAAAAAACACTCTTTTGCCATCCATAATGGCTACTGTACTGTACATACTGAAAACCATTTACTAATTCTCCTGCATAGCTAATCACCAAAACTGTTCCAATGGTGTTTAATTTGCCCTAAGTAAAAATGGTATCAATCTTAATTTAATTCCCATATGGCTGTCACAACAACCAATTTTACAATCTTTCCATTAAAAAATATCAAAATGGATTCAGCCCTTGGTGGTCAAAAAGAAGAAAAGTTATCTTGAATTACTGAAAATTTTTGGGAAAAGTAAAGCATCAGTCCATTCAAGGGACTCCCACTTATTTCTTTTTATCTCCACTTGTTCTGGATATGATTTTATAGGATGTGTATCATCTGTGTGTCAATATGTTAGCATAAGTGTGTTATAATTAATCTTAACTTAAATTGCCATTAAACTTGCACTTATCCTTAGGTCTTGTTGCTCCTAAATGAAAATGATGCCAATCTGACATCCAGTAATGCTGTTAAAGCAAAACTCTCGCCCTTGTATGCTTGTTCTTAATGGCCATCTTGAAAACTATTTAGAACTACTGAATGAAGAGTTACATCAGGATAAGATTTTTCCATAATATGGCAACCATGACAGCTGAATGGATGGTTGCATTAGGATGTGGCTCTCACCATGAGCTATTTTACGATATCTAGTTGGTAGTAAATGAAAATGGTGCCAATCTTATATCCAATATGGCAACCATAATTAGCAATTGAAGAATCTTGTTTTGTTGACGGATGGTACTCTGAAAATGGAGTTTTTACCAAAAGACTTCTTATGGTATCTAATTGGTTCTAAATAAAATTAATAATGATTTATTATATAACATGACCATAATAAAAAATATAGTGCTAAAGAATATCAGAGATGCCTTTAGTAATCAGCAGTTAAAAAAAGAAATATTCTTATCTTGGATTCCCATAAATTCTTTTTTGGCAAATAGAGCATCAGTCCCTTTAGATGATTTGTGTTATTTTAGACACTTCACATATATATAGTGAATTTCTAGAGATTGACAGGTGTAAGGTGAATTTGTTTGCATTTGCAATGTGCACAATGAAGAGAATACTGGCAAAATAAAGTTATCAGCTCTTTTTTAAATTTACCTCTGAAGTCCAGAAGAGATGACAAAGCAGAGCTAGCAAATTTTTAGACCAAACGGTATATTCTATAACCCAAAATTGCACTTGTTATCATACATCAGGATTAATGGATTTAAAAGTTCTTTAACAATACCTAAGATATACCAGATTGTTTTATTTTTTAAATAGCCACTCTGACCAATGAGGAAAACCTGAAAATTACTTTTCTTCAAAAATTTAACCTTATGAAAAATACAAAACTGCAGAGTGCCACCTTTTATTTTGTAGGTAGGTACAGTGAGCAGCTTAGTTAAGTTGTTCTGGTAGTATAATAATCTATTTTCTCCCACTATTGTCAAAAGACCTGGACAAAGCTTTTGATAGCTTGCATGACTTTATTTGAAATATTTTCAAACCCACTGAATACAAAGGTAGAAGAAAAGAGTGCTTGAGTCACACCTTAATGGCTTTAGATTAAAAAAAAAACACCTTCCCTTGATCCTGATATTTATGAAAGAGCAATTGAATTACATGTAGGTTTTAAATTTTTTTGTCCTTTATTTGGTAGTAGTTTAAACAGACAGATGCCTGAGGAGTTAAATTACAAACCAACTCAATTGGATATGGACTGCTACTTGCTCCTTTTTATTGTTGGCTCATTGAGGACACTCATTAGATGATACAGGTTGAAGCCTGGGTTCCCACCCCACATGAAGTGTTGATTTATTGGATTTTGTTATACCTTGAGATCATGCTATCCTTGTGTTGGGTAAGAGATCATATTAGATTGGTAAGAGACCATATTGAAAATGGACTCAGATTGATGAACAGTTAAAGCCATGAAGCTTGCAATCACAAGTTGAGCTGCCACTAGAATGTGATAGAGACACACATTACAGAGTATATAAAATAATACTGGGAAATGGGTTTGATTCTAGTGACACAGTTGTAAAGCAGTTATCCTTGTAGAGACAAAAAGGTGTCGTTTAATGCAGAAAACCACATTTCCTACACAGAGGAAGTATGGACAAGAAAAATTATTGCTTGGTAAAACTTTAATATAATTGGCATAAATTTTATATAGAAAAGCTGAAAAAAAATGTCAGGGTGATGGCTTTTAATGCATTATTAAAGCCAGGCTATAGTATTCTCACACCATCTTGTTTGTTTGTACCCCTGCCCCGCACAGATTTTAAAAATAAGCCATCAAGGATATGAAAAGTACACAAAACTTAAGTCATTTATATAATTTTTAAGGTGGCGCTCTACAGTTTCATATTTAGCATAGGGTTAAAATTTTAAAGAAAAAGAGTTTTCCCGGGTTTCCTCACTAGTTATACTGGTTATTTAAAAGAGACTTTGTATATCTTAGGTATTGTTCAAAGAACCTTTAATTCCCTTTATTTTGGTGTATGATTGATTGATGTAATATGGGTTAGAGAGTATACAGCTTGGCCTTACTCCAGATGTGCACCTTTCAAAAAAGTGCTATCTCTACTTGCTCATTTTCACTTCTGAACTTCAGAGGTAATTGTAAAAAAAGAGCCGATAACTTTTTTTACATTTTATGTATTTGGTAATTCATTCATTGCACTTTTAGAAGCTGGTATTATCTAGTTTGGCAAAATTCATTTTCCATATTTTAATAGCTGCCAAGAATAGTGTACTTTAGACAAATTTAGGTTGATTTTTGGAGCACAAGGGAGCAGTCATTTCAGTTAGCAGTGTCCTAAGATCATTTAAAATTTCTAAAAGTATAATATCCAAAGAAATTTCATCCACATTTCATGAAAGTAGTATTGAAAGTAGTATATAGGTATGCCAACATTCTCTCCACTGTGCATGTTTAAAATGCAAACAACTTCACCTTACATACATCACTCTCTCAAAAGTACATAATAACTGGTGAGCGCCACCTAACCAAATTATTGGTAGGTGGTCTCAAACACTGCTGGCGTTTTAAATCAAACTGAAGTTTCTTTAGCAACATGATCGCCATATTTGCTATAGGCCTGTCAGTGTTTTCAAAGCAACACGGTCATTGAAAATCTCAATAATTCCATACATTTTACAGTTGCATCTCTTTGAACATACATTTATGTACACAAGAGTTCTTTCGATTTATTTGTTAATTTGTGTTAGAAATATTATAACTTGCTGGTGCAAATATTGGATGACACAGTTTTTGCTATAATACATTATTCTAGAAGCTAGAAATGGACAGTGGGCAGCTTAACTGCTTGTTTACATGGGAGCTTATGTTTGCATTGAAACACCAATAATTCGACTTTGTTGAGGACCCCTTGTTTACAATCGGGTTAGAAATTATAAATCAATGAAATGGCTAGGTTTTGTGTATTTGTAATAACCATGATGCTTTGCGTTTTTCTTTGCTGATAACCTTGATGATGTACATTTTTAAAATCGGTAGTGGGTTAAAGTTATAGCCTGAGACAAGAACTTTCTGCCATCATTGTTACAGGCCTGTTAATTTAAAGGCAGAGTTTATTCTGCTGTCTCTTCATTAACAATTTGGTTTGCACACAGTAACTTAAGTTGTCCACACTTGTTTTGCTTGGTGACTTTCAAGGCTAATATAGACTGTAAATATATCAATGAAAGAACAATAAAGATAGAAAATTCTGATTCAGAGTGCAGTCATTGCCTTTTTAGTTATGGAAACGTGGCTTAAAATTTAAGGGAATTTATAATGGCAATTATTTTAAAGGGACTGATTGTAAATATCAGTGAAGCAGATGGAAGACTGTTTAAATGTACAATCATTGCCTTTTAAATATGAAAATATGTTCCTACCTCCATTCTCCACAGGATCCTGCTAGTCCATAGATTTACATCTTTTTTCCATCATTTACTTAACTTTTTGTGTATTGTGGTGACATGGGAGACCTAATGTCTCTAATTTAACTTGCACTTCTCTTCTAAATCTGTATAGAAAACAGTACAAAAAATGACAGCCAAAAGTAAAAACATTGGCATGAAGCATTACAAGAAATCTGATGAAATGGCTACAGCCATCCAGAGACTGATACATTGGCCAAAACATTCTTGAAGGATGACAGAAGAGAATTATACTGAAAACTTTGCTATTTAAAAAAACCCCAGAAAGTAAAGGTTACTCAAAATCTGCTAATTCTGAAGATTAAACTTGCACTCAGAGAATCAGCTGGACCAGATGCTCTAAATATACTGCTAAACATTTTGAATGAAATCGAGAAGTGGGGACTTTAAAATTCACCTGTGATTTTAATATTGAGACCTGGAAAGAACTGGACTTATCTTTCCATCTATCATCCAACAGCATTGATAACTTGTATTTGTAAAATAATTGTAACTGGTGATAAATGACAGACTAATCTAGTATCTGGAATCCAACCACCTACTATCTGATGTTCACTGTGGATACAGAAACCTGAGAAGCACAATAAACCATTAAGGAAGACTTAAAGTTTTCATCAGGAAATAACTTATAGTTGCAGTGTTTTTTTGACTTGATGAAAATTTATGACACCACATAAAGTATGTCTTAATGTTTGATTGTTCAACCTTGGTGTAAGGGGTGCCTTCCTAACTTTATCTACATGTTTTTTAAAGATCAAAGTTATAAAATCAACCTGTGACCAAGACCAACTCTCCAACAAGCTGAGCTACCATGGTTCCATGCATTCATCTTGCACTCTGGCTTACTAAAAGTTCTTTTAGATCAATGACCTAATTACCTATAATGAATACCTTGCAGTGATGATTTTGATAACCTCTGGTAAGCAATGAGGTATAGACATTATGTACATGCATAGGATTTATTGCATGGTCTCAGCCCTGCCCCACAGTTTTACATGGCCATTGAACATACATTGATTGCTGAAAATCCCACAATCTAGATTCTATGAATTAATTCTAACTAAGAATTATAAGTAGTAGGAGAAAGTAAGAATCCGAGCTCAACAACCCCCTCCAGACCTCCAAACAAATACAAAATACCTAGGTAACGTAATAGAAAACCTATTGCAATCAATAATTGCGTTAAGAATCCGAGCTCAACAAATACAAAATACCTAGGTAACGTAATAGAAAACCTATTGCAATCAATAATTGCGCTAAGAATCCGAGCTCAACAACCCCTCTAGACCTCCAAACAAATACAATAGAACACCTGTTGCAAAATACCTAGGTAACAGGTAAAATTTAATTACGTGATCTTTCAGAATAAGCAAAATGATGTGTCAGACTCAATCTTTCAAATCATTACGATTTAGCAGAGCGTGGCGATTGTGGACTAAATTACGCATTAGAATTCCAGTAAGGTAAGTGGTATTATACCTCATTACCAATGATTAATGTCTCAACTGTAGATATCAAAAATATTTCATTATCATGGTGATAGAGGCTAAACTTTATTTTACCGCTGACATAACGACGGGACTCAAACAAATCTTTTATTTGTGATTTGTTAAGAGGGTATTTTTTGTCGATAAAATACAACTTTGACCGATCAAGATCAATTGTAAGTTTGGTGTATTTTTGCTGACTAATCGGACAGTGAAAGTTGTTAAATTCCGCTAGCAACTTTTGATACAATTGTTCGAGATAATTAAAATACTCGCTGTCATCAGATCTGATGAGCGAAAGTTTTAACTTGTCACGAGTACCACTAAAGCATATGCCTGATGTTTCATTATTAATTTCAACTGTCAATGGTTTGCCGTCCATCATTAGATATTTGATTTTGCTACTGTAGCTATTTGTTACTGTCAAATTTTCAAACATTATTTTTAAAGTTTAGATAAAATTTTAGTTTGCAAAGATAATGTCAAATATATCTCTATCATCATGACAATACCCAAGTGCAAATGTATCTACCCCATTTTCGCAATAACGTTTATCATCAAAATTGCTCAAACCGCGTTTGATAAGGACATCTGTTTCGAGCTTATGATGATTTGTCCGAATTGACATAGCTCTTATAAAACTAACACCGCCATCAAGCGCATACTTGTAGTCATCAAATTTTATAAACTTTTTAACAAAATCACGAGGCAGACCTTTTGCTTTTTTTGTTATTTTATTATTGTCTAACAATACGGCATACATTTTACTACGTAATCCGATAAAGTATTTGATAGCGCTCGAGTTCATTTCATCTTTGAACTTACCAATAACCTTTTTATTTGTGTCGTCATGAAATTTACTGTCACGTGGGTAATCAGAAAGATCAAACAGATATCTATTATCATGCATGTCCTGATAGATGTCCTCACATTCGATTTCATATACGAGCGAATCAGTATCAGTAAATAATAATCTACTAGCCGGCCATTGATTTTTAACAAAATTATAATGAAAATCGTACATCAGCCACTTTGATAAATCTAACACTGAAGCTCCAACATAGATCGGCTTGTTTAGTTTTAGATTTGTTTTTCTTCTTTGTATCGCAACAAGATTCTCATTAAATATTTTCATGCTCACAAAATCATCGTCTGACACAAGTTTGTTTCTGCGATTGATATCATTGACTAGTTCGATATTTACGCGTTTCCTAATATTCTCCATCGTCTTACCAAAAACAGAATTGTTCATCAGTTTGAAAAAGTTTTTCTCAAAATCAGTTTTTGCTGCAGCTCTTCTTGTAGTGTTTGAGTTAATATAACCTCTCATCCACGGCGACTGATTAAATTTTAGTACGCGATGAACTTTTCTCAACACGAGACCAGCATCGACTGCTTGTTTTAAAGCTTTGTAATGCAAAACATAATTACGTTTATGAAGCAAATTTGGTACTAGTTTCTTTACCATGGAATGTTGCCTTGGTGATGCTAACGCTTGTTGTTCTTTTGATAACAAACTATAATCTATAACCATCGATTCCGCACAGAAAGGGTAATCGTTATGCAATTTGTGTAGCGAAGTTGGATAATCGAGATCAACTTCAACGAAATACGAAACATCGTCGGGTATCTTTTTTTCTGTCTCTGATAGAAATTGATCAGCCGTGATCCAATGAAAGCCACCAAGAGGCATTGGTTCTGCCATCGAATACCCGTACAAGTTATTGCAATCTAGATAAACTATATACTTCGAAGGAAGGTCAGGATTATACTCTTTCAAATATTTGTTGTTTGCTTCAGCATATTTCTTCGTTATCACGCTAATACCGCCTCGGATACCTTTTTCAATAAAATTGAACATATCAACATCAGTCAGTAATTCCAACCTTACCTTACTAAACTTTAACAGAGCATCCCATGACAGTCCGGGGGCAGAATAATACCAGCAAGGATCTAGTCCGTAATTATTATAACTCACTTCTCGAAAACTTTCAAAAACATCTGCTAATAATAACACGTCAGTTTTCAAATACAAATCGTGATAATCACCAAAAGTCTCACAATCAAACTCTTTCCAAATATCTTGTGCATACTTGTACTCGTCATCAGTGATATTTTCGTTTTTAAGTTGCGAGTAAAATTTGTCTTTGTCAGGTAAAGATGTTTCATCAAATTTACTCCAATCGTCGAGATATTTGTATGGAAAAACTCCTTTTTTAGCTAATAGATTAAATTTATCTCCAAAACAGTCTCTTAGGTTATTAAATTTACTACAACCTTTTACTAACTCATCTAACGAGTCTGCCATAAACTGCAGGCTGTCAATAAAACGCAATTTACCTAGCGTAACTGACATGTACTTTTCAAAATTATTTGGGATGCATTTGATGATGTTATCGAGTTTTAGACGAGATTTTATATCAAGATCACCAAAAGCTTCTACTATAATGTGACTATCATATCCTCGAAAATTGTGAAGAATAACTGGAATAAAATCTGGAGCGTGAAATTTTAAATTACACTGGTCATGAGCCGCTCCACGATACTGTCCGGTCAAATGGCAATGGTCACGTACTTTTTTGTTGTCAGGGTCAAAAGCTTTTTCACAAATATAACAAATTTTCGCTTGCTCGTGATCAGATTCTTGTTGAGGTGTTAATTTTAACATTGGAGTTACTTTTTTCAAACGATAAGTAATATTATCAACTTCGTTAATCAACTGCTTGAGAAGCCAGACAGCTGGATTTTTACCTCGATATAATTTGATCGGTTTAGATAACCTCGAATCAGCGCAACAAACTACCTTGTACGCTACTCCGCATGGAACATGATTTTGAATTTTTCTTGTACTCGATTGGTTAGGATCATTTTCTACGCCAAGTACAGGTTGAAGTAAGCATTCGAAATCGACGTATATGACGAAAGGAATTTTTAGTTTATGATTATGATGGACAAACTGTAACACGCTATCTTTTTTAGATGGCATTGTTATTCTTTGTACGTCACTACAGTACTGCAAATGCTTTTGTAATGTTTCATTGTCTCTACAACCGTGCAAGCAGCGATAACAAAAGAACTTTTTGTTGTTATTTTTATTATACTGTCTTCCAACTAGTCTGTTAAAGTTTTTGATCCAAACGTAATGATTTTTATAAAACAGTAAATTGATAGTCGATTGTGAAGCTTTTTCTGAAATATACCTCGGATAGACATTTTCTTTTTCATCTAATCCGAAAACGTTAATCGAAACATTATTTTGCTTTTCAAACTTTGGTATTTGATTTTCTGCCACTGGAAAGTCAATACCAGCACAATTTAATCTTGACACGTGACTGATATACTTCTCAACACGATCAGCATTTTTTTCTGCTGGAAATAGCGCGGAAAGAACAGCCCATTGGAAACATTTGCTATCGACGTTTTTTATGTTTATACAGCACTGTTTATTTTTTATTTTTGGTGGCAGGTCGATATACGAACTACCGCGTAATGCGTCATATTTCATCGTGTGAAACAAAATTTCCTTGATCATTTCAAACTTCCAACCCGAACCTAATTCGGTAAATTCTTCTATTTTTTTCCAAATTTCTTGGTGTATTTCATTAGATAGTGACAAAAGATCACTACCAAGTAAAACACGTCTAGATTTTGCGTTGATGTAAGGGTCTGCAATTTCCTTGTTAGTAGATTCTTCCGTCACAAGTAGTTTTGAAAATATAACGTGATATTGCACTAACAATCTTAGACCCTTGTGTTTTTCAAGCTCACGTTTTACAGTCGTCTGTAGCAGATGAAAGAGATTTGTTTCAGAAAAATTTACTAAAACGTTTTGATTATCAAACTGATAACTATTGTCAAAACCTGTAAAAGCAGTCGCTATTTTAACAGCTTCTCCCATAAGTCTCTTCTTGGCTATATCTCGCAATTTCAACATCGCTATACTATAGTCTAATATCTAATTGATAATTTACCGCACACTGCGCATGCGCTAGAAAAACAATTAGAGATAAAAATATCACCTATAATATAATGACAGTAAATCTGACAAGCGCACGTGAGCAAGAGGTATATCATGTTTATCCGAAGTACAACCTGTACGCTGGAAATGCACTTGGTTCGGTTATTAATATCAAAACTGGAATATCTGTTGGTAAAGCAACGCCAGCGGGTTATACGATTAGTGTAAAGGGAGATAATACTGAAAGAATTACGATGTTTAGAAAAGATTTTATTTACACGTTATTTTGCGATGACATTCCAGAGGGGAAACGAGTATATCATTATAACGGTAAAGTCACTGATGATAATATTGAAAATTTATCCTTACAAGATGAGTTTCAGCCGCATCCGGTCTTTGATTTATACGAGGCTAACGATCGTGGTATTATAAGAAACAGAAAAACGAAAAAAGTTCTTAATAATATGAGCAATATGGGATATATCAGTGTGACTGTTAGAGGAACATCGACAGATCGAGTTTGTTATACTGGTCATAGGTTTGTTTACGAGGTGTTCAACGGATCTATACCCAATGGTCTGGTTATTAATCATATCAATAATGTAAAAACAGACAATCGATTGGAAAATCTGGAGCTAGTGACCCAACAGGAAAATGTGAGAAAAGGACGAGGTGGTGGTATTAATTTTAGATGCCCCATAAAACCTGTTATTTCGTTAAACCTTGAAACGGATGAGGAGATCAAATTCAAATCAATTACAGCTGCGGCGAAATATTATAATATAAATCCCAGAGCAGTAAAATTTGTAGCTGATGGAGCAACAAAATCAGCTTTTTCAAACAAATATGATGCTAGTATTATTTTTAGATATAATGATTAATAATATTTTGTAATTCGGTTTTAGTCAAACAATGATGAGCAAATGCTATAATATCATCGCAATCAAATTTTAGCGTCGTTACTGCACTTTCATTAATTTTATTTTTTTCTGCTTCTGTTAGTAATATTTTATGAGAATCACCTTGCATTACAATAACGTCAACGGAATATGAACTATAACCTGACAAGCATTTTCTTACCGCTTCAGTCAGTTCGTGGTAGTTTATTATATTAACTTTTTGGTGATATTTGACCTTGTCAGTCATCTTATAACAACAAATTAGATAAAAAGTATATTATAATATGGATATGATGAAACGACTTGCTAGCGATAAGGTCTCCACAATCTCTAATGATATGATAGACAAATCCATTGGTTATAACGAAGATGATATTTTATATAACAACGAGTCTGATGATGGTGAAATAGTCACCGTCGTTAACAGATATAATTATAGCAGACCAACCACTGGAAAATATAATGTCAAGTATCACATTGCTAAAAAAATTATAAAATTTAATTTTACCGTTACTGAACAGCAGGTATTTTTGCAGTTAATCAGACCTTTTTTAAACATCAAAATTCCAGACCGACAGAAAAATATCAAATTCGATTTCATATTTGTTAAGATTTTTAATCTTATGACGATCTCTGACGATCGCAGACAATATCTAATATCATTATGTAAACCAGTAAAATGCAAATCTATCAAACGAAAGTATGAGGAAATTTATAATAGCATTATTTCACAGTCGATAAAATCGACCGGGTTGGAATCCAGCTGTTAAATTTATCACTATACCCACGCCATTTGACTAAACTTTTATCTCCTTTTTTCCTAATCACTTTTTCGATAATGAAAACATCTTGTTCAGTTTTTTGTAGTTCTTGTTCGTAAAAACTACCTACTATAGGTTCACCTGCCAGATCTTTTAACGCGTACGTTACAGGTACTGTTAAAAGTACCTTATCAACCACAAATACTTCTTCGCTCCAGTTTGGAGTAAATCCTTTTTCAAATATCTTTTTAGTCAAAGAGATTCTAACTTTATCACCGACCTTAAATTTATGTCTGCGGTACATGTTTTCGTTTGCTAATATTGGATTTTTGATAGCGTCATTGGGTGACATTTTGATGGTTCGATGTTTCGTGTTATTATATTCGCCTACGATTTGAGAAAGGTCATCGATGTACCTGTTGGTGTTTTTAGCTGTCATATGTTTATGTAATTTTTCGTTTAGCGTGCGATTAAATCTCTCGACAACAACGCTTTTGCCTTCGTTTCCTGTAACGTATTTTTTAATATTATTTTGTTCTAGAAACTGTTCAAACTTTTTGTTAAAAAACTCGGCTCCATGATCAGTCCAGATTTTGTTTGGTTTTCTTTCGGTACTCGTTATTATTTGTTTTAACGCATCAGTGATTGACGTTCCTGTTTTATCTGAAACTGGCACACTAAAAGCGTATTTGCTGAAAACATCTATAACGTTAAACAAATACTTCTTTGGAGCGCCATCAGCGCCAACGTTAAACTGAGCCAGATTAGATACATCTACCAAATCTATTGCCCAGATATCATCTACAGCGTTTGCAACAACTTTACGTCTCGGAAACTTTTTTTTTTAGGTCTGTGTAGTTCGACTGCAAGATCATCGTATAATTCTTTTCCGAGTCCGAGTTTATATTTTGCTCCTATCATTCCCTGAACAAATCTTCTATCAAAACGTTCTCGTAGATTTGTTGGCTCCATATCATGTAATTCGTCTAACATTACTTTATCACAATCTGCTTTCGAGTTTTCATGATCACGATAACAGATATCGTGACGCATTGCTATTGCATCCACTTGATTATAAGGCTCTTGTCCTGGCAATGGATTGTCGTTTTCATCTAGTTGTTGATCTAGCGGATTCCACGGACCTGTATAACGATGACCTGGCAAAGTCCAACCGCCTTTTGGTTTTGGTAATTTACCAATAATTTTATGTATATCTATACCTAACCCTATTATTTCTCTGTTGTTACAACGTTGACAGTACGTAATGATTTTATCTTGTTCTATGCAAAGATCTTTGTCACAATCACAATTGCATTTCATTTTATTTTATTTTGTTTCATAAGATTAATCGTCGATCAAGATAACTCTATCAACGCTAGATCCTACTTGTTTTTTCAAAAACATACTTTTCTTTCTACCACAGATTGCACAAATACTTTTTAACATCATTCTATTATTTTTCGTTTTTTCCGTCATCTCATCCTTGTTCTCTGTTTTAGTTTTGCATTTGAGACAGTATGTTGACATTATTATATCAAGAAGTTTAGATAAAATTGATTGCAATATTATCATTCGCATGAGAAGGAAGCTTATCAAATTGTAAAATAAACTTTAAAAAGTTTTTACTCCCAGAGTTTTTACTCCCAGAGCTTTTACTCTGGTGCATTTGTCTGACAAACATGATACAATAATAACCACAAGCTGATGTTCCAATCGGCTGTAGTTGATTAGACGAATAATTTATTTTATCAAATTTTTTAAAAATATATTTTTTTATGAGATCGCTTGGAGGAAGTCCGAACGAATCAAAATAATTGTTATCGTGGACAGCAACCCAGTGGGTGCCAGAGCCATCATTGAAGTTTTCAATATTTACAACACAAGAACCGCCTGTTGGTACGTCATCGAGTTCATCCTTAGAAAATACTCCTCGAAATCCAACAACGTCCTTCAATTTTTCAATGATGTCAAAATTGCTCAATAACGTCTGGTCCCTGGTAGAGTTAATCCGCGTCCGATTCCTAGTAAGTTTGGCAGCAGACTTCCCGCTAGTCCCGCTAGAAGTGGAGCGAAAGGAATAATTCCTCCTTGTTTTGTTTGTTTGCGTTTTGTTGTTTTCTTTTTTTTCGATGATTTTGTTTTTTTCGTTGGCATTTTATTTTATACTGTTACATAAAATTAACGATAGATTTGTTTGATACCACGACCTTCGACTGCTTTCTTCGTTGCGCCAGAGACTGCTCCTGACGCAGCCGCAAGTCCAAGTGTACCAAGTACTGGTAAAACTTTGCTAGCTATTACTGATAACGCTGGTCCAAAAAATCCACCTTCTTTTGACATTGCAGTTACCTGAGAAACAGATAATTTCAACACAAATGGTTTTCCTTTGTCGAGTTTATTGATTTGTTGTTGCGTTAGCATGACTTTTACTGCAATTTTATTTGAAGTTTCCAGAGAGATCATCAAAGAAACAGAGCTGCGTTTAGCGACAGCTGCTGATAATTTTTCAACTTGACCAGATGTTAGGTATATTTCTCGAGTTGTGTATTTGGTTTTCATAATGTTATATCCAAGTTGTTAGATTAAACTTGTACTGTCATTTTTCCTTTGATTGAATCGATGGTCAGAAATCGATCACTAACCAATAGCGCGTATACGTTATACTGTTCACCTGGCACAGCTCCCAGTGTCCACGTGACCTCAATATCTGCAGTCGATCCCACAACACGCTCCAAATGTTTTGATACGTCGAAGTAAAAGATGGGATAGAGCGTTCGAAACTCATCTATTGATATTTGAGATCCACTGTCCGCGTTCTGATATTTTTGCATTGCTTCCATAAGATACATGTACGGCCGAGAGATGTTTCTGGTGGCGTCTATGGTAAAATTACATTCGATTGCACGTTCGGGATACTGTTTGGAATTTACTCTCACAAATATTCGTCTAACGTCTGGGTTATCGAATATGGAGTTGTTTATTTCCTGATTGTTACGACGTGCTTGTCGTTGAAATACGACGAACAAGTGTCGCGGTAGTTGTTCGCTGGGCGTGGTCGTTACACGCCACGTGTAATCAGTCGCGTTGGGAATGGCTGTTTGATAAATCCTGTTCTGTTGGAAGTGTATCTTTTTTGTAAAGGTGGCTAGTAAAGATTCGAGCTCCATCATTTTAGCTAATGAAGGGACAACCCGAGGCATCCACAGTGCTAATCTTGTAATAGAAAACTGTCCCTCAGCCACTCCACCGGCGTGTATTATACAATCGTTTTGATCAGCTCGATCTAATATAAGCGTATGTTTTATTCCTCGAAACACTTTGTTATAATCACGGCAAAATCCAAAGATTGTACTTAACGGAAGCATCATCGTTATTTGGCGAGATTCTGCGGCAAACGCTTTTCGTTTGGTAAATCCCTCGTTATATCTTATGTTACGTGCACTAATAACACCGTTTATTAATTCTAACATCGCAACACCATCTGCGGCTGCAGCTGGTGGAGTTATACCAAGATTACGACAAGCGGCAATAAGTGAAACTCTTGTGGCGTCTGCATCAGCAGCTGCACCTGGTGCGGCTATACCAAAATTGTTAGCATTAGTAATAAGAAAATCTCTTACAGTTGCAGCATCTGCAGCGGCATTAGCTCCATGTACTTTTGCACCTTTTGAAATAAACTCGCCAGAGGTAGTTGTCCCTAGTCCAGTATCTTTGAACCACATCATATTTGTGGCTATTGATCTGGAATAGTCATCGCTAAACGAAACGATGTTTAGTATTGTACTCGCTATGGGTAAGTGCATCGAAATATCTTCTACGGTTTGATTGGCCAGTTGGTATCGTGCACTCTTAAACAAGCTCCAACCATTATTGACGAGAGCGATTTCTGCATCAGCTGCAATATCACCACCTATCACAGTTAATATTTGACCACGCACTTCTAGCATTGCCTTATGGGGTAGTAGAAACACGTCCTCGTCTCTTGTGTTAAAAGTTCTAACTCCGGTTTTATTCGGTTCGTTCGAGTTCTCATCGAGATACTCGACATACTCTAATTCTGTTACAGCATCGTCAGTATCAATTTCTTCTGCAAGATCGAGATAGTTTTTAGCTGACATTTATTTTATAATCGTTACACAAAATTAAAAGGCAGCAGGGGTCATCGGCGCTGTTTTCTTTACAAGTTTACGTACTATTTCTTCACCACTCGGCGACAATAATTTTTTTGTTGTAGCTATCATAGCTCGTTTTGTTTCTTCTGTTGGCGCAATATCTGATATTACTCGTTTTATTTCAGACACCGTAGGTGTTGTTGAAGGTCCTTTAATCTTATCAGCAATCTTTTGCCCTACTGCAGTGCCTGCTGAAGATGCCGCCCCTGTAGCGAAAGCTTTACCGGCGTCAAGTGCAATGGGCGCTACTTTACGCGCGATTCCTGGAATATTCTCTGCAATTGTTGTAAATATATTTCCAAAAAATCCACCTACAATTTTTCTTCGATAAACTTTTCTTCGTCTCATTTTATAAAATTATGTACACAAAATCACATGCCTAGGCAGTGCGTAGGTGTAAGTAATACGTGACTATCTCGTTGTTCACGTCTATTTGTCGTCCAGATTGGTTTGTGAGTTGCATTGTAATGCTTGTAATTTGATTCTCAGGTGTTATTGGATAGTAGATAATCTGTCGCGGATTGATTTGCATGAGAGAACCCGGTGGGACTTCTGGTGAGAAACTGTAGATCGTTTGCCCGCGGTTGCCTTTTGACGTATAAGATCCAGATGCGATAGAGCAATTGATGAGTATTGTATTTACTTCTGTGATATCTACTGGTAGTTCTCCATCAAATGTCAAAGATTTATCTTCACCGGTGGTATAGTATAAAACTCTAGTAAAACCTAACATCTTTCCAAAACTTCTTTCTTCAAAGAGGACTTTCATATTTCTTTTCACTGTTATCCTAGCTCGTAAGGTGTTATAATTCGCCGCTAATTCGAAATTATCAGCATTCCCACCAGCTTTTGTTAGAAGCTCTTTTATTGTTCTGTTTAGATCAGTAATGTTATAAGCTCCTTGTGGAATTTGTAGTTTGTATTGTATATCAATAAACTCTTTTTGTGATGTTGGAGATTGTTTAACATTAACGATTAAAATTTCATCATTAATCCCAGTTTTAATATTCGGCATGGCGTTCCAACAAGTACAAGAAATTAATCCAATCTCATACTGTTTTGCAGGATCTAGTTCTATTGGTGGGTTGTAATTTACTGTAAAATTCGCGCTGTTTCCTGTTATTTGTGACGAATCAAGCAATAATGTTGTTTGCATTATACTAATATTTTAGATAAGATCGCGGTGTAAAATTTCGTACTCGGATGATGTTAGTAATCCATTCGATCTTAGATGATCAAGTATATCAATAATTTCGTTATCAATCTCTACACTTTCATTACCAGCTTCTTTAGAGGATATCAACAGCATTAGCCGATCGACTATGTCTGCGTTTGATGTAAAAACTTTAACTCCAAATCCAGTCTTTTCCTCTGGTAATCTTTTATCTCGCATGTTTTCATATTGTTTGAGTAGTCTTTTAAAATCCCAACCTTTACTATAACCTCCTTCTTTATTTCGATATCGTTCTGATGTTTTTAGTAAAATTTCAGCCATAATTCCATCTCTAATATAATTGAGTAATGTTGGAATATTTTCTTCATCTTTTTGATCTTTAATTTCTTTATCAGCACGTGAGCCATCTTCTACAATTCTTTTTAATTTTTTTATCAAATTATCATAGTTTTCTTTTGACCAATCTCGAATACTATTAATATTAGTGATATTATTATTTTCCATAAACTCTTCATACTCAACATATTCTATTTTAGACCTAGCTTGTCTTCTGTAAAATATGATAGTATCCTCCTCAGGAGGCATTATTTTTATCATACTTTCTTGTAACGTTTTTTGTTTCTCAGCTAATTCCTCAGTTTGTTCTGACACTTTTTCTATTAACCTCCTTAACTCGTCGGGATTAACAGCCTTTGTTGTTATAGCTTGCTGAAGTGCAAGAGGGTTGTTTATTAATCTATCATATTCAACCTGTCGTGCAGCAGGATCAGCAATGTTTCTTACAAGTTCGTTTACAATTTTTACAGTTTCTTCTTTTGATCTTTCTCCAAGTAAACCAAACAAACCCTTTTCTTTCATTTTTGCTAGTTCTTCCGGAGACAATGTTGGTATTTCTGGCTGCTTGCCAAGCATTGCCTCAGTAACAGGTTTGAAAAATTTGGTTCTTTCTTCTTCTGCTTGAACTTGTCCACGTCGAGCTTCTTCCACCTTTTTCTTAAAAGCCGCTCGAGTTTCGAGAAACTTTTTTAGTAATTCGATTTTCTGTTGATGTTTGTCCATTATTTTTATACGCTTTACAAAATTATATCATAGAAACGTCTCAAGGCAACAACGAAACATCTTGGTTGGATCACGCGCTAGCTTGTCAAATAAAAAGAAACTATATCTATCTTTAGTTGCTCGATGATATAATTCGATAAATTTATCTTTTGTAACATCACCACATTGTTCGTTTGCAATATTTCTCACATCCACATTATCTAGTCCGGGAAATAATATGAAACAACCCGTATTTCGCCTAATAAACCTATCAACATTATAAAAACCTTGGGCAAGATAAACAGAATTACATCTTTTATTACGTGATAGTGAAAAATATGATCTAATCTTGTTCATCTCCTCATTGTTTAGCGGAATATCATCAAAGACGATTATCTTCTGCTCTGACGAATCGAGTTCATTCACTGGAACGAGTTCTTCTGGTTGTTTTATCAAAAATATATCATCACCAATGCCAAGTTCATCACGAAGTTTATCATTATACTCGTTTAATAATTTGTATTTGTCTTGTTGGGGGTTAATGGTGTAAATATACACCTTATCATAGTTAAAGTTATTATTGAGTAAAAGATTTAATAACAAATTTGTTTTACCAGATCCAGTTCGCCCAACAATAAGATAATGACAGTCTGGAAGTTCATTGTTATGTTTATGCTTCACCAATCGCTCGGTGTCAAAGTTTATTATCTTCGCCATCGTATAATTTTATGTTATATTAATCCAACAATTTTGTGTAGAACGGTATGTATAATGAGCTACTATACAAAATTTGGAACATTAGCAGTAGATTTATTAACAGAAGGTTACCAGGGTGACTTATCCAAGTATGCGACTCTTGATAAGCTCAAAAATGAAATCAACAATTTGTTAAACGTTGCAAGTGTAGATCCAAATGAAGTTGTAGTTTTCCAGGACAAACAAGGACGATTAAAGACGAGTAATGTACAACTATCAGATGTACTAGTACGAAATCCTACTGCAGTTGCTAATAATATTGTTACTTTTAACAATCAAGGTAAGATAGAAGATTCGGGTAGGTCAGTTAACGATTATGTTAGAAAAGCAGGTGATTTATTTACGGGAAACATTGTTATGAACCAGAACAAGATCACATACCTTGGAAACCCAACTGAGGATAATGACGCTGCTACTAAGAAATATGTTGATGATCAGGAATCAAAGTACGTGTCGGCGCATGGCGGTATAATGCGTGCATTTCTCAACATGAACAATAATGGCATCAATAATCTTAGAACACCAGAATCTGATTTTGATGCTGTAACAAAGAAATATGTTGATGATATCAACAATGAAATCACCAAGTTCAAAACTGATTTTACTAATCACATCACCACGTTTTTAAATTTTCGCAGAAACATAAACAAAACCAATAACGAATTTTTTGGAAGTCCACCATCTGTTGATATTACACTCGATAATATTAACACAAAACTCAACGATATTATTAGTGGAATTCCTAGTATTGTTGAGAAAACAAGTATGATTAAAATTCCTCACAAGCAGATTAAAAATATTGTCTATACTGTTGCTTCTGGAATGTCTACTTGGTCGCCGCAAAATAACACTCTCAAACATACTGCAGAGGTCACTGGTGTGTATAGATTGTCCGTGTTGAGCAGTGCAAAGTTTAATATATTTACATTATTTCCATGGCGTCACTCGACTGATAATTTCTCTGGAACCGTGTCTATTGTGTTGAACAAAGATGTTGAAGAAACTTTTATGCTAATAGCTGATGACAAAAAATTAACTGCTGTGTCATATTGGTATTGTCTGGAATTTGTGGCTGAAACACCTCAACTAGTTACTTAATCAAGCCTGAGATTATGTGAACAAATATTATAATGAAAAAAAGTATAGTTGATTTCAATCATATTTCAAAAGATATTCCAGAACAGGATGTTGACGCACTAATACAATACTATAAATATTATCACAAAAAACTTTGGTGCGTAAAAAAATGTTATAAATATTATAACAAAATACTTCGAGTAATATCATATCTACCCTTGTTAATGACTAGTTCTGGCATAATTTCAAGTGGTATATCATTAAACCCGTTTTTGTTAATCATATCCGGTGTTGGTGTTTCTCTTACAGCAGCTTGTAAAAAAGTTGAACCTAAAATTTTGATAAAAAAGCACGGCTGCTTAACATCAATTATAACTTACAAAAAACTACTTGATCAAATAAGATCTTACCTACGAGGAGTAAAATATAGTATGGACGATTTAAT
Organism: Potamilus streckersoni; assembly: GCA_016746295.1. NCBI lineage: Eukaryota > Metazoa > Mollusca > Bivalvia > Unionida > Unionidae > Potamilus > Potamilus streckersoni. The sequence continues at coordinate 164,774 of JAEAOA010001738.1, read as the reverse complement.
ACGTGAATTTCGTATTATTGACAACATGTTAACAGATATTCTTCCCATGAGGATCAGCAAATATGAGAAAGATTATCAAAAGAAGTATGATATAACATAAAATTTTATATAATACCACTTACCTTACTGGAATTCTAATGCGTAATTTAGTCCACAATCGCCACGTTCTGCTAAATCATAATGATTTGAAAAATTGAGTCTGACATATCATTTTGCTTATTCTGGAAGATCACGTAATTAAATTTTACCTGTTACCTAGGTATTTTGCAACAGGTGTTCTATTGTATTTGTTTGGAGGTCTAGAGGGGTTGTTGAGCTCGGATTCTTAACACAATTATTGATTGCAACAGGTGATCTATTACGTTACCTAGGTATTTTGTATTTGTTGAGCTCGGATTCTTAACGCAATTATTGATTGCAATAGGTTTTCTATTACGTTACCTAGGTATTTTGTATTTGTTTGGAGGTCTGGAGGGGGTTGTTGAGCTCGGATTCTTACTTTCTCCTACTACTTTATATTCCATACAACTCAAAAATGTCTGAATGCAATATAAGATTGATGTTAAATGGACTCAAATATACATTACAGCATATAAACTTTATTGAAACTATAAAAAAATGGAACAATTTAATTATCATTGTTTTTACTAGGATGTTTTAATTGCATTGGGATAAGTGCATGTGGTGTTGACAAATATTTCAAAACATTCAGTATTATCGTAAAAGTGAAATAAAAATATGAAATGTGAAAGAAAGTACATATAATTGCATAGAGCTATAGTGGGAGTACTCAGTTTTTATACACTTTGCACTGACTTAAAGCGTTTCAGAAAAATTCTCAATTTATAGTGATACCTCTCATTTCAGTTGAAATTAGTTATTTTAGGAAAGCAATGCAGATCAAATGGCAGTGATGTATTCCCCTTGTTCCTTTTTGGTTCTTTTACAAAGCAGACAATCCCTTATTGGAAAGTTTTTGTTTCACATCACTGGTTTTGACAAGCTTCAAATGAATCTTGATTTATATTGTAGTATGATCTGTAACAAAATTTATATCACAGAATAATGTTAAAATCCCATAGAAAGTATATAGGAAAAATTGCATAAAGAAACATAATTAAGCATTCCTAATGCTCTTCCCATTTTTATATACTAGTTTTGGTTTTGGGAGAGATTTCTTCTCAACAGCAAAAAGAAGTTGGACAAATTATGAGGGTATTTTATTAGAATGTTGCTTACCAGTAAGCCATATATATATATATATATATATATATATATATATATATATATATATATATATATATCTGTTTATTTTTACCTCCATTAGTCATAAACTAAATGAGATTATGGGAGGGTCTTTTCTCTGTCATCATTGCACAATCTGTTCCTTATCATCCATCATTTGTCCAACTGTCCATGAGCTCAAGTGTTTTACATGTATTGTTTCTCCTCCTAAACTACAAGATGTTCATTAAGTCGGACTGGACAGCATGTATCCTGATCTGCTTTTGTTGTTTCTAAAGGTGTTGGCATTTTTTGAGTGTTTTATGATACTCTGAAGATTATTACATCATGTTGAAGCAAGAAGAGTATAGTGCCATGCCCAAAGACACTATGGCAGCTGATTAGAATCCAACACAATAACCATTACTGTAACTCTGTAATTTCTTTAGGAGGGATATTTTTGGTCATTATTCATGGAATAACAAAGTACTGATAATACAGCTTAAGCTAATTTTGATTTGCAAAGTTTATGAATACAATAAAACTTAACTGTTTCCATATCTTTTAAATTGTTTTGTTGATTACTGAACCCTAGGTTTTATCAAAAGCTCTCTAATTATGATATCATATCAATTTGTCATCTTGAAAGCTCAATATACAATATGAAGTACTAGACTTCCCTTGCATGAGCATTCATGTTAGAGATTGTGGATTCATATTTAAGAATGTTTCTTGAGCACTCAACACATCAAGACAATTACTTAGTGCACTTTTGTCCTTCTTGAGATGATTAGCCAAGGCTCATTCAGATAACTTACAACAAAAGTGCTTTTTTGTCCTTCTTAAGATGATTAGCCAAGAATCATTCAGATAACTTACAACTGGCTCAAGAGAGGAGAGTTGACTTCTCTTGGGAATCCAGTTTTGTAAGACTGGGGCAATCTTTTGTGTTCATTACAAGTTGCAGGACAAGTAAAATTCTTGTTTCACTTGCCCAGAAATGAATATGAGAGTCCCAGTAGGGGGAAGTTAGAAATGTCAGGTTTTCCATCCCTTTTGTGAAGGGAAAAAATTTAAATAATACAAAGGCCAAAACAACTATACAAAAAACATTTTATAATATTTTTTGTAATGTCACAGCTGGGTATACATTCCTTGTTGATACATTCCAGATTTATACATTCCTGGTTGAAATGTATAATGTCAATCATTTGATCCAGCAGACATGATTTGGAAGATATCTCATAATATTATAATATGTAGTAACTGAAAATTCATTTTAAATGTGTTGTGTTTGGATAAATATATTAATAAAATCTGTTTGTTCCTAAATAATAAATATTAGTTCATGTTCTTTTAGTGATTGGAATCATTCAACATCAGCAATTTCCTTTTTCTTCATTATCTGGTCAGAATGAATCTACCCAGCTGTTATGTTTTCTTGTACAATTGGTGCTGACATCATCACTGCAAACTTCTTGTTTCTTTTGATTGGTTTTAAAATATCACAGATGACATTGGAGGTGAAATGCTTCATCATCATCGAAATGGTATCAATACTTTCACTATACTGATATGTGTATCAATATACCAGATGTGGTGAATCAAAACAAAAACATACACTTACATTAATATCAGTCATGAATAATTACGTAATAGTTGTTTACATTTTCATTTTTTAACTTGAGAATTCATCTGAGACAGATGTTGCAGGCACAGACACTAATTTTTGTCATCTGAAAAGAAAAGTTTATTGACCACACCTGTGTGCCTTCTAGAAGTTAACTTGAGGTGACCTGGTTTTGTAATACCCCACCATCACCTCACTGATTTTATGCTAATTATCTTATTCCAGCTGAATGTTTGGCATATATAAGGATTTCCAAATGTGTTCTCCATGTATAATGAAGTAGTTTAGTTTATTCATCATTCTGTGTGAAATAACTGTTGATTTGTATCTTGTCTATTTGAGTCTAATTTGGTGGCTACCCTTCTGGTGTGTTACAAAGTGAAATATATTGTGAAGAATTCTAATAAGCAGATTTTGGTTGTTCCAGTCCATGCATGAGACACATGAAGTTTTGGCAAAGCAACAAAGAAACTTTGCACCAAAATGTTATTAAATGATTTTTAAAATACTTGAAATGTACATGGGAAGCAAATGTGGAAGGTCTCTTTATGATGGGATATTTAACCAGGGAGTCTGAACATGCCTATGGGATATATAAAACAGGCACTCAATCAGCAAGGGTGCAGATTTAAAATCACAGGATTTTGACACCTTGCATATCTTCTTAAATTGTTTTATCCATGAGTTTGACACCTTGCATAACTTATTGAATTGTTTTATGGCATAAATTTGACACCTTGCATAACTTGAATTGTTTCTATAGGAATGAGTGTTGTCAATAGTTTACCTTCACTAATAAATACAAGTGCCTATGGGGGCATTCATCCCCACCCCACACAAGTCTTGTTCTAAATGAGATTTTCCTTGTAGAAGGAAATCACACTATTTCTTCTATTTTGAAAATAGCACCATAATGTCCTTAAGTTTAAGTGAGGATATGACACTGGGAATAAGATGTTTTTAAAACAAAGTGTGGTGGCCAAGAATAGTCCTGCACTTGGTCAGATCTGAGATGACAGATGACATTACTCACTCAGTTGGAGCACTTTAGACCACTGGGTCACCAAGAGCCCAGAGAAAGGCATAGAAACCTATGTCTGTGTCTTTCTGTAATCTGCATGCTGGATTTAAACAATATAATAACATGCATGAAAGGACACTGCCTGCCACAACAATCTAAAAATGGAAAGACTTATCAAGTTGATAGGTGTATAGGTAAGGTATCGTTTTGTAGCTTGTCTATCATGAATTGTACCAATATACAGCTCATGTGTATTGTTTCATTTCTAGACAACATAACTTTCAATACTATTGAAATCTTATTCAGGACCTTTCATTTAGGTCTTAACAAGATTGACATTTTGATGAAAAAATACTTTCAGGTCAATGCTCAAATATTTCTAATTATTTCTATGGTTGACATGACATAAAAGTTTGCATTCAGGTATACTTAAAATATGGGGAAAAAATATAATTTCCAATGGTACATTGAATTTGCAAAATTAGATAAAAGTTATGAGTACTTAAAAATTAGGAAGCACAGTATATAATGTTTATTGGATCAGTTTTTAAATATTTAAATTTAGTCTGTTCAGGGGATACTACAGAAAAAATAATTCATAGTGAAACCTAATAGACCACATAAGGGCACCAGTTCATAAGGGACTACAGTTATTCACATTTCTGATTTGCATATTTCACCTTTTATAAACAAGACTGCACTCATTTCTTCTAATTTGCATATTTTAACTTCATGTAAAGGAGAACAGTTAATAAATGGTTGTAAACATTTCAATTTATGCCTTTGATAAAAGTAGGAAGAATCTCTTTTTGTTCATACATTTTGTTTGATTTGTTTTTGTTTCCTTGTTTTAAAATAAAACCAAATTGTTTTATGTTTTAAAGAATGTTAATTTATTGGTGAAAGTCTGAAAAACAAAAATGCAGAACACTATGCCTAAAGGACAACATTTATGCACCACTTGGCTCAACTTGTCTTTCACAATTATGTAAACATGGATTGTCCATGAAGGACAAGATTTATTTAACTTGTATATTTCAGCTTTATGTAATGGAGACCTGATTCACAAGGGACATTTATTCACCCATTCTCCTTTATATAATGGTTCCTTTCCATAAGTAGGACAATATTTATTCACCCTTTCTTCTTTATATATTGGGGTCCTGTCCATAGGACATTTATTACATACCCTTCTCCTTTATGTAATGGGGTCTTGTCCATAGAAGGACATTTATTACATATCCTTCTTCTTTATGTAATTGGGTCCTGTCTATAAAAGGACATTTATTACATACCCTTCTCCTTTATGTATTGGGGTCCTGTCCATAGAAGGACATTTATTACATACCCTTCTCCTTTATGTAATTGGGTCCTGTCTATAAAAGGACATTTATTACATACCCTTCTCCTTTATGTATTGAGTTCCTATCCATAGAAGGACATTTATTACAAATCCTTCTCCTTTATGTAATGGGGTCCTGTCCATAAAAGGACATTTATTACATACCCTTCTCCTTTATGTAATGGGGTTCTGTCCATAGAAGGACATTTATTACATACCCTTCTCCTTTATGTAATTGGGTCCTGTCTATAAAAGGACATTTATTACATTCCCTTCTCCTTGATGTATTGAGTTCCTATCCATAAAAGGACATTTATTACAAACCCTTCTCCTTTATGTAATGGAGTTCTGTTCAAAAAAGGACATTTATTACATACTCTTCTCCTTTATGTAATGGGGTTCTCTCCAAAAAAGGACACTTATTCATCCATTCTTTATAAGGGTTCTATCCATACAAGGCCATTTATTCTATTTCCTTCTCCTTTATGTATTGGGTCTTGTCCAGAAAAGGACATTTATTCACCTTTCTCCTAACATTTCATGTTTGTGTTAAGTAGGTATGTTCATAATGACATTTTAGCTTATTGTGATCCAGTTTTTTTTCCACAGTTCTTCAGTCCTTATTGGTTTTAGTGCTTTGTATGAAAATAATTTTTAAAAAAAAAATGTGAGAACAGTTGAGAGAAAATGAAACCTACTATGGTATTTTATATTATTAACCCTTTCATCACTAAGTAACTTTGTAGGCACAGAGTCCTCAACACTAAGTAACTTTGAAGTTGTACAGCAAAATGACTTGTGCACTTTGAAACAACATAACTTTGCCAATGTTAAAGATATCTGGCTGGATTAGGTGTCAAAATCAAGGTTAAAAATCCAATTTTATGACTAATTCAATAAAATGTGCATATCTATTACAACTGTTAAAATGCAGGTACAAACAGGTAACACAACAGGTAAAATACAAGTAATTATTTTATTACTTCTTAGAAAACTTAGAAAGTTCTCAAAACTGGTTCAATTGACCCTAGATGTACTAGTGACTAATCACAGTAGCAACACAAGTCTTTCTTTCATGGTGTCCATAATATATAAAATTCTATAAAATGAACCAAAATGATCTCCAAGGTAAGATCTGTCCACACACCTCTTATCGTCTCTGCCACGTTTGATCGTCATATTGAAGTTCATTAAACGGACAATTTTTCCAAAAACTTCATCTGAATAGAATATTTGAAAATATTCCAAAGCTTTCCTGGAGCCATCTAATACTGGGGTGCCAACTCTGTCGGAAAACAAAGAAATCTCTTTGGTTTTTGGGCTTCAAACAAAATCACGTAGAGCGTACAATTTCTCTGGTTCAAAACCTTCAAAGTCCTCTTCATCGTCATCACTGTCACCCACAAGTGCATTCCATTGTCTCTCCATACGTCTTCTCTCATTTTCATCCAAATTTACCAGGTCGAAATTATTCAAATTCTCCGATAACTACTATGAAATTTTTTTAAGCGCCGCAATTTTGGATAAAAGTTTTAACATTTTGGAAAGCACGTTAAAAGTTCCTACTTTGTTCGATATTTCTAATTGTATACAAGCTAAACTCACAAATCATCCAAATATAACAACTATATTATTAGATGGAAGTTATTTGAGGTACCCCAAAAGTTATTTAGTCAGGTACTTTAAAGAAGAACACTGCCCCAGACCGAAAAGTCGGTCCATAGTGTTTATGGACTTGCTTCCCCATGACCATTTTTCCAGTCCGCAGTGATGAAAGGGTTAAAGAGGAACAAAATGCTGTTCACAAATGTACTTATCTTTTGGTTGTTTTAGACTGATGATGACTAGATGTGAATGTTTATAAAGTATAATTAAAAACGCATGGCTTTTCATATGCACACTTCTGTCTGCGTGAGTTTGAGTCCAGACTCAGCTAATGTGGATAAGTGAGAAAGCCTGCTAGTAGCTTCTAGTGGGTCGATGGTTCTTTCCGGGTTTTCCAGGGTTCTTCCTCCACCAATAATATTGTCTCCATGTGTAGCCTATCTTGTGCTGAAAAATGACATTAAACTCAACAAAAACAACAAATGCAAACTTAATTCCTCTCTTTCGTACATTGGAACATTATATTCCTTCTTGGACATAGCATAGATTTGAAAAAATTGAGGATAATCACAGCCATTTAAGCATTACATTCATGATGTTACACTCAGCTTTTTTCTTTTTTTGCAGGAAGCAGAAGAGGAGTTTTAAAGGATAGTTATTGACTTCATTGTGATATTCTTTTTAAAGCATCAAAATAGAGACTTCCTTCACATTGTGAGTATTCCTTATTTTATCACTTGTTTATGGTTACATCCTATATTCAGTCAGAAGCCACTGTTTTAGATGGTTTATTCTTTAAAGATAGAGTTTGATTGCACATAAACATAATCTTTGCTGTAAAGTGCTGAGTAAGTTTAGTTAACCCATAAAAGACATACACTACAAAGATAGAGTAAAAAAATTATAAAATGCCTTAAATGCAAAGTCGGATTTTAGCTCTGGCTGTCATAGACTAGGAAAACTTATTGATGGTATGTTGTCTGCTGTCACATTCACCATCTTGAATAATTTCTTATATACCTGGTCTTTTAAAAAAATGCCAATCTGACTTCCAATATGGCTGTGGTGATGTTCCACTTTAAAATATTTTTATCATTGCTTCAGCTAGTAGAAATTTGCAAGTTCTAATAAGATATCACATATTTTGTTTGGGTATTTTTTGAGAGAAATAGTTGTCAATTCACTGCAAAGAAACTGGTAAAAAGGGATCAATGAAAATATCCTGGTAAATGCTAGCAGGTGGCAAAAGAGAATGAAAGAAACACCAAATAAATAAATGTCTTGCTATGTGAAATTCATGTTCTAATCCTTTATTGTCACTTCAGTGTAAACACTATAATCATAATATATTCTCTGACCATCACTGGTGAGTACTTATATGAGAACCTAATTACATGCAGATTTTGTTTTGATCAACTCAAGGAAGTGTTTGTTGCATTTTAAAAAATCAAATGAGATTTGTGTTGTTTCATCACTTTGTATATATATTTTGTATCAAATCAAGTTAGGAAAGGACAATTGAAAAAAAATCAAGGCATGCCAGTGGCAGCATAAGTTCTTGTGGTCATTACTGTTCTCAAAATTTATTTTATTTGACCAATCAAAAATGGTTTCACATTTTTATGTACACTTAACATCAGTAAAGTATATAATATCAGTAATGTATCCTAATCATTTGTAAATAAGACCATGGGGAGCAAAGGGAGTAAACAAAAGGTGTACTCATTGACTGAAAAGCACTAAAGTCAATATATAACTTAATATGGCCCTTCCCCCCACAACTGAAACATCTAAGAATACCCATTGCACCATGGGAGTGTATCTATTTTTAGAAAAAGGGGTTTTCTTAGTCTAGCTACTCACTTACAAAAATTCATTAACAGAACCTTATATTTATGGTTGTACTATTTGTATAGTATTGGTAATATTGATATGCATTAGTTAAATAGTATTTACTTCACTACTGTATATATTTTTCTGATTTTCACAAAAATTATTTATGGTATGTCAGAAAACAACCTTGAACTTGCAGCATTGTTGCAATTCCACAACAGAGATTGTCACATTTCTGACCTACATTATTAAATATATAGGCTAAATCTCCTATCACATAATATTAAACTTTGTTTTCATTATATTTTATATTTTCCTGAATCTCTTTGCACATTCATTTAAGAATACCGGCAGTTTAATGAAGTGGTATATCATATATGCAGTAATCCGCTATTACAAGTTAATTTATGGTTTCAAACTGATTTTATAAAGAAAATACGCAAATATGGTTGTTAAAATTTCCATTGAAAAAAATAAATTAAAAATACTCTTCACCAATTATATTTTAAAAGCAAATTACTATCTGCATGTAGATGTTTAAATTTTAAAACAGAATTTGGTATATTTTCATTTCAAAAAAGAATTTGGTATATTTTCATCATAAGTACAGTAGGCCCAACTTTATGAAATCGGGTAGTGATATCTTGCTCTGGAAAGGGTTAATGGTCAGTTAGCTATTAAAAAGTCTTTTTCGATTTCCTAACAGAAGAAGGTGAAGTTTATGTTTCTCAGGCAACTTTTTCACCCACCTTGCCTGGTAGCAAGATCGTGTTGTCAGTAATTAATTTAAAAATCTTGTTATTGCTGATGAATATCATATATGGTTTTAAGTTTGAGAAAGAAGAGATTGAATTTCCATAAATTCTTTTCTGCAAGTACAGCATCAGTCCCTTTAAGGGTATCTTTATAAACAAGACTCAGATTTGTAACATTTCTCATTTTTCTAGTTCTAAAAGTAGTTAGGTCGCATTTCCTAAATAAAATATGGTTGAAGTCTATTTATGTGAACAGCCCAGGAGATGTTCATTTTAGTTATGATATGTGGATGTTACCTGTTAAGGGATACATGTTTGATTTGGAACAAATAGCAATTTAGGCATTTGCTGTGTTGCTATATAGTCTATTTGTGGTTCAAATGCAGGGTGCTTTGTAGTTAATATCCTGGACTAGTGACTAAACTGGTGCTGGTTCAAATCCTACCATTGAATTAACCCAGGTTGGTACCATGATGTGTCCCACAAAAAGAGCTTTACTTCAGTTGCACTTGCTCTAAATAACTTTCTGATGTGTCCAAACCAAACCAGCAAATCCAAACCATGCAAATCAAATGGACATTAAAAAGTGACTGCCACAGCAAGGTTTTAAGATCCATATAGTAATCAAATGGACATTAAAAAGTGACTGCCACAGCAAGGTTCAAGATCCATACAGTAATCAAATGGACATTAAAAAGTGACTGCCACAGCAAAGTTCAAGATCCATACAGTAATCAAATGGACATTAAAAAGTGACTGCCACAGCAAGGTTCAAGATCCATACAGTATTCAGATGGAACAGTTTAAGTTGCAGATGGAGACATTCAGTAGTAACAATAGGTGGAATTTGATTAAAATTAAAATTAGGCCCTGACTGTCTTCACAAAAAGAGTTATCAGTGACAGGTCAGTTTGGGGGTGGGGATCCAAGTTGTCAGGAGAAACCCCAGTGGAATTAGACAGTGACAGGTCAGTTTGGGGGTGGGGATCCAAGTTGTCAGGAGAAACCCCAGTGGAATTAGACAGCCCCATGACAATGATAGATACATATGCTTCAGCAGTTGATTAAACACAACTGCCCCATTATCTCTTGAACAATTTTTAAAAAGAAAAATATAAAACATACAAAAAGTGTTGATAAGTGCAAAAACTATTAATGTTGGTTTACATGTTCTTTGTTGTATATTATAAATTTTATCTGAAATTACTGTTTTTTAAGATAATGTGTTGCATTTTATACTGTTTGAAACCCCCATCTCTAAGGTTATTTTTATTTAGGAAGAAATATGTATTTGTGTGTTAGATAATCCAATTTTTTAATAGGAACTGTTAATGAAGTCATGAACAATGATGAACCAGTAAGTGAACTTTTATGAACTGTTAATAAATTCAGTTTATCAATAGTTCATGAACGTTCAAGAACAGTTTGTAAAATTATGGTTAATGAACATTCATGAATTCATTATTTCATGAACTGACCATTTTCAGTTCATGAACCATTCATGAATTATTGATGATCATTTTGTAGGGGCTTGCACTAAAAGAGCTTTACTCCATTTGCATTTGCACTAAATGACCTTCTGATGTGTCCAAACCAAACCAGCAAATCCAAATCAAGTAAATCTGCACAATTTTAACTTTAATTGATCATGTCTTGAATCTCTATCATTTTGTTTTATTTTAGAAAGAAAGAAAATATCAGTCAAATAATTTAAAAAAATCAGATGTGATTCTTAGAATTGAGCAGTATACTTTTAAGTTATTATTCTGTATGAGAAAGACTTCCTGAAGGTTATGTCAGTTTAATTTTTTTTTTTAAATTAACAAAATCATGGCTTTTAGACTTCCAGCTTAAGCTTAGGTGTCATTCTTAAAAAGTTTTGAACATATGATGGTGGGGGACAGAATTCTACACAAAAGTAATTGCCCAAAACAGCATATACCTAAATATCCCAGACAAATTTCTTCTTCCATTATACTGGCTATTAATGGCTATAACCAAGACTAGGCAATCACAAGTCATGGAGATTACTACCAGACTAATATACATTATCTTTTCAGAGTTGTGATCTTAAACCAGTCTGATTTTTTGTGTACTCTGTACATATCCATGTAATTGGGATCAATATCTGAGGCAGGACTGTGTAAATGACTAAATAAGATCTGTTTATTGATCAGCATTTCAATAGCAGATGGCATGGGATAGCTAACTATCCTTTGCTTTAAAATCGGCAGTGATGGTGGGAAAACTAACAGAATGACAAATTCACTGAAATACAACAGCACCAAAGTAGGTTGAGGAAAATCAATGCAAACACGGCTCATAGTTAGTGACTGATGTATAGATTATGTGGACAAAACATTTGGTGAGATTATTGGAAAATGTTATGAAGAATTACTTTACATATGAAGCTATACATATTAATGGAAATTATAGCAGTAACATTTCTGTTAAATTTTTTTGGAAATTTAAGCATTGGGAGGATTTTCCATTCCTTCAGTACTTTGCAGACAGATGTAGGGTGGTATAATGAGAACTGTGAAATGATAGACAAATCTTGATGAGAACGAAGTTATCATTATCATATCATCATTATGGACCTTGCTCTTCCTACTTGAACTTTTATTTTATATACCTATTACAGAGTTTGAACATATTTGACTTTTATCTTGCTGCCCTGTGTGTTGCTTTTTATTTGGAAGGGATTAACTTCCAAAAGATTATTTTCCAATTGTTATCTTTGCTTTTTTAGAACTTGCCTTTTAATCAGCACCATTTAGACAGTATTGTACAACAGACATGCTGTCAAACACTTTATATAAGATACATCAGCTCTGATGAAAATATTTCGAAAATTAATTTGAAAAATGGCCAGATCAGATCAAATTGTACATGTCTGTTATATAATGAAAGGTGTCCAACTCTGGGCAATAACAAATAATTTGTACAGAAGGGACAGTTTTAGCCAAAATGAAGTCTGATGAGTTAGGCACTAATGTTTATTAGTATAGACCTTTAGGATCACTAACAAGCAATAATTTGTCACTTTCTGATAGGTTGAAATAAGAAGCAATAACATCTTATCTTGCATAGGGATTTTGTAAGAAGTTCATGTCAATCTTTTACCATCAGTGGTCAGATTCAATAGAAATTTGCAGACATGGAAAGGAGGTTATCAACTTCCAGTGTATTGATCCAGACCTACATGCTGAACTTTTCCAATTAATCTGTATGGAAAGCTCAGGAAAGATATGAGAACTCTTTCAAAATTAGTAAAGTTTCCAGTACCCTGTTTATCCAGAGTTTTTTCTTGGATTTGGGGTTCTGACCAATTGTGTCAGTTTGAACTCTGAGAAGGCCTAGAATTTAACTTTAATTTTCTTTTTTACCAGAATGACTTGTAGATTTAAAAATGTACTGGTCCTGCTGAAGCTTCACTTTGTTCTTCCACACAACAATGTCTGATACATAGCAACAGTTACTGGCCATCAGACTATTGGCAGTTATAAAGACTACTAGTGCAGCTGGATATTTACTAGTCTGAGGCCAGTAGACTAGCCCTATCTGAGGTTTGGGGTCATTTTTTCATTTTCCACACAAGGCTGACCAATAATGATGACTAGGTAGGAAAGGAGTTTGCATTGTTTTCTTTATAACAAAGCAACTATACAAGTTTTGTTTATTCATTGTTGTCAGTAAAAACCATCAAATAAGTTTGATAGCATAGGTTGCAACTGATTAAGGATTTACAGTTAATACATCAAAGGGAAGAGATAGCAATATTATTTTTTGCCAGTTATCATAGATAGCATTAACCATCATAAATAGGAGAAAGAGAGGCAGTAAGGATAACAGTTTTAATCCAGAGAAGTGAAGAAATTTCAAAAGCATGTGGTCAGGCAAATTCTCAAGGCTGAGATGTATGAAAAAATTGAATACAATATCAGAAGCAAAAGCAAAAATTGTTTTTCTGAGACCTGGTGTTTTAAAGTTTTTAAAAGTAGGCCATTGACCATGTGGGATGTAGGGAACATGTACATTCCTCAGAAGCTGAAGCTGTAGAAAAAAGCTAGACTCTTGTTACTATATTTAATAAAGTGTCAGACAAGGCAGATAAAACTAGGATAGTGATGAATTTTGGAATACTTATCAGTAATGTACCTTGTCATGTTGAGTAGGTAGCTCTAACCCACTTTCAATATCTGGTGCTGGAAGCTTAACAGTCTAGAGATGCATAGTATGTTGTTCAGTTACAGTACAGGTGTTTCATGTTTCATGCATTCAGCAGAATAGAATTACTTGTGTTGATACTATATATGTATGCAAACAACTATCTGTATTAAATAAACTACAGTATTTAGTTTGTCTTTGGACTCCTTTGAAGGTACAGTGAACTAAAGTTCCAGCATTTCCAGTCAAAATATAATATTGCATACTTGGTTATTTCTTTCTTTTGGTAGTGTTTAGCCAGACAGATCACAAAGCAGCAAAGCATGGTGCCTTACATAAAGAAATACTGCCATAGCTGTTCTGATGTTAGGACTTGAACTTGCACCCTCTCAGTAACTAGTCTGGCACACTTACCATTGAGAAACCAATGCTCCTTCAGGTGTCAGTACAAAAATATTTTAATCTAAACATTCCTGCACATTAGCAATATGAATGTTTGGTTTTCATTTAATTTTTTTTTTGTTGAGAACACAGTCATTATTAAAAGGCTTTATGCTTGAAACCCACAAAATGCTTAGTGCTGTTTGCTAAGGAGGTTACCAGTAGTTGTTTGTATGCCTACATGGCTACATGGTGATACAAGAAATACTGCCAATATATTGGTTTTATTGATTTCTAGCAGACTACTAAATGCCACCATAACAGACCTTCCAAATGTCTACAAGGCAGCAGTCCTTCTGGAACACTCAGTCATATAAATTGAAAAAAAGCACTTATCTGTTGTAATCCATTAGACAATTAGTCTAAAGCCTACATTGATTGGCTGTCAGAGTTGTCCCCCTTGGCTTGTTTAGCCAGAAGCCAACACAATAGTTTTCAGTCAACTGATCAGCATATGAAGAAAAAGATAGTGGATTATTACTGTATTGATCAGCCTATTAGACACTGCTGGCCCACACTACCATGCAGTCAGCGCCAAATAATGTTTGTGTTCGACCACTGATTCCATGTTTGAACTAAACACTTTCTAATCCATACAGTTAGAACATGTATAAGTAATAGCAAGGAGGGGGAGATAGATCAGTTGGATTTATTAGATCTGCCTCTAGATCCCAGATATCAATGAGAAAATGTATAACTGTGACTCAGGACAAAGTTTAATTATTCTTGGAGATCCACTTCATAAGCCTTTTGACTGAAGGTAGGTGTCATTCAGTGTCTCCAATTTCCTGCCTGACTGGTTGGTTTAGGTACAACAGCTAGAGCTGAGGGGTACAGACTTTGCAGAGTTGGATTTTATTTGCCTGGCATTTCTGCTCCAATGAATAGGGTTATTCATTGTAATGTACACATTAAACATAGGGGCTGGTTAGAAATGTTGGGTAGCACACATCCAGACTGTTAATAATGTAGTAGACCATTGTACTTTTCTAAATTGAGTACAGACTATGAATGATCCTTCTAGTTTATTTTGAGTCTTTGATAATCCCAAAACTTGTACAAATTTAATATGTGTTCAAGATATTTCACCTTTGTCTTTGGGTCAGATTTGATATTGTTAAAATTTTGACTGTATTATTATTTCAAAAACTCCTATTGAACTTCACAAGTGTGTTTTAACAAAATAGTACATGCTGCAAGTTCTTTCATTCAATTAGAGATTCCACAAGAAATTATGATTTTTGGTTCAATCATAAAATTAAACAGTTATCACATTTCTTTATAATGCTCAAAGATGCAACAATGAATGAATGATTTGTTGTAAGATCACAAGGTTAATTTTCACATTTTATGTATGAATGTTATTGTTTACAAGTATCCAAGCAGTTTCCATTTCTTTATTGATTATGTAAACAATTTTCATACTGAAAGACCTTTTTAAAAATTTGAGCAGTTGCATTATTTGATTGATTTTGTGAATGATATCTTTTCTGAATGACTTTAAAATTATCAATTAAATGTTGATTATAAGTGATTCCATTGGTTCACTATCATTTTGCATGTTGAAGTGTTGCAAAATAACCATTGTTTGTTGGAACAATGAAAATAGGACTTGGACACCTGGGTAGTTTTCTCATATTTGATAAAAACAAATCATTATTTTGGTAACTTGAGAATTGTGGCATAGTTGGTACTGGTTTTAAAGCATTTGTTCTGTAAAATATTTGATTTGATGGACTGTAAATGAGCATATCCCAGTGTTTTCTCTAGGCTGTACCCTTGCACCTTTAATAAAAGTTAACATTGACAGTGAATCTAAAAAGGTGCATAAAACAGTAAATATTGATTTGCAAAGATGTGCTGTTTCTCGACCATTAGGCAAGTCTGCTTACTCATCAAAACCCTTGATTTTGTAAACTCAAATGATGTGGCAAGATTCTCATTGATTATGATTACCTTGTGTTGTAATAAGAGATTTTTTGTGAGCAAATCACAGTTTGATGAGCAAAATTACTTGTTGTCATTGACTACACAAGTCATTGAAGACTTTACCCATCTGCAGACAAAAAGTAGTCCCACAAAAGGTGATCTCAGCAGGTTTAACCCTTTCATCACTAAGTACCTTTGTAGGCATAAAGTCCTCAAAATTAAGTAACTTTGGAGTTGTACAGCAAAATGACTTGTAGACTTTGAAACAACATAACTTTGCCAATGTTAAAGATATCTGGCTGGATTAGGAGTCAAAATCAAGGTTAAAAATCCAATTTTATGACTAATTCAATAAAATGTGCATATCTATTACAACTGTTAAAATGCAGTTACAAACAGGTAACACAACAGGTAAAATACAATTATTTTATTACCTCTTAGAAAGCTTAGAATATTCTCAAAAATTGTTCAATTGATCCTAGATGTACTAGTGAATAATCACAGTAGCAACACAAGTTTTTCTTTCATGGTGTCCATAATATATAAGATTCTATAAAATGAACCAAAATGATCTCCAAGGTGAGATCTGTCCACACACTTAAGTGACCTATATCGCCTCTGCCACGTTTGATCATCACATTGAAGTTCGTTAAACGGACAATTTTTCCAAAAACTTCATCTGAATAGAATATTTGAAAATATTCCGAAGCTTTCCTGGAGCCATCTAACACATGTGTGCCTAACTAGAAAACTGAGAAAAAAAATCTCTCTGGTTTTCCGTCTTCGTCCAGACAAAACCACGTGGAACATACATTCCTCTGATTCAAAACCTTCAAAGTCCTCTTCATCGTCATCTCTGTCACCCACAAGTGCATTCCATTGTCTCTCCATACGTCTTCTCTCATTTTCATCTAAATTTACCAGGTCGAAATTAGTCAAAAAAATCTGATAACTCTCCATTGAAGTTTCCCACCATTTTGGATACAAATTTCAACATTCGGAAAACACCTCAAAAGTTCCTACTTTGTTCGATATTTCTAGTTGTATACAAGTTAAACTCACGAGATCATCCAAATATAACATCTACAGTACAAGATGGAAGTTATTAGAGGTACCCCGAAAGTTATTTAGTCGGGTACTATAACGTTGAACACTGCCCCAGACCGAAAACTCGGTCCATAGTGTTTATGAACTTACTTCCCCTTGACCGGTTTTGTGGTCTGCGGTAATGAAAGGGTTAAGAGGGAAATATACCTGTAATTACTTAATGTATGCTTTATTATTTATATATAGTTTTTCTTAAGATATGACATCAAGTTGTATATAACAGCAAAAATACATAAAATCATTAAAATTTTTATTTGTAGTTTATATTTAGTCTGGGCACATACTTAACTATGGTAACACTTGTCTTGTTCCATAAATTGTGAAGTTAACTATGAAAACACTTAACAAAAAAATTTTGAGCCAAATTTAAGTCGCCCACAATATAAATAATATAAAAATGAGAAACAAAAGGTTGCAAGTCATGCTGAGGAGAACAATAACAACACTCTTAGGTTATGGCACTTTCAATGTTATATGGATTTTAATAACTGTAATCTAGAAAAATCAACAAAAGATAGGAACCTTTGCACCAACTTTAAAATTAACTCATCTGGAAAATGCCTTTAACTTATTGAGAAAAATAGACAAAGACTTCATTCACCCCAGTAATTTTGTATTAGAACTCCACTGGAAAATAATTTGCTAAATTACTGCAGTACTTGATGTGCACCAGTGAAAACAGGTTGAGATGTCTAATTATGACATTAGTGTTGTGCAGGCTTACACAACAAATGAACAGATAATACTAATACAGACCTTTAATGCATCTATGACTGCTTCCTTTAATGATGGAATATTTCAGAGTTTAAACCACTTTAACTGTTCAATGGCAGTTTGTGATGGGTATTTAACTCATCAACCCCTGAAGGCTTTTGTTGTTTAGTAAACACATTTTCGGGGGCTAATTTCTGAATACATTGATTTCAAGAGATTTCTGGTTAACCTAATTCCTATTAGAAACATTGTTTTTTATTGGCTATTTAATTTCCCTATGAGCTGTATGGTAAAAGTCGAGTTCTTTTTTTTATCTTTTTAAAGTTTAAATTTTTTTCTGCTCCTTGGACCAATCATTTTCATATCGAGACCACTCTTTATTCCAAATACCAATCTTATCCTACTTTTTGCAAAGGTTGATCCATCTGTATGCAGTGCAGACTGGACTGTTCTGCCTTAGGTCTGAGGCCAAAAAGTTGTTGTTTTGGGGCTTAACGCCATTTTTCATATATATGACCACCAGTATTAATGGTTGAGGAAGAAACCATTATATCCTTGGAAAGAAACACCAACCCAGGAGAAGCTACTGGCAAGCTTTCTCACATATCCACAATTGGATGAATCTTAGACTAGAACTCCCAAAGAGGTGAGATGGCAGTGATCCCTGGCGGTGAATGCTTTAGACCACTCCACCACTCAAGGCTCCAGAGAGCCCAAAAAGTATAAAATCCAGACACCTAATCGAGTTTAGCCATGGGCAAAATTTTGGTGGAAACAAATTCAGTCCAAAAAATTGTTTTTTCCTCAGTATTTTATAGTTGAACTAGAAAGTCCAGATTAATTGGTATCATTGTAGAGCTACATCTGTCTACCTTTCTATAATACCACCCACTTTAATGTATCATGCATGACCTTAATGCTACAGAACTAGGAAGTTGGTTACTACCTCCTGATGCACAAATGACACACCAGGTGTTAACTAGTTAAGTTTGTTTGGTTTATGGTCTCTAAGACAAGTATTTGATATGCATTTAAGAAAGCTGGTCATCAGTCATAACTGTGTTGAAATGTATATATTGCGATCTGATCATCATTCAGCCAATTTAATTTTCCCTTATGTGTTCTACATGACGTACATTGAACAGAATGTGGACAGATTGATTTTGGGGTAAGGAAGAAGTTAGATGCTGTCAATTCTACTTTTGTAATTTCTTGCAAACAGCGTAGACCCTGATCATCTAGTCCACTAAGTACCCGATGATTTAGATCTTTGCTGTTTACAGACGGTTGCACTTCATCCTCCAGGTATGAAATCATAGATCCTGCATTCAAAATTTATGGTATGGTGGAGATTCTTGTGTCCGGCCCAAAATGCTACAAGCTTGAGAAACCTGGTTTGGAATTGTGGAGTTTAGTGCCATTTTTCAGCAGTGATAATGGTGGTTGAGAAATCTCCAGGAACAAACATAATGTTCTGGCCAATCAGAAGCTTTCTAAGTTGTTGGTCCTTCACATGAAACAGAAGTTTTGGGAAAGAGGGAACACATAGATAACATTTAACCTCATAAGAAATTGGTATTTCTAGACTAGTGCAATGGTTAGAGTGTCAGCATCTACAGCAAAAAAACTTTTTTGTTTTGATGTTTACATGAACCTTGTTCTTGGTGAGGTTCAGGTCGGTGAGTCATTTGCAGCCATCTGACTAACTGCTTCAGAAGCACTACATTACTTTTTGATTAGTAGAAGAAACCTATAATTTTGCAGAATGTTCACAAATAATTGTTGAATAATATATGTGTATCAGTACCAACATCTCAGATGGAAGGGAAATTAAAGTGTCTGATGTGTTAGATAACATTTGCATGTGAGTGTTCTTAAAGCTGATTGACCTTTGAAATTTTCTTATAATAAATTAATTTCTGTCATATTCACTGTTCAGCAATTTTGGTTCACCATTACAGTTTTCTCAGGTACTGTTGCCTATGGAGTGGCATTACTTAGTGTTTACCATAGTGACATCAGGAGGAGTTCTAGAGCCATCATCAAAAAATAGGTCACCATGACTTTTTATTTCTAGTTAGGTGGTTTGTGCATACCTTTGTATCAAGCATTACAGGTGGTATCCATTAATGATAAACTGAATATTTGAACATTGTTTCTACTTAACATATTATTTCAAAGAACAGTTTATGTTCTATAGCTTTTTATTAAACAGAATGATGAAATTTGTGATAAACTTCAGAAATGGGGCTTTAAGGTTGTTCAATTTGTTATATTTTCTGAACACCTTGATTGATTTTGTTTAGTGAGAAATATCTCTTATAGCCAAGACTGTTTTCTGCAGCCTACTTATTCAATCAGTTAAATTTATTAAATGTTGATGACAATGATTTTCATTTAGGGTTCAGATTGTTTTTCATTTGCTTGCCTTACCTTAAACCCTCAATTGATTTTGTATATACTTTATGTATACACACTTGCAACTTTAACCTCAGGATCAAGGTCATATTGAGAATTTTATTTAAAGCTTTTCATTTGCTTTTACACACACACACACACACACACACACACACACACACACATCCCTTTGGATTCTTTTATGCATGGACTGGTCTGATACTTTGAAAATTAATTCCATTACACTGGCCCACCCCATTGACCTTGGTTCAAGGTCAAAGATAGGAAAATAACTATTTGAATTAAAGTAGGTTTAGAGCAAGGCTAAAATTGAGTATGGGTTAAGTATTGAGGACCTGGCCTATGTGCAGAATCTTATCAATTTATCTCATAGTTGGGTTTTTCTAACAATATTTGTGTCATTAAAAAAGACTAAAAACATGCCACCATTTACACACAAGAAAATTTTGCAAATGAAAATCATATTGAAAAGCTCAAACATACTTTGCAAAGGTAATTTCAATATGGAGAGACCTACATGCATATTTGCTGCAGTAAATATATGCACAATATTTTAGATCATTTGAATGCCCTATGTTCACTACAGACTATAAAAAGAAAGAACTTCAAACTTCTATTACATTTTAAGCACTACTGGTCATAAAACAAAAGATCCTTTTTCCCCATCAGATTTTTCTCTTCCATTAAACACAAGTTTTTTGTTGCTGTTTCTCAGAATACTTGAGAATTGCCACTAAAACACTGCAATCACATTGACCCTATTTTACAAGTTGGTCCTAAATTGACACATGATTTTCACTTTTAAAAAATAAATTCTTTTAATATTAATGGAATGGGTGATAAAGTCTTTAAGTTAAACTTCTTACTATTCCAAATCATCTTGAATTGTTGGTCATATTGGCACAAGTTGTTTTACCATTATCATTCTTATGATATATAGTTGGTTTTGATGAAAATGTTGCCAATATAAGATTTATTATGGATGCCCCATGATTTCAACACTTCATTTATAAGGAAAAAAATGATCTTGTTACAGGGTTATTCTGTGTGCACTGAAATGTGCTTAAATAGAACCTCCCTATTAAGTGCACATGCTTTAGAATATATCTGCTATACCCATCATCTTTTGTTTTCCTGCACATCTCACCTCTATATAAATGATAATTGTTCAATTTTGTGATTTTTTTTGTATAGAATGGTGTCACTGTATTGGCCTTTACACATCCATCCAAATTTTGATAAAATTGCTAATTTTTGTGAGTGATAGGTCAAATCTTGGATTGTTGAGGTGCAGAGCAAGAGAGATGCCAGTGGCCCATCAAGGCCATTGTAAATAGCAGAGATGGTTATACATTGGCTAAGATATAAAAGTAATTGTGTTTGCAAACAATTGATGTCCCAGTGCCACCTTCTGCTGGGCAAAAAGCACAAGGATCATTGAGTTAAATCAAAATAGCCCATATTTTACACATAACCAAAATATTTTACCTACATGTATATCAATGAATTTTCAAAAGGTAAGCTTTAATCAATAGGTCCATTAGTTTAAAGTACCTTGTCTACTATTGATTTTGACCAGTTAGAGTAATTATCTCTCTATTCAGTAAAAGGTCATGTGTCCAGGTGATGTATTTCTTGACTACACATACTAAAAGGCTCTCTAGGTGAACACAGGTAGATCCACAATAGTTGATAAGCTAGTCCACATTGTAATTTGAGTGAAGTGCTTCCCAAAATAGTTATGTACAACAGGTGTACATTCATTTAAAAAAGAAAACAACAAAAAACCCCAAACCCAGTATTTTTGGAGGAATGGTTCTTTGAGTAATTGTGGTATTAGCAGTGTTACATCAAGAAAAGATCCCAGACATTCACCTCTTGATGTGTACAAACACTTTATAGGAGCAGTACTGTTGTATCAAAATAATGTACAAACACTTGGGGGGGGGGAGCCTGGAACATGCTAGAATATCCTTTCAATCATGAGTCCAGCACACTGACCACTGGGAAGGCATATCAGACAGGCTGTATCTGTAATCTCCCATGAGGTTGCAGCAGAAAGTGTCATCTGATATGAACACCATATGCATAATCCAACAAATTTTAAACAAATGCTTGTCTACATTTGAAAATCTCTGTGTACTACAGTCACATACACTGTTTTTAAAATTGTTGTAGGAATGGTTCTAGCAGCAGTAACTAATTCATCATTATAGGATTAGATGATCATGGTTGGATATTTATGAAAGTGTAAAATTTACCTAACCACTCAAAAAGTAAATTGAAGTTTTCTTTTATTAGCCTCTTCACTATAATATAATACATAGCCATTTCTTCGCTAGCCAAGATTCATTGAACCTTTATAAATTAACATGGGATAGAATGTCATAGTGGGTCATGCCAGAGATATATTGTTATGATCATTATTTTATTATAAAAAATATTTTTTGCAGTTAAACTAGGTTATTTCTTTTTTTGTGGAAAATTAATTTTGCATATGGCACATTTTGTTAAAGCAATGTTGTTTTTACTTTCACACATTTCAATCTTTAAAAAGTAAAAATTGTGTCCATTTTTAATAAGATCCCTTCTTTCACATGACCCTGACCTTTAATAAATGTTTCTGTAACATTGTCATGGTAGGCTTGTAAAGACTACCACATGTCTTTGTCAGCAAGAGGGATGAGTGATAGAGGGCAGAAGGTCTGTGCAGTTTACATGTTTTAACTTATAATTGTCCAGTTTAATCTGAGGTTTGTATAAATGTTTTGGGAAATCACAAAAGTGGGTGGCTTTTTGTTGCTGTTATTATTAGGGTGTAATGAGTTGATATAAAAACAGGGAACTAAAAAGTAGTCCAGAATTTATCAAATTGTAAAAAATTCCAGTTCAGTGTTACGTGACTGTTTACATCCAATCAGATTGCAGAAAATGTGTTCAATTCATAAAAATTAGAATTATAATGCACTTGAAACTTACCCAGCATTAGTCACTTCAATACACATTACTCAGATCACTTCCAGGGGCCCGAGTGGCTAAAGCACTGTCCATTATGGATCACTGCCATCTCACCTCTGTCTTCGTGGGTTCCAGTCTGGGTTAGAGTCTAAGATTCAGCAAATGTGGATATGTGAGAAAGCTTGCCAGTAGCTTGTTTTGGGTCCGTGGTTCTTTCTTGGATTTCCTGGTTTCTTCCTCCACCAATAATACTGGTGGCCATGAATAGCCTATCCTGTGCTGAAAAATGGTGTTAAGCCTAACAATAACAATAAATCACAGCCTTGTTATGAAGCATTTACTTGCTTGTGATGCAAAACAAGCTTTGAACAGTCCAAAATTAGGATCTTTCAAACATGTTTTTTAATCTTATTTTTTGAGTAAAATAAAAGGACTAAGGTGAGGGCTATATGGGAGGAGATAGATGTTAGGTCAACTATGGGTAGCTGAGCTGCAAAGAAACAGCATCAACACTAGCAAGATCCTTGACACATTCCAATGCTTTCCAATGCCATAAGGTACCATGTTAGTATAGTGCAGCTACACATAAAAAGACATGTCCTCAAGGGATGTCACCAAGATTGGCCTTAAATGGGATAAACAGAAACTTGGGTTAAAAACACCCTCTTATAATGCTGCATCTCATTTTTGAACTGGTTTTCTAAATTAGATGGTAGATTTACACTCATATTGGTTCCTAATGATCTTAACCAGTTAGGGTTCTTGTGGATTGCTTGAATGGGTTTATTTGATAAAACACTACAGTAAAGTTGCCCCAGGGCAGAATGCCTGTCTTTCTCTATTACAGGCAATCTGTAAAATGTCATCTATATCAGAGTTGAATCAAAAGTACTGCATACTTGGATCTTATGGGTGCACTTCTACTCAAACTCCCACCTTGAGCTCCCAGTCAGTGCTGGCTTGTATTTTTTTTATAAGCAAGGGCAGTTTATTTATTGCCTTCTTGCATCATTGCATTGTCATTATTATTGTATATATTGTTCAAGGAAAATAATCATGGTTAAGCTAGAGATAAACAGTGTGCAATGTAGTTCAAACAGTGGGACTATTAATAGTATCATTTATTAAAAAATTGTATGCTTATATTGGCTTTGATGCACCATGACTGACTCTGATATTCATGTGCCAACATTAATAAATCAGGATCAAATTAATTCACTGTTGAAACTTGGTTTTAATTACAGACATTAAATAACTTTCAATAACTAGTATTGCTGTCCAACACAGTAATGGTTGATCTGTTATGAAGGTAAATTCAACTGCTATTACATTACCAAGTGGACAAGAGATATGGTTTTGTAAGGGTATGCTTGGAGACTTCTAGGTTATTTGCTACTATTGGTTAATGTAATAATTAAGTTCACTTCATGCATGATGGAGATATTGTGCCTTTCAGACTTTGTACAAATCATTATATTTTAACACAAAAAAAATTAAGTGAATCTAACATGTTTTTCATGTAAAACTTCCATGGTTTTGTCTCATGTACATAGTATAAAAATTGTGAGTGAAGGATATGTATATTGGTTGCACAATATGTGCGCCAATGTTATTATGCTGGAGGAAGGTTTGTGACATGCACACTTTCTTTTAGAATTTTTGGGGATACTGTAGCTTATTAAATATATGGATTTGGTAAATTTGTGTAGTAATATCTTAATTTGAAGTAGGCAATGCTGTTGGGGGACACAGCCTTTTTTAGTTTGGTTACCAGTAGGTTTAGGTAATGGTGTTGGGGGATATAGACTTTTACTTTAGTTTGGTTACCAGTAGGTTTGTTGTTGTTGGGCATAATGCCATTTTTTAGCACATGATAGGCTATTTATGGCGGCCAGTATTAATGGTGGAGGAAGAAACCGGGAAATCACCAGAAAGAACCACCGACCCACGAGAAGCTACTGGCATGCTTTCTCACATATCCACATTCGACAAATCCTAGAATCCTAGACTGGATCACATAGAGGTGAGATGGCAGTGATTTGTAATGGAAATCAATTTTAACCACTAAGCCACTCTGGGTTTAAGTAATGGTTTTGGGAGATACAGCCTTTTAGTTTGGTTACTGGCAGGTTTAGTAATGGTGTTGGGAGAATACAGTCTTTTAGTTTGGTTACTGGTAGGTTTAGGTAATGGTGTGTTGGGGGACATAGCATTTTAGTTGGTTATTTATGTCACATGAATGCATGTAGGTTTCTTAGTTCTGGGGCAAGTTGTGGTAATGTGCCTTGCTCAAGGACACAAAGAGTAGCTGATCAAATGGTTGGATTTGAGCTAGAACCATTTTCTGATCATCAATAATTTCTTATACTCAGATCATACATATCGTTGGGTCACATGTAATATATGGAAAGTCAAAATAGCATCTGCCTCCATTAGACATGTCACATGTCATGTAGATGAGCACACTAAACCTATTCCAGACCCATTTAGAAATCCCCAAAAGTATTTATATATGTATGGATTGATACAAGGTTTAATGGTACATCATGACAGTCTAGGCAATATATTGCCAAGTGTGTGATTGTGGATTTTTAAAATAGCTTTAACAATTTTTGGTCATATTGCTATGATGTTTGCAGTGGGGCAGTTTATAGTGATGGGGCACTGGGGCATCATGACGAATATACATAGCATGATGTCCCACCCTGTCACATTATTTTGACACCTGGCCAACCATTCCTAACACTAACCTCCTAATGTTGAGCGCCAAGCGAGGCTATTTTAGCTGGGGTTCAAACCCATGATCTGCATCTGCAGCAGATGCTCTTACCACTTCTGCAACTGGGGCTATCTATATTGCCAAGTAAAAGTCATGCAGTAAAAATATGATAAACATTCTTTTAAAATAACATTTAAATCCCATGTAAGATTAACTGTAACTTGAAAGATAAACATATACTCTTCTAACATAAATGATTTTTTTAAAAAATCTAAATTTGTGGATTTGATAATTTTAAATGTTTGAAGACATGCATCAATAACAGGATTGTAAGGTTCATAGCTGGACTGTAAGGCTCTTAGAATGTATTGAGACATTCATCTAAGCAAATATGTGTGTATATGAAAGAGGGATGGGTGCATTGTTATAGAGATAGGTATGTGCTTTTGTGCTGAGATGTTGCCAGGATGTGTAGAAGCATACTTCAAGAGCATTATGCAGGAGAACTCATGCAAATTAGTTTAAAGTGATGCATATAAAAATATACATATGCAGTATACATTTATTTAACTGTTCACCCCTAAAAGTGCTTGTCATGACATAAGTCACACCACCAGTAGGTACCTGAGGTATTGTAGTAAGCAAAATCTGCATCTTTTCAGGTAGGCAACTGTTTACATATCTGGGTTTATTCAGAGTGGCATTAATAGTTGACTTAAATTTATTTGGCATGTTTGGCCCTGGAACAGGCATTCTGTCATAGTTTTATTTTACCTTTCATCAAGCAAGTTTTATAGATGCTGTTTAAAACAAAAGGTATTCTTGGCTGATAACAATGATTTCAAAGTTTTTTTTTACTATTTTAGATTATTATAACTTGGAAGGTGTTAATGAAGACTCCAGTGTGTGATTTTGAACCCAAAAATGATTTTTGATACGAGTCTGATATACATGCTAGATGGACAAAATAAACTGAATGCAGGTCAAACAATCTTTTAGTGGCATTTCAAAATTAAATGTAGAAAAGGCACAATACCAGGTCTAATTAAACTACAGTTAGTTTAAAAGTATAGTGCAATTTTGATTTCTTGACCCAAACAATATTGCCCTGGGGGATCTTGTCCTAGAAGACTGTAAGGCCCTATAAGAGTTAAGATGAATAAAGAAAAATAAAAAGTAAATATGGTGATTTGATCAAAATAGCTCAGTCTGAAAAGGACAATATAGCGTTAAAGGACTTTAAACCATAAGATAGCATGATGATATATCTGGCATAATAGTCGGCAAAGCAATGACCTAAGAAAGTGAAACTTTAGCAGGGCTTTTATTGGTGAAAAAATCTTGCATTGAAATAGAAGTATGCATAAGACAACACATTTACCTATAAGCTGTGGAAAATTGTACAGAAACACAACAGTTTCCAAACTTGTCAACCTTGCTTTGGAGATGGAATATCTCTGCACAGAACAATATGCACACATTGATAAGATGCAGATTTAAAATCAGAAACAGGTTGATACAGCTAAGGAGACATCTTCAAAAGATTCAGATTTTAATAGAGCTCTAAAAGAGTATCCTAACTCCTGAACTAAGGCTTGTATCAACATGGGGTAAAATGGAAGCTTTTATCAATTTATACTTCATTCCAGTGTGACCTTAATTCATGATAATAGATTCACATTCTGTACTAATAACTTGCTGCCATACATAGATATCAGCACATACTGTACTAACTACTTGCTGCCATGAATAGATATCAGCACAGACTAGACTAATAACTTGCTGCCATGCATAGATATCAGCACAGATTAAACTAATAATATGCTGCCATGCATAGATATCAGCACATATTGTATTAACTACTTGCTGCCATGCATAGATATCAGCACAGACTAGACTAATAACTTGCTGCCATGCATAGATATCAGCACAGATTAGACTAATAATATGCTGCCATGCATAGATATCAGCACAGACTAGACTAATAACTTGCTGCCATGCATAGATATCAGCACAGATTAAACTAATAATATGCTGCCATGCATAGATATCAGCACATATTGTATTAACTACTTGCTGCCATGCATAGATATCTGCACATATTGTACTAATAACTTGCTGCCATGAATAGATATCATCAGCACATATTGTACTACTTGCTGCCATACATAGATATCAGCACATACTGTACTAACTACTTGCTGCCATACATAGATATCAGCACATATTGTACTAACTACTTGCTGCCATGAATAGATATCAGCACAGACTAGACTAATAACTTGTTATACATGGATATCAGCATGTACTGTACTGAAAACTTGCTGTCATACACAGATATTAGCACAGACTGTACTAACAACCTGCTGCCATACAGATATAAGTACATACTGTATTAACTACTTGCTGCCATGCGTAGATATCAGCACATACTGTACTAATTTGCTATCATGCATAGATATCAGCATAAATTGTAGTAGTAACTGGCAGCCATCTATTGCTTATTTTTGTTTTCACTAATGATGGGGTTGGAAAAGAAATTTTTAAAAATTGTTTCCCAATTTGCTTAAATTTTAAAGATTTTTTGGATTGGCTGTAGGCCTGTACATGATCAGATGGATGAAATTTGGTTTCTCTCCACACCTCCCCCAATTTTGTTGGTCTCAAAATTTGTTATGCCAGCTTGTTCCCTTTTTTAAACCAAATCCCAAAGTTAGCCTAAGATTTGTGAAATTTTATGTGTGAAGTTTGGTGAGGTCTGCTTCAGATTAAAAGAGATGATATCTAAAATGAAGACAAAACTTGGCTTCTGGAACCAGTAGTTTTTCGTAACTCATTAATCGCTGGTACCACGTTTGTGCATCAGAAGGTAGTATGCAACATCCAAGCTCAGAAGCATCAAGGTCATTTGAGATACACCAAAATGGAAGGTATTTGAGAAAATTAAACAATTCTACAAGGATGCCAGGTAACTTGGACTTCTTATAGCATTAGAAAATACAGAGGGAAAAATATGTATATTTTGTGACCCATTTGTTTTTTTTACACTAAAACGTCGCCAATCATCGGAATTGATTTTGTGTCCAGATTTTACACTTTTTGACATAAGTTCTAAGGCAGACTGGTCTAAACTGCACACAAGCAAACCTTTGAAAAAAGTAGGATAAGTTTGGGATTTCATGTAAAATATGGACAGGACAAAAAAATAATGAGACCAATATGCAAAAAAAGGGAGAACTTCTGACTTTTAACCCTCTATACGTGAACAAAACGGCCAATGAAAAACTACATTTCTAACACAACTAGCCATCAGGCTAATTGGACATTACTTGGAAGTAAAATGTGGTCTTGGAAGAGTTATTGGGAGGATTGATTCATTTATTTAATTTTAATTGTTAGAATTATCATGCATGAACATTCATTTAAAGACTATTTGGATTAATAGTTGTGTTGAAATTACTGTGAATTTATTTAAAGACATTTTGGATTATAAGGGTGATTCTTCAGTGTTGTTGGTATATCAGTACAATACAAATGTTCAAAATATATTGTTATTTTAAATTTTTTTCACTTTATGAAGTTTACGACCATAGAGTTGTAATGGTGATTCTTGCTGAGGTTTTCACAGGTTTTGGGAATCAGGACAAGATATTCAGCTAAAGAATAATGATTTAAGGGATGCTTATTTAAAATAAATGTATTGTTAGAGACAAAAAGAATATCTCAGTGGGATGTATGTTCTTACAAAATAGGATGCTCCATATACGGCATACATTGAAATATGAAAGGTAGATAATGGAACAGGGAAATGCAACTCTATATATAGACTCAGTCCCCATCCGGCATGGTAGCATTTGTGATGCAAACTGTTGCCATTTAAGAGCACAGCAATTATCAGCTGTTGCACCATCTGACTTGTATATCATATTTGACCTAATAAGCACACTGGGCTCCTGGATTACTTTTAATTAATGCCATCCTCATATACAAGTCCCCTTAACTGTATTATACATTATTATCAGAAAGTTTAAATGAAGAACTGGTCTGATTCTGCCATGAATTAAAGAGACACCGCAATTTGATCCTATTTAAATGTTTATTACCAGCTGATGATAAGTTGTGGATCAATATCATTGTTGAATTCTTGCAATGTACTGTTTATTATGTTGGGAGGAGGGATGAAGCTTTCAGATATTGATCGGCATTATATTTGGTGTTGTTTAAGACATTCTGTTTAAAAGCCTGAAACCAACAATGGTATGGAAATTTCTGCAAAAGACCATGTACAAATATGAATTTTGAATTGTTGATGGAATAAAACCAATGTAACACATACAAGATTATCATTCAATATCAGTTCAGACTTTTAAGCTCATTTGATAGTTTGAGACTCCTAATGCTGTGAAAATTTTAGGAATTATCACACGTACATGTGGATTCTAATCAGGTTATGCAGGTACACGATGAAAGGGAAATTGTATTAAATGAGAACTGAAGCAGCCTTTTTGTTATTAGTTCATATATATTAACCCCCACAGAGGTATAAGCTTAATTATTACTAACATAAGTTGCTGAAAAGCTTAACCTGAATATAGAAAGAATAATTTATAACTTCCTCATACTATTTTTGGTTCCCTGTTTCCAGGTCAGGTTGTGTGAAGTTCTGTCTACACCAATGCTTTAAAATGCCCTTATAACAAACCCCTGTGTAAACCTCCAGATTAAAATTGCTCATTAGAACTTAAAACAATGAATTGCACAGACCTTGCTATGCTGGAACACTTGGCCCTATTGTCAAAGAAAGTATATGACAATCTTTACAATCCAATCTTCACATTATTGCCTTTGCTTCAACAGTATGTTCCACCAGCTGTTATTAAAGGTCAGGGTCAGCTTATGAGCAAGGGATCTCACATATAATGGACATATGTTTGCTTTTGAAATATTAAAATGTATATAAAGCATGAATAATGAATGCTATTTGCATGTGTAATGTTGGGGCAAAAATAGGGAATAGTCTGGATTAAACAGCAACAAACAATTTTTTTAAAAATGACCATAACAAGCTCCTTTGGTCACTAGGATGACCCACTCTGACATTCTGTCTGATATTACTATATAAAGAATCAGTGACTCTTGGCTTGCAAAAGATGGGGCTATGTATTCTGTAGTACTGATAAGGCTAATGAAAAAAATACTCGAAGCAGCTTAAAATTTAATGCTTTGTTGATGACAGAAATGAAAAATTATAATTATACAGATTAACTGAGTGTGGTTAGTTAAATATTAGTGTGTAAATTCTTATCAAATCACTCACAAAGTTGAGGAAGTTCTTTGGATTATATTTACATTATGAGTGATTCAGTAAAATATACACATCAATAAATACCCAACCATGATTAATTTAAATCCTTTAATAAAGCATTTGAATAAAAAATGAAGTGAATGCCTTAAAATATTTCATAGAAGGTGTAGAGTTAGATTCTTAGTGTAGGTATGCTTAATATGTTGAATACAGTATGGGTTTTTTCTTAAACCTTACTATATCATAACCATGCCTTTTTTAAATATATAAACATGTTACCTTTTGCAACCATCCATGAATCTTTCTATCACACCTGGATCAAGCTTTGTGAGTGGGTCAGTTTTTAGTCACTTTGGTTGAACACATTTCTAGTTTACTAGATGCTTTTTGATCTTGTTGTTTTTAAAAAGAATACTCAGATTTGGTAGCACATGTAATCAATCCTTTTTGCTTCTTGCAGAGAGATTATATCCCAGGCCATGATGTTTTCAAGAACTAGTTCTTTGCTTTTTATGGTATGTATTTTCATCAATTGCTGTTGTGTTTTATTTCATGTACAATATTTCTTAAATGACACATCTTTCCTTTTAACAAAATTAATGCAATTGTTTGTAATTGAAAATACTTTGTCCAAAATAACCCCAATACTTTTCATCACATTAACATAGAAATACAGTGATCCATCACTACAAGGCATCTCAGTGCAACATGGTCCCTGGTCTAACACACATGGTCATGGTTTCCATTATGCTGGTAGAATTATATTTTTCACCTGAATACAACCCTGCCTGTATTACAGTACTCTTACATGTCCCTTCCAGAGCATTATAGTGATAGACCACTATATACTGGTCCCCCCTATTAGAAGACCACCCCTTCTGCAGCAGGAAGGTGACTTTGTAATATTATGACTCTATTGTCTTAAAACAAGTAACAGAAAAGACTGATAACCAACAAGTTTCATAAAATTCAACAAATAAGTTTTTACCTTAAAATACAGAGTGAAAAATGTAATAAAAACTTGCTAAATAGTTACCAAATAGTCTAAACAAAGTTTGGAATAAACTTCAGTATTACTCCAAAATAAATCCAACATAACAAGTGTTGATGTGCCTGTGGTGACCAGTGTCATAACGCTGAGCCAACAGTCTTTCATTAAATCACAATAATACAATTCAAGAAGATATCTTTATTTGAAATTTCACTTGAACTTCAAGTCTTTATTTCCATAATATTATTTTTGATGAGTACTTTCTATTTCCAATGAACAGATAATTTAAATAAATTAATTTCAGCCGAAAATGAAATACTGGAAATGACTGATTCTGCCTTAAGACCTTATAGCACAAACATACATTCAAGAAAGACAAGATTATATAGCCCTCAGCTTGACTTCAGATTAACAGTTAACATTTTCTTTAAAAACTCTCACCTGATGGAAAATTTTATTCTAGATTGTTCCTAATAATTCCAAAATAAAATCATAGTTATAATTAGAAGATCTGTTACTAAAATTACATTCCTTCCTTGTTGAAGGTTATTACAGAGCAAGATTACACAATTCTTCCTGTTTGAAAATTATTACAAGAGAAAGATTAGAGAGAGTAAGATCTTAAATGCATACAGGTAAATTAATGTTTTCATAGGGGAATATGCCTTTACCTCATGACAGGAAGTTATGCACAGTGATTGGATGTCCAGGCTTTAAATACTGGGAGATCCAAAGTTTGAACCATGGAGGCTAAAGACTTCCAAAATGAAAGAAATGAATGGAACCCCATTGTACTGATCTGTAGCACTCAAAGGATCACAGTGATGAGAATCAGTTGAAGATCATTAAAAAATCACAGGATAGAGAGCTAGTTTATTACTAACATTAAATTGCAATCTCTTAATTGTAACAGGTCTTTAGGATCATGAGAGCCTTTGTTACCTATGCTCTTGCTGTGTTTGCAGAAGCCATGATGACACTACATCATTATTTATTATTATTAATTATAAGAACAGAGTTCATTCTAAGATGGACCCTTTCACTATTGACTTGTTTTTTTTTGTGTCTTTGATACAAGAAAATTACCTCCATTATTGTGCATAAAAAGGACAAGAAAATAAAGAGAAAAAATTTTTGTTGTTGATTTTAAACTGAATTAAGCACATCCAAAGCTGTTTAAATAGAGTGTACCCCTTGCCAGAGAAGCCCATGGTTATCAGTTTCATTAGCTGATTGAAATGCCTATAGGTTTTGGTTTGGACAGTTGTCATTAATAGAAAATGTAAACACCACTTCATTTATTTCCATATTAGTGTACAGGGTGGAGAAAGTTTAGACTTAAATTTCCAAATAATAAACTAGAGTGGAATGGTTACTTGAGCATGTGGAATTTAATTCCCTTTACAAAAGGTTCACAATAGGAAAGGTTGATAATGATCACAAGTGCTCAAGTTGTGGATTTATTAATTTCTGCAATAAAAATATTCACTTTATCAGTGTTGTATACATTGAAATATTGTTGGGTAATCTGTAGCACAGCTTGGTACAATCTTCTTGTCAGCTAAAACATCCATGACTTGAAGTTGACATGGTTACTTTTGTTGACATGGAAACCTATGCATAATCAGATGCATCAGTAATTGATGCAAAGCATATAACACTGAGAAAAGTTATATTGTAAATATTAATAATCCACAATGTGAGTGCCTGTGATAATGATGCATGTTTGAATTTGTTGAATAAACAAAATAGAGGCATGGGTATTTGCAACCTGGTTTTTTTTTCTTTCTTCATTTATCACCGATACCTTTTTGAAGTTGTTGGTGCCATTACATCCCACTTTTCCATTTTTGGAATAATCATCCTCAGAAATAATAATTTTTCTTGTGCACACAAATCTCAGATTTTTTTCCCTTTTCTCCATAAGTCTTAGGCTGCTTGTAGAAGGGTTTAATCCTTCAGCTGTTACAAATCAAGTTCTAACTTAGCTATTATATATACAGTGCCATAATGGTGTCTATAAAACAGAATTTTCTGTGACATCTAGCAACTAGTCTTATTAAAATCAAAATCTGCTCATTCTTATCACATTTGAAAGGCACCAATAATGGTTCATTTGTTCTACCAATCATTGGAATTCCCAGTACACTTATTTTTTAGTAACTTATGAGAACAAGCATTGTATATAATGTTAGAGGGATTTATAATTAGAAAGAATATGTTCCAAAATGAAGTTTTTATTTTTTTGTGGAAGCAATATGATTGGTGAATAAGAACCTCAACAGGACATGCCCCTTTCATGGTGACCATCAGATCTATCATATGTCAGAAATCTTGATTTTAATCTGATCAAGAAAAAAAATCACATTTAATAACACAAAACTTTGCATTATCTTTAATTTTACCTACAAAACTGTGCAGAGAACTCTACAAATAATGCCATATTATTAGTCATTATGACCTGTAATTTGTCTGATCCAGGATATTCAGATTTCCAGGAATTTGTGCTGATGGTTGATATAGATTGTATCAGTTGCACACAACCTTAATTCCTTGGGTACTAGAACATGCACACCTGCCAGTGATATATGACATCTGTCAATGCATAATGCATTGTAGCTGGTTTATTTAAATGGTCAAATAATGCAGAGGGTAGGTCTAGTTCCACAAGCACATTATGTACCAGTTTGCAATTCACTTGTAATAGTGTGAACTGATAATGAAAGGGAAATGTATTAGATGCATCTTTCTCCAGTACTTGTACATGGAGATACAGTCACTGACAGACTGTAGCATATTGCCAACACACCTGTACTTGGGGAGAGTTATATAAAGTCCACTGATGACTAGAACAGCAGAGAAAGACTTCAATCATTTGTTGCTGATTGTTTACCTTGGATTGATTTCTGGATCTGTAATAAACACAATGAGTGCATTACCAGCATCATCTTCATCAGATCTGCATAAGGTAATATTCTGCACAAGTACTATAGAATGAGCTTTAAATGGATATAAATACAAAACTATTCCAAATTAAAGGGCTGACAAGGACTACATAAAGATACATCCACAGGAGCTGAAAATATCACCAGTCAGGCTGAAAAATTTCCACAATGGCTGAAAATTTTAATTTTTGATTCCTGAGCCTCAGACTTCTGAAACAAATTTATGCAGGGTTTGCTCATCTGACTCAAGTCACAACATTTCATTTAAGTTAAACCAGGCATGTAATACAGTAGATATTATTTTGAACAGTACTTAGCTACAATGGTAAATATATTTTTCTGTTGTATCCCACTGTGTTATATCTAACTTTTGTCTGTATCTTCATCTACATTGCTGAATATACCCATTGCGTTTCATCTGAAACTGAGTCTGCTAAACTTTTTGAAAGGTAAATTTAATCTGGTCCAAAGGTCAAAGTCGTAGGTTCTGGACCTTGGGATTAAGGTATGTAAAGATCCAGATACTGTACACACACTACTGCAAATAGCTTAAAATCTTTTGACCCATTAGAAAAATAGCTTTGTTTCTGCTATTCCCAACAACTACCAAGCTGTGAGGGAATGGAGATGTCTGATCAATATTTACTTATGATGTCTAATAAAGTCAACATATGACAGCCCATTAGGGGCTGAATGGGCTGTCGGCACATTTTATATACTGCACTAATACAGCTAATCAATAGAAATTGATGTATGTACATGTCTTTGTATCATCATCATCAGAAATGTCTATTATTAAACAGTCAAAAGTAAAAGAATAAATAAAGTGGACAAGAAGGTTCCTTATATTATGCATGCCAATCAGAATACAAACTATACAGACCCAGATATGAGGACTATGCAGTTTGGTTGGAGTAATAAGTAGAACAAAATACATAGACTCTAATCTGCCAGCACATTATGCAATGGTAGACCAAGGTCTGTGTTGTTTCTAGTTCGTCTCAACCTTTAGTCAGATATAAACAGTTATATCCAGGAACTGTTTAAAACCAGCTACACTTGAATTTACTGTATCTGATAATGTATATCACACACTGATCTCCATACATTGTCAGCCAGGATTCACTGTCCACTGGCAGATCAGGGTCTATATCATTGTTCCTATTTTGATTATATCAAGATGACAGCTCTTTGCTGCATGCAGTTGTATCTGATTTATAAATATAGGATACAAAGACAGCAATTGTTCAGAAAATGTGTACATTTTTAACAGTAATTTTAACAAGTGTCTTTTCATACTTGAGGAAATATACATACTTAAACACAGTACATTAGTTACTTTTACTAGATTTGAATTTGTAAGATTAGACAGCAAAAACATCATTCTCCTACCCACCTAATCAAGTCTTTAGACAAAATGATGAGTACAGAACTTGGATAAGTGTATAGTCAGCTCTTCCATAACATATTTTGCTATTATTATAATAATCTGATATTGTATACTGAGTCTGCTTATCTGGGTCCATGGTTGTTTGTACTGTGCAGGTGAATGTACTCAGAAAGGTGAGTAAACAAAAGAAACCTGCATTGCTAAATGGTTTTGAATGTGTGTGACCTGTACAGGCACACTGCTGTGAACAAGTGACTACTTATGACTATTGTGTTGAGCTCTACTGGTCACAAGTTTTAGGATGGTCAGTTTATGATAATGCTGTCTGTTGTCCATTGTCAGAATTCCCTGTCTGTTAGTAATTGTGTTTTTTGTTACTTTTCCTGAACTTCTTTGAGGATTGCCATGAAATTTTACACTTGCATTCACCCCAAGGTCTATTTGATCCTGAATGAATATGGTACTGCTCAGACATCCAATATGGTCACAACAGCAGCCATCTTGAAAATCCTATAAAAACTGCATCAGAATGAATAGCAGTCCTATCAGAATAGAATTTTCTAAAGTCTTTTTAAATCTAGATGATCCTAAATGAAAAATGTTTTTAGTCTGGTATCCACTATGGCTACCTTGGCAGCCATGTTGACAATATTTTTTTTTATATAGCTGCTTAATAATGGAAAGTGGACTAGGGTTCCCAATAGAACACTTGTATGATGTCTGGTAATAAATGAAAATGGTGCTGATCCATTATGATTGCTACAGCAGCCATCTTGACTCTGGTGTTTTTGCTACATCAGAAAGGAACATATATAAGCCTGGGGCTTTTACAGGAAGACTTCTTGTGCTATGTGGACTGGCCTGAGTAAAAAATTATGCTAATTTGAGTCCAGTATGGTCATCTTGAAAATCTTACTGTTATTCCTCACAGAGGTGAAAGTCATATCAACATTATATTTTCAAAGACATCCACTTGTCTAGGACTAATAGTTGAAGAAAATTCATTGTACCTTTCACTTGCCTTGATTCAATGAGATTTACAAGTTTAATCCATAGAAAGAAAAAAGAGAAATAATGTACAAACTTGTTTGTTTCTCAAAGGGCTTACAATAGCATTATTACTTATATCAGCAAGAATGGAATGAAATTTACTGGAATTCACACTTGACTTAACGTCTTCTCTCAAAACAATTTAATCATATGAGAGAAAAAAATTTGAAAATTGCTATTTCAGGTCTTGAAATGTATTCATTATTACAGTCATCTTTGTCAGAAACCAGTAACATGACTGCACTTTTACATTTGAGAGAAGCTGTAATATATGATTTTGGAGCTCTACAGGAGGTCTGGAAATATTTCTTAGTCTGGGAAAGGTCTGGAATCTTTTAAATTTGTGCCAGGAACCCGAAAGTCATGTGCTTAAGCCTGTACTTGTGCTAGACACAAAGTTCAACACCATTCTTCTGGAGTGCACACATTTCTATATCAGGTGATAGTTTTCCATAACAGGATGGGCTGTATGCTGCAATAAAGAGAGCCATATTATTTTATTTTCGAAACTTTCATATTTAGTTTTTATATTTCCTTTCTTTGTGGTGTGTCTTCAACTCTTAAATTCAGAATTTCAAAACATTTTCATTATGTGATATTGTTTGTCATAACTGCAAAACATATTTCCTTCAATGATTTAAGCCATGGATAATTGTCAGTCGAATGTAACTGAAAGTGCCTGTATCAGTTGTGTCATATTGGACACATTTTACAGCCACAGATGCCAGCAGATGTCTTCTTGGAGAAATAACTTACTTCAGACTCAGTAATAATATTATATTTTATCCCTCCACTTTTGTGTGAATGTTCCTTCTTTGAATTTAACCCATAATCTTCCTTGTGAAAATAAATTTGTAAACTCATTTTATCCACATAATAAAAATGACCTTGCTCATCAGTACTTGTCAGGTTGTCATAAGACACGTCTAAATATAGTATGGCCTTTAACCAATGCAATTGTTTTGCTTAAAACAGATGAAACAAAATTTCAGCATGTGGAAGCTGATCCTGTGTATAAATTATTCAAAATTAAAATCATTACTGTAATTTAATTTGTTCATAAAGGAAACTGACACTAATGTTGGTAAAATACCTTTCATTAATTGAATTGCACTGACTCACAAGATTGAAATCAAAGGGTGTTTCGCTTGTATCTGGATGAGTAGACACAATGTAACAAAGCAGTTTAAATTAATGTTATAGATCATACAAATTTGCTTTGTTTTTTGCATTTTTATTGGTTAATAATTCTGTCACTTAGTCAAAGACCCATTAAAGCTGTAATGGAATGTTCACACATGTGACAGTTATCACTATAGTATCACAGGCATGATGAATAAATGGAGAAAGATGGTTTCAAGCTTTCATCATGCAATCAATGGTCAGATCAAGATAGATACACTGCTTAAAGCAATATCCTATGTAGCTACCATGGTAGCCATGTTTGAAATCTTATTGCTACTTCTCATAATGGAAAGTTGTGTTACTAATTATGGTATCTAATTGGTCCTGGTTGAAAATGTTGCCAATGTGACCATCAAGCATATCTACCATCACTCAATTTGAAAATCTTTTTACTACTAATAAATGGAAAGTCATATAAACATGGGGTTTTTCACTTGAAGACTTCTTGTTGTGTCTAGTTTTTCTTAAATGAAAATGATGTCAATCTCATCTACTATGGTCACTATGCAGGTCATCTTGAAAATCCAGTTATTGTTGCTCCTCTGGAATTTATGGTCATAGTGACATAGGGTTTACACCAAAATGCTTCTTATTATATCTAGTTGGTAATTTAGGAATATCACATGATTTCAACTCTCCACTGTAAAAAAGAAGAAATTCTCTTGTCTTAAATTCCTGAGTGGATTGTCAATATTTATTTTTTCACTAGATGATGTTACTGCCTGAACATGCAACATGTCCACCACAGCAGCCATCTTGAAAGTCTTACAGAATGTCATATTGGCAGCCCTAGAGCCTAGTTGGTCCTATATTAAAATAATGCTTACCTGACCACCAGTATGGCCACCAACTGGACACTGTTGTTGTTGTAGTAGGGTTTAAAACCATTTTTCAGCACAAGATGGGCTGGCTATACATGGTGGACAGTATTAATGGTGGGGGAAAACCCTGGAAAGAACCACCATCCACAAGAAGCTACTCTCAGGCTTCTCACATACCCACCTTGGCTAAACCTGAGACTCAAATCTATTCAGACAGTTGAGATGGCAATGATTGCAAGTGCTTTAAACCACTCCACCATTTACAATGTTGCAATATTGGTCTCTAGGTCAGGCCATAGCCCTGGTGATATAAATTGGAAATGCCTAGATGTGTAGTAGTGTGCCATTGGCACTGTTCTTGTTTATAATTCATACCTATTTGCTAATGACATAGACCCAGATCTGCCATAGCTTAATGCCAAGACAGGTCTGTGCTTTTCTGATGAATAATTTTCCTTTCAAACTGCAGACTAAGATATACTGACATTATATAACAGCAGATCCTGGACAGTGCAGTTTGTAGTTGGTATAAATGCCATCTGTTTGCTTGTGTTAAATGCAGACAGCATATATACAGTACCTGGTTGCTTGAGCTAAGTGCATACTGTAAATATTGACCCCTTGCTGCCTGGGCATAATGTACCATGCAGGTCAGGGTCCATGGTGTGTGCTAGATAGAATTGGATCCAATGGCCCAAGTTGAAATGACCTATACTGTTTGCATTTGGGAGTGTTTGGACTTGAGCTTGTGAAAACAGTTATTAATCTTATGAAATATCTGGTTATTTGTTTACCTAGATCACCATTGGG
Organism: Potamilus streckersoni; assembly: GCA_016746295.1. Classification (NCBI taxonomy): domain Eukaryota; kingdom Metazoa; phylum Mollusca; class Bivalvia; order Unionida; family Unionidae; genus Potamilus; species Potamilus streckersoni. Next base: position 124,411 of record JAEAOA010001738.1, on the reverse strand, counting down.
TTTTATTGTATGGAGCCAGTGTATATGATAGTTAAGGTTGTGCTTTGTTTGATTCAGCTTTTTGAGTCTTCTGAAAATGGAGACTGCTAACCCTCTGTCTTAAATTAAATGTATTACATACTTCTGTGATTACTTGGGATTAAACATATTTTGTAGTAGCTCCCTGCAGTTGATCTCATTTTATTCCTATCCATAATGGGTATTTATAGATAATCTGATTTCTCTCCCTGAAATATTAAATATTTGTTCATGCTGCGTTATATTTCTTTGCTTTTTTGTGATTACATTAGTTTTGTTTGGCACTGAGGTGGCTTTTGGTAGAATGGATTTGGTTAAAGGCTGTTTATTGATTGACTGCTGATAACATCTTTGTTATGTTTTGTTGTATAGAAATCTGTCTTGATCTAGGTTGATTAACACAAAAGAGATGCCAGTTAGGTACCCAGCTGTCACCATGAAATCCAGGTTAAAAGATTGAGAACATCTACAGTGTCATGGATATACTCTGACCAAGTAGGAATAGATGGCACACTGGTGGGGGGAGGGTTCCTATTAGGAGTAATATCCATGATGGCAATTGAACAGACTAACCAGTTTTTGTATGAAAACACCAGTCTTTGTAGTTTGTGACTTTGATGTTAATTTTCCTTTATCCAGAGTTTACAACTGGGAGCTTTGTTCAACTTGAAAAGGTATCCATTACATCCTTGTTCAAGGGAAACAATCATTGAATTCCCTGAGAGAAAGATGATAGCCTAGTGGGATATCTTGCATGTATATAGAGACAAAATTGTCATTTTACCTGCACAGGTAGCATATATTGTACACTCAAGTATTATCTGATAGTTACAATTAGGTGATATGTCTGAGAGATTAACTTTTGTCCAATGTTTGATTTGCAAGTGAACCTCACATCAGAGCTGGCATGGGAGTAGAAGAATAAAGGTAGTATTTACACCTGCTAAATTATAGGAAATCTGATAAATAATGAGTTAGGTGCAGTATATGTATGCTTGCATATAAGTTGATTGAGATGTCTGATCAGGGGTAAGTGCTGCTTGCAGTTAGACACAACTTGAAAGCAAGTATATACAGCAGGTACTCTTACTCTTTCATGGGGTAGGTTGTATTCAATCAGATTTCTGTTTGAATTATCATATAACCAAAAGTGATTATTGTTTTGTAATGAAATATCTGAGGGAGATTTGTAAGGATTGGTATCAGTACATGTTATGTTATGCAAAATATCAAGGTGTTTAACAGTACAGCCCCAGGAAGTGATTGGTCAGCAGTACTTTACTAGGACTGACTGATGATGGATCCTAGGTTTGGGACTCTTTGCATGGTGAGGTTTTTATCCCCACACCTTGGCAAGAGGATAATGTAATACCTCCATCTGCCTGAAACCAAGGTCATAAACAACATACCTTGCCCATATGGTGACCATCAATGAATTTTTTGTAGAGTGTTTGAAGGATACAGTATTTTCCCCAGATCATCCAAGAGGTGCCATATGTAAATTTTGTTGAAAGTTTTCAGTAAATTTTAATTTTTATTATTATTATTATTATTATTATTATTATTATTATTATTATTATTATTATTATTATTATTATTATTATTATTATTGAATAGAAGCTTTCTACAGTCAATATTTGCTTACATTTCCTTCAGCATTTAAGATAGGTTTATTATTTGGTATGTGTCTATTGTAGGAGATTTATGATATATGTTTCTTTGTCATTATTTGCAGGAAAATCAAATAGTACCATTATCCTATAGAAAGTTAAGTCATCAGACTTCTATTAATTTTGGTTTTCATGTTCTTAACTGAAAATGGGGTTTTGGCATTGTGGTCACACCAAGTTATATGTAAATTATTTGTTAACCCTTTTTTTGACAGTTTTTCTATAGCTTTCCCAGACTTTGCTTATTCAAGCTGTTTTCATAGGCTTGATTAATATGCTTGTTTGGAGATAGTTCCTCTTCAGTCTTGTAAAAATAGGGATATTTTTCCTCAAAAATATAGAACTTTACAAGTCTTGTCTAATTGCTTTAGAGTAACTTGGTTATATTTTATTAGTTTGGCTCAGAATTTAAATTGGGAGACATCTGTTACCACACAGACTTATATTGTAAATGATCAATCTAAAAGAAATTTTTAATCAATGGTTCACAAACTTGTTTTTAGCACATCAGTAACATTGAAAATGCAAGTGACTATATTTACAGATATAATAAAACTTACATTTCATTCATGGCTGATACTGAAGTTTAGAGAATAATGTAGTTATAATTGATACCACATGTACTCGCTTATCAATGCTACATGTATTCCCTTAAAAGAAGGTCCAGCTGCAAACCAAATTGATCCTGGCATATCAGGGTTTATATCATTTGTTCTGTTTAATTATTTCTAACAAATTGCATGAGTTGGAACCAATTTTTAAGCTAGTACCCATGGTACCAGGACATATCAACATAAATAACAAGGTCACTGCTTTACCTTCCATGGGTGACACCTGGTATTCTTAAGCAGATTTTTTTTAAATGTGTCAAATCACTATATAAAGAAAGAAGCATATTACAGATGGAAGATGATATAAAGTACAAAATGTTTTGGTCACTTGTCCTAGAATCACTATATAAAGAAAGAAGTATATTACAGATGGAAGATGAGAGAAAGTGCAAAATGTTTTGGTCACTTGTCCTAGCCTTTTGATCACTTGTCCATTGCTCTAATCATTTTGCCATTAATTAGTAAACAAATTAAAAAACCCCACAGAAAACAAGGTTGTATAAAGTAGTTATTTAAGAATTATTAATTAGGAAAGATTTATAAATTTGGCTGTGACATTTTTAATTTTGAAAGTTTTTATTCAGTTTAAGACATGAATCCTTTTTCTGAGTTAGTGAATTTGCTTTTATTTTTTTGTTTTTTATAGTTGTGTGAATTTAAAAGGCAAGTATGTGCAAAAAGCACAGAAAAAGGAAATGAAAAGTGAATACATGTATAGATAATATATATCTATACATGTTACATTGAAGCCCAGGAAGAATTTCTAAAGCAAAGGAAAAACAAAATATATGTATTCCTCAAGAAAAAAAGAGATACACTAGTTTATTAATAAGAAGTTTACTTTGAGACAATAAAAACTGGTGATGATGGTCTTGCAACCACCATTGCAGTACCACTATATCAATTGAAGTTTATAAATTGCATTTGTGTGTTATATTCAATGGGGTTTTTGGAGAGTGTGTGTTGCTGGGAATAAGTAAGAATATTGTATATGCGTACAAGTTGTTAATAACATTGACACATATATGCAATTAAATTATATCTGCAATTAAATTAGGTGATATAGTTTTGTATTTGTGGATCGGAGGATGTTAATGGTGGCTTTCAGTGCTGTGAATTGGGTTTTAATGACATTGCATCAAGTTAATTGGTGGCTTTTTAGTGATGTAAATAGAGTTTTAACGGCATTGCATCGGAAGATTAATTGAAAGTAATATCTTGAAAACTAAAAATATTACTGTTATCCTTAAAACTCAAATACAAGATTTCCCATTCTGTTACACTTGTCTAAAGAAATAGCGTAAGTGTATTTGTAAGTTAAGGCAAACAAGCTAGACCCTGATCTGTTGTTACATGCGCAGGCAGATCATGGTCTGTTGTACAAGTTGTAATGATCACACATAACAAGCTGCATAAAACTCAGATCTGCCCTTGCATTATACATTAACAGATTTTGCAGTTGGACTCAACTTGTATGGGATGTACATGAATATAAATTTAGCAGAAAATTTGATAATCCTTGGTGTCACAAGGAAATTAATGACAGGACAATGAATTGAAAATTTTTTAATCAGTGTTTCTTATTGCAAAGGTTTTTTTAAAAAAAAATGGTAGATGGTTTTTTGGGTTTTTTTATTTGTTTCCTTTTTAAACATACATAATAATGATTATTTTATATAATGTACAAAACATTTTAAAGTACTGGGCAAAACTAGTTTTATTAGGTGCACAAATAAAGTTGAGTATTTTCTTTTTTTCTTTTACAATTGGGGGATGGGATACTAGTGTAGCACAATGAGAAAGAGACAGCTGACAGTAAACATTTATTTTGCCTCTGATTTTATTGTTGAAATTGTTGATGTTCACCATATGGGAAAGTGTTGCATTGACATGTTTTAAGAATAAAGCAGTCTGTGATCAGTTTATTACTCCAAACAAAACTACATAGACCTCAGTTTGCATGCAGACTTTACAAGACTGATACAGATTAGTGCAAATTGCAATAGGATCTGACTTTACACACGCTAGTATAATTTCCAGTATATGTTGTTGACAAATTGGCAAGGATGTGCATCACAATATTATTAAAAGAACTTATTCATTTCAGTATTTGTAATTTCTTAGGAGTAATACTAAAATGTTTGGTAAATAATTCTAATTATAATTTAGAGTTAACAATGAATTTTTATTGTGTGTTTTGTGTTAGGTGGACACTCATATTGTTCTTTAAAGCTCTCAGCCAGAGCTAAAGAAAACAGTCTACCCCAGATGTCAGATGGTACTTGTACAGTAACCTATAATTGTGTCTTAATTGTGTTGAATCTCAAAAACCCTCATTCTCTTTTTATTCTAGTCCATGTTATTGGAAAGCTAACATACCATTCATTTTTCTGGTGGAAATGTGATGTCAAAATTTTTGTTATGGACTTAGTTTTTCATAGATGCATGACCTCATTGTAAAGACAGTGGTTTTCATGGACTTTCCTTGTGTGTGTGTGTGTATGTATGTACTGTTGTCAGTAAAGTATTGCATATTTTTCTGATTACATTTTTTTCGTTACAGAATTTTTTTCAAGTTCAGTTCAGGCTAGGGCAGAAGTAAAGTAAGATAACCAGAGCATTTTAGTGAAAACAAAACTGGATTACCATGATGTTGCCTGGCAAAGAAAACCTGACTCATGAAATGAATGGCAATAGTGTGAAGTTGGAGCCAATAACAGAAGTGAAAGAGGAATTGTCTGAGGAGGGGCAGAATTGTGTAACCATAAAGTCAGAGCCAGGAAATCCAGGAAGTGTTGGCAATAATAATAAAATGTCCAATGGGGATACAACAGGTAGATCCATATATTTGGTAACACCTTGCCTTTGTCTTCAGTTTCTGACAGGAGACAGACATAAGCAGAAGATCAGAAATAATAGAAAGATAAATATAAACAAAATTATGGACAATTTTTTTTAATGTTTACAATGTGATATTGTGCATATTTATTGAATTATGTCAATTGGTGATATTAGTGGGTCAGAGATGGTGACACAAATATATTGTTGATTGCAAGTATGTTACAAATGGGATAAAAAGGTTTTTATAACTTAGTTTAAGTTGATATTATTGCTTTTTTCCTGAACATTGATAATTGTACCACTGGTAAAATCTCTTGTTAAATAGATTTATGCTGACTGGTATCCATTTAATGCAGTGTGTTTAATATCATGCTAGAGACACTATTTGCACAGTTAAAGTCATTATTTGTTATTCTTTTGTTGTAGTGATTTTTTTTTATCAGATTCCATCTCCAGTGGGTTATTAGTCAGGAAGTTATTTGACCCCCTTTAATTACTCACTCATCTCCAAGTAAAAATGACTAAGGAAATGGCTGATTGATCAATAAAAGTTTTTGAGAAAAATGGAGCACATTGAATTTGTCTCGAAAAGTTGACATAAGGTTGGACATCATCAGTAACTTGAAGCTAGCTTTGAGTTTTGCATAGTACTACAAATTAAGCACTGGAATTTTTTAAACCAGACTGATTTAGCCTTTATGGCTTTATGATCACTTGCCATTAGCTTATTGCAGCACATACCAAGCATGTGTTGACTGATTTGCTGATGATTTAGGTGTATGTTCAAGTTTTGCATTAGAGCCCTGAGTGACATAGTGGTCTAAATCTATCACTGTTACAGATCACTGTCATCTCACCTTGTGTCTGTGTGTGTTTGAGTCACAGGCTCAGCTAACATGTGTACATGAGAAAGCCTGCAAATAGCTTCTTGTGGGTTTTTTTTTTTTTTTACATTTTATACAGTTTTCCAGGATTTTTCCACCACCAGTTATACTGGCTGCCATGTGTAATCTATCTTGTGCTGAAAAATGGTATTAAACCCAAATACAACAATTACTGAATCACTAGTTGTAGTATTCAAATGAATGACACAGCACAAATTCATGAGATATTTTTCCACCCCTCAAATTGGACCATTCATTTCAAATTAAATCTGCATCCAGATAGAATAAAATCGTTGTGATTCTGTTGTTTATTTTGTTTGTTGTGTTTTGGTTAATGTTGATTTGAATTTATTAAATGTCGGTGGAGCCTATAAATCTGTCCATCAGTAATTTGGTTTCCACCAGGTCATTTAATTGACTGAAGTTTGATTTCCATGTTCCATAACATCCTGTTCAGGAGATTGCTTCCTGTTTGCCCATCATCCTGACTTTGGTTTCCACAGCATAAATTTATTGGATTTAAAATGGTATGGTGGCGCTCACCAGTTATTATGTACTTTTGAGAGAGTGATGTATGTAAGGTGAAGTTGTTTGCATTTTAAACATGCACAGTGGAGAGAATGTTGGCAAACCTATATACTACTTTCATGTAATGTGGATGAAATTTCTTTGGATATTGTACTTTTGGAAATTTTAAATGATCTTAGGACACTGCTAACTAAAATGACTGCTACCTTGTGCTCCAAAAATCAACCTAAATTTGTCTAAAGTAACTATTCTTGGCAGCTATTAAAATATGGAAAATGAATTTTGCCAAACTAGATAATACCAGCTTCTAAAAGTGCAATGACTGAATTACCAAATACATAAAATGTAAAAAAAGTTATTGGCTCTTTTTTTTTTACAATTTACCTCTGAAGTTCAAGAAGTGAAAATGAGCAAGTAGAGCTAGCACTTTTTTGAAAGGTGCACATCTGCAATAAGGCCAAGCTGTATACTCTCTAACCTATATTACACCCATCAATCATACATCAAAATAAAGGGAATTAAAGGTTCTTTGAACAATACCTAAGATATACAAGGTCTCTTTTAAATAACCAATATAACTAGTGAGGAAACCCGGGGTAACTCTTTTTCTTTAAAATTTTAACCCTATGCTAAATATGAAACTGTAGAGCGCCACCTTAAAAACAAATATAAACATTTATGCAATTATTTTTCTTATTTTCATATTATTATGTATGATGTTCTGAGTAAAATGGTGCATTAACAATGATTTTATTCATGAAAATAAGCTAATTATGCTTATTTTTGCTCTAGCATACATAATTTGCTATGAGGCATGTTTGGGTGAGTAGTGACCTTCATTATGGGGAAATTAGAAGTCTTAGAATATAGAAATAAAGTCAACTTAAATTGAAAAATGTTGCATTAAGTAAAAGAAATACATAGTGAAAATGTTTCATTTCATTTATTTGCAATACAATTAAAAAATAAATGATAACAAAGCAAATTTGCTTTCTTCCATATCAAAGAATTAGTTAATATTTTACCCTTTGACCTTTGACCTTTATGAACCTCACTTGTTATATCTCTTTTATAACTGTAAAATTTATTGTTGACATCTTAGGAATAAATATGGCTAGTTTCATGTTCCTGTCTATCAGCATAACATTGGTTGCTATGTTGACAAAATGCAATGCACATTTTTTTAAATAGTTCACTTTTTATCATATGGAGGGGATGCTGTAACGGTTTAAGACTCTGACTCTAATAAATGCTGTTCTGAGGGGAAAAATATAGGACAATTATTACAAAGGACTGTTTTGATGCTTGCGACTTAAATATTTCAGCCATACAATCAAAATTAAATCATACAATAATAATATCTATATACTCTTTATGGTGGCTCTCACCAGTTATTATGTACTTTTGAGAGAGTGATGTATGTAAGGTGATGTTGTTTGCATTTTAAACATGCACAGTGTAGAGAATGTTAGCATACCTATATACTACTTTCATGTAATGTGGATGAAATTTCTTTGGATATTGTACTTTTGGAAATTTTAAATGATCTTAGGACACTGCTAACTAAAATGACTGCTACCTTGTGCTACAAAAATCAACCTAAATTTGTCTAAAGTACACTATTCTTGGCAGCTATTAAAATATGGAAAATGAATTTTGCCAAACTAGATAATACCAGCTTCTAAAAGTGCAATTACTGAATGACCAAATACATAAAATGTAAAAAAAGTATTGGCTCTTTTATTTTTTTTCACAATTTACCTCTGAAGTTCGAGAAGTGAAAATGAGCAAGTAGAGCTAGCACTTTTTTGAAATGGTGCACATCTGGAGTAAGGCCAAGCTGTATACTCTCTAGCCCATATTACACCCATCAATCATACATCAAAATAAAGGGAATTAAAGGTTCTTTGAACAATACCTAAGATATACAAAGTCTCTTTTAAATAACCAATATAACTAGTGAGGAAACCCGGGGAAACTCTTTTTCTTTAAAATTTTAACCCTATGCTAAATACGAAACTGTAGAGCGCCACTTTGGTTTCCACAGCATCCAAATAGAATAAAATCGTTGTGATTCCGTTGTTTATTTTGTTTGTTGTGTTTTGGTTAATGTTGATTTGAATTTATTAAATGTCAATGGAGCCTATAAATCTGTCCATCAGTAATTTGGTTTCCACCAGGTAATTTAATTGACTGAAGTTTGATTTCCATGTTCCATAACATCCTGTTCAGGAGAGTGCTTCCTGTTTGCCCATCATCTTGACTTTGGTTTCCACAGCATAAATTTATTGGATTTAAAATGGTATGCTGATTAAATTGATGAATCATCTCCAGCATTCCACAACATCACTCATAGGAGTTATTCCCCCTGATTGTCCATCCTCCTTACTATGATTGTGCAGCATAACTTTGCCAAGGATTGTTTGATTTCAACCATATTTGTTATGTGGCTTTATATTGGCAAGACTTCTAGCAAGTTCAACATCCAGCTATTCACATGATTATTTTCAGAAGTTATACCCACTAACTGTCTTTGGTTCTGCAGCATTACTTTACTAAGAATTCTTGGATTTAAACCAGATTTGGCAGACACCTTTATTTTTGCATGAGCTTGATTAAATTTAATTTCCAGATTGTACCTTATCATTTGGAAGAGTTATAGTCCATAACTACTTATTCCAATGTTTAAGGGCCTCCAGAGTAAATTGAAGTGAATAGGACCATTTGTGTTGCACCCATCACTATCAGCTCATGTTCTTAATATGACCATTTGTGTTGCACCCATCACTATCAGCTCATATTCTTAATAGGACCATTTGTGTGTTGCACCCATCACTATCAGCTCATATTCTTAATAGGACCATTTGTGTGTTGCACCCATCACTATCAGCTCATATTCTTAATAGGACGATTTGTGTTGCACCCATCACTATCAGCTCATATTCTTAAGGAAATCACATACTTGTTTTTAGATATCAAACCACTTTTTAAGCTCTGACCACTTTTACAGTGTAATCATTAGTCTCTTATTTGGAGGTTTTACTGTTGATCATTCAAAAATCAAGGCCAGAATAACATTTTTTTCTACGTAAGTGTTTCTCAAATATAAAGAAATAAACTTGCAGAATCCCATTTTTAAAACCCACTTATATTATGCACACACCTGAAGTGTGCCCTATTCCATGTCATTGTAGACAACAGATGGGGGTAGGAGCCAAGTTGGGTCTATGTTTAATTGTTCTAGACTCAGCTAAAATATTGGGGTTTCAGACATTTCAACAGATTTGTCTGGGTTAGCTACCATATTATATTCTTGAACAATGCACTTTATTCCAGCTGCCTTGGCATTAAATGACCTACTTCTGTTGCTATGTCATAAATACCATTCAGATTAAACCAGAAATTTCAGAATTAGAAGAAACTATGATAATTTCTTTATCAGTTTCGGTTGTCATTTTTTTTATTTTACATAATTAAAAAAATACCTGAACAACTGTAATGTGTGTTAGATTTACTGGTCATAAAACAAACGAACTTAATGGGATGATCTGTTGTCCATCAATGTGCTATTCATCCTTCCAGAAGCACAAGTTTGTTTGCAACTTCTCCTAAAACCAATCCACCATAAAAGAGGCTGCAGTTACCAAAACTTCACAAAAACATGTAGACAATAGAGCTTCTGTTTATAGAATGGTGCTGATTTGCCCTGACTAAAATTGGACAAAATACATGAAGAATAGCTTAACAGAATTTTGCCAGATTTGATATTGACCTGGGTTAATTGGTTTTCAGGGGTTTTATGTATATATAAGGAGTTTAATGGAATGATCTGTGTTTATATATATATATATATATATATATATATATATATATACACATACATACATACATACATACATACATACATACATACATACATACATACATACAATGGATATCCTTTAATTAGAACAAATAATCCACATAATATAAATATCATAACTGATGGTACGAATATGTGAACAATTACTCAAACACAGAGAATGATAAAAGTCTTGGAAAAAAGAATTAATGGTAAGAGACAACCCCAAAATCTTGACACATTCTTGCCATTCTAAATTAACCTCATTGAAAGAGAGACCCTAGTAACCAAATGTGGTATGAGTAGATGCAAAACTTGTTTAAATTTTATAGAAGGAAATTCAGTAAAATGTAATAATGGTATATATTTAAAGCTAAACATGAGATGTATTACAGTTCAAGAAATGTGATTTATGCATTGATTATGTGTGAGGTGTGAAGCATTGTACATTGGACAGACAAAAACATTAAGTAAGTAATTGACAGTACATAAAATGATAATAAAAACAGAGGAGCCCAGGTTTTTAAAAGTCAGTAAATATTTCCATTACTGTTCAGTCTTTCCCTTATATAAATTATTAACTGATACTGAATCTTTAATTTGGAGAAAAGGACATAAAGACTTTTAATAGCTCAAGCTAATTATACATAAAAATTAACATGATTATTGGAACATTGTATCAACACTGATAAATTTTCATATAATGTCAATAACTTTTTTAATTGTTTCAATGTGTATAGATCATATTTTACACTGTATCAATGATCATTCAAGACATTTCAACATTACAAGTTGAATTTTGTATGCAAGTTTGGTATATAGATATAGTGAAATTGTTAATTACTCACAATCTAAACAATAATGTAATTAATATTATGATGATATGAAATTGGTTTTTTACAAAAGTATTATAAAGGAGTTATGTATTCACCAGAAGAGCATTCATAAAGATGATGCAAAAGTACTGGTAGAATATTGTTTGAGAACTTCTGTTACATTAAATTTTCCTTGTATTATCAGACACATGGACAGATTCATCTTGTTACATACATACATACATACATATATACATACATACATACATACATACATACATACATACATACATACATACATACATACATACATACATACATACATACATACATACATACATACATACATACATACATTATTTATGGCCACTGCTACTGTAAGTAGGAAAATTTTGAAACTTAAGTTTGGTTGCCATGGTGTATCTGCAGGCAAAGGCACTTGATTCCATTTGCCTCTGCAGGTTATATCCTTTCTTGTGTTAGCATGCCATTAAAATACAAAAGAGATTACTTTTGGGAAATTACATTACATTGATAAGGTAATCTCTGCATATTTATGGTCAGGCATGTTGATTAAGATTCCTTAATGTTGAGCCTTCTTTTAGCAGAGGATGATAAATTCTGGTTGCAACATCATTGTCAGCATGAAGATTATATGTTAAAGTTTTATGTGAATGTTGTAATAAGTCATATACCATGGAGTTATGTCATAATGCTTTTCACAAGTTAAACCATGTAATTCACAGGACCCTTTTGTTATAACATGTGCAGTGCAGTCATTTTTTATATTTGCATAAAATGTATGACTAATTAAAAATTTTCACTAGTACATAAATTCTGTACTGAATTGTTACAAACATATCATCATTGAAATAAGTAAGAGTCCTAATAATCTAGAGTCCTTTTTCCAGGCATGGAGTTGGATACCAAATTAAAGACGGAGGATAGCCATGTGAAAATGACACAGCAGAAGCAGCAGAAAGAGAATTCAAAAGGTGATCTGCACACCACTTTTGCAAAATAAGCCCATGCTTTATCAAGTGCAGTAAATGTAGTTTACAACAAATGATTTAGCAAAACAAGTTCAGGCTTACTGAAGTACAGTAAAACTTGTCTACACAGACTACTGTAGTCAAAGTAAATCCAGGCTTACTGAAGTACAGTAAAACTTGTCTACACAGACTGCAGTAAAAAAAAAAAAATCCAGGCTTACTGAAGTACAGAAAATGACTGCTGTAGTCAAAATAAATCCAGGCTTAATAAAGTATAGTAAAACTTGTCTACACAGACTACTGTAGTCAAAGTAAATCCAGGCTTACTGAAGTACAGTAAAACTTGTCTACACAGACTGCTGTAATTAGAATAAATCCAGGCTTAATGAGAACAGTAAAGGTAGTCTACTGGTATTCACAAAAAAAGACTTCCCTTTCCTGTATGTCTCCAGTGAGAGATGAAATGTCTTAATTTACCTGTAAATACTGATTATGTTAAGTTCTCTTTGAAATCTAACTCATTTCACAAGAAAGTATCCATTGTTTGAATGGAACTTATTTGTAGCTACAATTTGCAAATTAGTATCCATTCTGGGTTGCACTTCAGTAGATTACAGAAAGTGGAAGCAAGTACAAAAGACATGCTGCCACTGATTGTTTCTGTGAACTGTGGCCATCAAGTGTCAGTAAACAATTGTATAATTGGTGAGTAGTGTTTCCAGAGGTTAAGTTACAGCTAGAATGGCTTTAGTGCCAATCAACAGTCCAGAGTACTTACCTAGCTAAGTTAGTAATTGACAGATGTCACTGATCCCTTAGAGATGTGAGTAATTTGAGATAGGCATGTCACCATACCTGAAGAAGTTTTGATGTAAAACTTTTCAGTTGATGTGCAAACAGTATATTATAATTTTTTAACCTGGAGTCTATATCATTTCCATGTTATATCTGGAATCATGTTTGAGTTAACAAGTCTTACAATGGGTATGTATGTATTTATGTATTTATGTATGTATGTATGTATGTATGTATGTATGTATGTATGTATGTATGTATGTATGTATGTATGTATGTATGTATGTATGTATGTATGTATGTATGTATGTATGTATGTATGTATGTATGTATGTATGTATGTATGTATGTATATCATGTTTGAGTTAACAAGTCTTACAATGGGTATGTATGTATGTATGTATGTATGTATGTATGTATGTATGTATGTATGTATGTATGTATGTATGTATGTATGTATGTATGTATGTATGTATGTATGTATGTATGTATGTATGTATGTATGATGTATGTATGTATGTCTTTATGTATGTATATATGTATGTACATGCATTTAATAGCAGTTCAGTACAATACTTATGTTCTGACAAAAAGTTAAATTCAATAAATAAATAAAAAATGAATTGCACAAAAGCTTTAGAAGGATAAACCCTTCAAAATAAATGTAAGCCTGAAGAATAACAAAATAGAATATAAAGGAATATGTTAAACCTATCAAACAAATACAAAATAAAGATACTGATAATATATAAAAAGCAGAGCAATTTTGAAATTTCATAATTTCTTTGCAGAATTCTCCCTACAGAGAAGCTGCCCTTGTATTGCAACAAACTAGATCATTTGGTGTACATCAGTTCAATCTATAAGCACAATAGTTTATTCCAAACAGTATTTTGAATGATGTCCACGATTGTAGCTCAGTGAAGTTTCAAGTTAGCATCTTCAAAATGTATGTAAAATTACTCAAGTCATCCAGCACTTAAACACCATTTATGTCAACAATATATGCTGAAACAGGGTGTTTTGTTTACCTCAGATTCTTGTATGCCATTGTGACCTGTGGAAGAATTGATTGGTTTTTTAAAGACTTGTCATCTTTCTTATTCAGTCATAATGTAGTTGACTACCTTTGATTTTTCTGCAGTTTCAAAAAACAGACATGAATATTCATCACAATGCAGTGTGGAATGAACTATATTTGCAAATTCTAGGATCAATGAAAGTGTCATTTTTAGATAAATCTGGAAAATTAAACAGATGGAAATAAATGAATTAAGAGTACTACTCAACTTAGCTTTGATACCCAAGCTAATGTGGCCTTCATCACCTTGCAACAAAACACATCATGACTAGCATGAAGAATAATCAATCTCCGACAACTGTGGTGTATGCAACAAAACTACAAAGTGTTTTTGTAAGCTTGATCTCTTATGGTTTTATGGCTTCACTGTAGACTGGTGATCAAAAGGTGGCATTAGATGTTGTACCCTTGAATACTCCACCAGATCTTGATTAACTTGCTATTGAATAATCATCAAGGGGTGAGGAAGAGTATAGGTGTGACCCTTGCATTTGCTTTTTATGTCATGGAAACAAGATCCCCTCCTTATGAGTCAGTCGTTAACAGACTGAACTGTATCTTTGTTAAAAGGTAGGGACACGTCTGTCAGGTCACTTTTACAACCTTATTTGTTTTATCTCTTTCAGTTAAAGATGAACCTAACCGTAGTCCAGCAACATCCGCAGCACCCAACACACCTCGCAATACAACCCAAGTAGCATCCCAACAGCCACCTTCCTCTACATCCCATGCACCCATGCCCAGTGGGCAACAGTGTATGCCTAATCAGGCACCCTCTTCCATGGATCCCCATTTCATGCAGCAGCAGAGTCAGATTTTCGTATTTACGACAGGAATGGCCAATGAGGCAGCAGATGCAGTCCAATCAGGGCAATATAAAAGTATTCTCTCCTATCACATGGATCAACCTCCAACAAAGAAATTTTTACAGGTAAATACTTGTGCTTTTTGACTTCATGTACCATTTAACTTTTGTTAGTTTCATATGGTACAGTTACAGATGGTACAATCACAGAAATTCAACTACCCACTAATATTATTTTTTTTTTTTGCAGAGTTGATTATCAGGACTCATTGGTCTTGAACAAAGTGACAGAAAAAGAACAAAAACCATAAGTTTTGTAAAATTCAGCAATTATTTCCCTAGAATATAAAGTGAACAATGTAGAAAGAACTATCAGTATTGAAAATTGATTCCCAGATAATCCTAGAATTTCTAACACAATTCCTTATCATTAAGGTTCCAAATAAAAGACTAGTGGTGTTCCAAAATAAATGCAATATTGGAAGTGTTTATGTGCCTCTGATGGCCTATGTATTGGAGATGTGCCAACAGTCTTCTGGTCAATCACAACAGTAATATCCAAGGATATATCCTTATTTGAATTCCACTGTAAATCAGAGAAAAAGACTTTGAATTAAATTATTTGAATAAATAAATTCCAGCTTAAATGGAAAAAAATGGACACATGAATAATACGATTCTGCTCAGTTCTTACAGCATGAATAACTTCTCAATTAACAAGATCATATGGTCCTCTGCTTGACCCCTAGCCAATTAGCATTTTCTTTAAAGAAAAAAAAACTATTGCCTAATGGAAAATTGAAAATCTTAGTTATAATTAAAAGGTCTGTTACTAAAATTATAGTATAAAATGTGGTAAACAGCAAGTTGTCCTGTCATTTTGATGGGAATTTTCAATGATCTGGGCTCAGATTGAGATAAACATATTGTTTACAAAACTAAGAGCAGGTAAAAAATGAACTTGATTTGGAGAAGTTCAAGTCCAAAATACATTTAATGTTCACCCATTTCTAGTCTGGTTCCCATTTTTCAATACAATTAGTACCATGTGTCTTTCAGTCTCTATGACATCTAGCAAAATAAACTTGAATTGTCTCGATGTCAAAAACAGCTGTCATTGTTGAACACCATTTTTTCAGTACACAGTAAACTATGCATGGTGGCTAGTATACAGGTAGAGAATGGGAAGCTACTGGCAAGCATTCTCACTTGTCCACATTGCCCATGTTCAAGCCTCAAATCCATGCAGACAGGCAAGAAGGCATGTGCTTTAGACAACCAACTAGTGAAGAAAGTGAAAAGGCTAGAAAAAGGTTGGGAGTATTGGAGAAAGAAGAATGAACAAGATGACATGCTACACAGATTGATGTTTACAAATGTGATATTTCTATTAAATATTCCAACTTCTGAGGTCTCTTTAAAATACCATAACATTTAATTATGTGAACAAGCCTGGTTTCACTAAAATACATTTTAGGTTGAATGTTTATACATGGAATAGAATGACTCAAGGCTATAGAATTCTTACAAGAAGGATTGAGGATCATTTAGTTTTAAACCAGATGGGTAACATCTAGCACAAATTAAATTTGGTTTCTCACAGTTTGATGTACCCAGTGTAAATATTTTTTTTTTCTATATTCAGAATTAATGTTCACCTATTTATCATGTCGTCACCTTTGTGTAACTTTTGTCCATGATCAAAGGTCAGACTAGTCTTGAATTTTATGGAGAAATGACTTTCTTTGGACAGAAGTGGGAGTCAAACACTGAGAAACAGGATTAAACAAGATTAAAGCAAGAAATGCTCTCTCTCTCTCTCTCTCTCTCTCTCTCTCTCTCTCTCTCTCTCTCTCTCTCTCTCTCTCTCTCTCTCTCTCTCTCTCCATTCATCCATGTGTGTGTGTGTGCTTTAATTTTAATTATGTCCTATTTCTAGGTATGCATTTAGCATTACTTTATTTTCAAGTTGAAAAATCTGTGTTGTGTGTTTGTTAATAAAATATTTTATGTGTATTGTATTCATACTTGTATGTTTCAATTGAGATACATTCAGTGAATTTTGGCCATATTATTTTAAAAGATCATAGTAGAAACTTTACATTGTAATTAATTTAACTGATAAATTAGTCATCTAATTACATATTAATACTGATAGTTTAAAGACCTGTAATTGCATATCAGTACTTATAGATTAGAGTCCTGTAATTGCATATCAGTACTGATAGATTAGTCCTGTAATTGCATATCAGTACTGATAGATTAGAGTCCTGTAATTGCATATCAGTACTGATAGATTAGAGTCCTGTAATTGCACATCAGTACTGATAGATTAGAGTCCTGTAATTGCATATCAGTACTGATAGATTAAGAGTCCTGTAATTGCATATCAGTATTGATAGATCAGAGTCCTGTAATTGCATATCAGTACTGATAGATTAGAGTCCTGTAATTGCATATCAGTACTGATAGTTTAGAGTCATGTAATTGCATATCAGCAAAATAGCTTAATAAACTACTCCTTTTGTATAGAATTGTAGTCAAAAAGATTTTTAAACTCCTTTGAAACAACCCCTGTAACATGTGCATATGAGAAAATGCACAAGTGACTATATACCATCATAATTTCATCATAATTTCATTGTTGCCATTAAAACAATACTGTACCTGTTCATAGACAAGATGCTGAAGTATTACAGTAGATATAACTAAACTAGACCTTTCTTTCCAAATGAATCAACACAACCAGGAACACATTTTGCATCATGCTGCATCTATTTTTTTGAAAAGGGGATTTCCTTAATATAACTGCTCATTTTCTAACTTTGTTGCAGCAATCTATTGATAGTACTGCAAATTTATGGTTTTAGTATTTGCCTTTTTACTTGTTACTAAAATTAGTCAAATTTTATTTTCTTTACTATTTTTTTCTATTTTCACAAAATTAAATGTCAGTAAACAACCTTGACCATACAGCTTGCATTCAAATTCCACAACACATCATTGTCTCATTGTTTCTGACCTACAATGATTAAATATTTTTAGGCTAAATCTTCTATTACATAATATTTAATCTGCTTTCACTTAATTATGTATTTTCTCTAAATCAATTTACTCACATGTTTACCAAAACACATTTTTACTTTGTTTATATCATTAATCTTATTTTCTCTCTGTGGACAGCCACATCCTCTATCAAAATAAATTTTGTTATTTTCTTTTTAATGTTACTATAACATGAGCCCCATAAATTCTAGATCAGACAGTTTTTAACTACTGAGTACCATCTTTCAGGTAGCAATAAGATTTTCAATTGGGATGTGGAAGACCCAATGCAAATATGATCATCAATTCAAAAGGAGTAGCAGTAGCAAGATATTTTCAAGATGGCTGCTGTTGCAGTGTATGGGGATGACTCGGTGTAAAGTTTCATGGCATTTCTCTAAGTAGTTTAGGAGTAGCAGTAACAAACTTCTGCAGACTGACAAATGGACTTTGGATGACAGATAACTAAAAATTTTATACAGGTGCCATATTTATAGCATTTTGCATAGTCAGTTGTGTTTGAATTGAATTATTTGAAGACGGAAAAATGTAGAAGCATTCCAAGTAAACTTCAGTTTATCGAACTCTTTCTTTACATATTACTTCAACACTCTTAATTACTATACCACACCAACAACTTTATTCATACTCTAATATTCCAGTATCAGTCATATGACTCTCTTTTTACTAATTTTCTTTACTATATCCATGTCAATTAAGAGTTTATTTTATTTTGAAATCACCATATCTTAATATTATTTTATCTTTGTTTCAGAAGAATCCACCCAAGATGAGAGGATCTGGAATGCCTATGTACAACATGTCCAACATGAGGAATAACAAGATGGATCCTATGAACAACCAGGTTATTGGAGGCTTTGGCCCAAGTTCTGCCAACAGTGTGGCCCAGTGGGTCCAACAGCAGAATCAAAATCTCCAAGAACAAGGATATCACATACCCAGCTTTCCTGGAAACTCGCCAAATTCTGGAATGATGTATGGTCCACAGAATCCAGGAGGGAACTTTCCAATGCTTCCTGATGGATCCTTTTTTGATCCAGACATGATAGGTCTGAATGGACCAATGGGATATCCCAATATGAACTTGTTACAGAATAAAGTACCCAATGAAAATTTGACTCCTGAACAGTTACAAAGGAGAGAAGAACAGTTAGCAAATTTACGGAAAATTCAGCAAATGTTGTTCCCAGAACAGAGGCAGCACGGACAACAGTTCCCAACAGGACCTGGTCCTGGCCCTATTCCAGGACCTGGCCCAGGCATGATGCCTGGGGACATGCCACCAGGGATGTATGAACAGAGCATGATGGCATCAAAAAGAGCAATGATGATGTCACAGCAAGCAATGACATCACAGCACAATATGATGGATTCACAACGGCAAAGCATGATGTCATCTCAGGAGACATATATGATGTCACAAAGTATGTCCCAGTTTGGCCATGGACCTCATCCACAGAGCATGCAAAACCTAACGCCAGCTCAGAGAGAATGGATGCGTATGCAACAGGATTTCTATAGTGAAAAGAGGAGATTTCAGCCAAGTCCATTGGGGCCTCAAATGGGTCCTGGTATAGATCCACAGGGTCCCTCGCAGGGTCAACCTCCACCTCCATATTCAAGCTCAATTGCTCAAAAGCATCAAAATGCTATGGGAATGGGTTCTCCTACCTCACCTACACTTAATGGACCTCTCAGATCACCAAATATGCCTGCTCAGGGGCCTGACCCCACCATGGACCCAATTTTTCCTCCACATCAACGAAGGCCCTCATTTTCTCCATTGGATCCAAGTATGGGTGGTATGGGGCCAGGTATGCCTCCTTGTGTTGGTAACTATGATCAGGGAATTATGTCAGGTCCCCAAGGATCTCCAATGCACCCCAGTATGGGACAAGTGATGAATGTGGGTGGCAACATGCCATCTGGAAAAAAGAATTCTCAGGCTCATTTACAAAGGGCAGGTAATCCTGAACAGTATCAACCAGACGTTCCTTTGGCAACATCAACCACTAAACCACCTCCAAGTTATGCACAGTCACAATCAAACAAAAGGAAACGTGAGGACATTGAGGAACTGTGTAAAAACTTACAGCCTACACCTTCTCCACACCCGATTTCATACATTAATCAATTTGAAGGTCAGGAATTGACGATCACTAAACAAATCAATACTGCTTATCGTGAACATAGTTCTAATGAGACCCAATCCAACCCTTACACTCCTCAAAACCAGATTCCCCATTCTCCCATGCATGGACCTAATTCAAATAAAGGACCAATGTCTAATTCAAGCCAGACGTCAAGTGGACCTTTATCAAGTCCAGGGCCTATGCCTGGTCCAGGGCCTAGTCCTTTGTCAGCATCGGGAGCTAGCATGCGCTTGTCGCATTACGACCCTATCCCATCCACTTGTGGCAGCATAGCCAATTCTCCAACTGCATCAGTAAGTAAGCCCAGCATGTCAAATATCACATCAGCAACTTTGGCCAATTTAGCTAAAGGGGTGGAAAATTTGTCCAATCAAATGCAGCAACATATGATGCAAGGTGGTCCATTTCACAGTATTCAGATGCAGGGACATGGTAATAATAGCAACAACAATGGTAACAACATTAACAACTCTCAGTCCAGTGCAGCCAATCAAACATCTCATTCAAGTCACGCAATCCCTGCTAGCACACAGACTCAGTCTACACCTAGTGTTAATAACACATATGTCAATGCTACAATGTCGATACAACAGTTAAATATTCAAAGTGTGCATGGTGGTGGGAGTGCACCAGGACAAAATTTTAATGCCTCTATGCAGAATCAGCAGATGCTCATGGACCAGACACAAATGAGTGGAATGCATTCGTCGGCAGGAGGACTGCCTCCAGGTGTACATGATAATGGACCTATGATATCATCTGCATCCATGTCACAGCAAAGTATGATGGGAAATATGGTCCATCCAGGAATGAATAAAATGCCATCCTACTCAAATCCACAATCTTCTCAAATGGCAGGCCCAGTCAGTTCAATGATGCAGCAGTCAACAGGAAGGATGGCTTCACCAAATTATCAAGTTAGTTCAGTTGGAAATGCAAATGTGCAGATTCAGCCAAAGGCTCCAAATACAATTCAGTATCTTCCAGCCAATCCACCAGCAAACCAACCAAGCATGACACAAATGCCAAATAAGAAACAAGACTTGGATTTTATGAATAGATTCTCATCACCTATGAATAGTATGGAAGGAAAAGGTCCCAGTTCTAAGTATAATTTCCCAGGGCAACCAACAAGTCCTATGATGAGTCCAGGACCTGGACCGGTAATGGGCCCAGTTACAGGGCCACATATAGTTACAGGAATGGGTATGGGGCCTGGACCTGAAAGTAATTCTCACTATACAGGTCCTCCTGTGCAAGGCCCAGGAATGCAGCAAGCAATGATGATGAGAAGAGATAGCCCCGGTTTGCCAATGTGTGGAAGTATGACTGCTTTGAGTAGCATGGCTAATTCTGGGCCCATGTCTATGGGTATGAACAGTCCAATGACTTCTAGAAGCACCATGAGTGGGATGGGTAGCCCAGGTCCAATGTCCATGTCAATGACAAATCCCATGACTTCAATGAGTGATCCAAGGACTTCCATGAGCAGCATGTCTGGTATGAGTAGTATGAGGAGCAGTGATCCTTTGAGTCACATGATGGGGGTTCCAGTGGGACCCCCAGATATGGGACCTAGTCCAGGGTCAATGAGTAATATGAACAGTATGGCTGCTAATATTCCATACAACAGTCCTTATCCAGGCAGCAGTCAAGCTATGATGTCACATGGCCCAGGATCACACTTACAAATGCAGGGTGCGGGGCTCAGAATGGCAGGCTCTGGACCAGCAATGAACAATATGCCTATTCAGGGGCCTTACAGTAGACAACCAAGTCCTGGAATTCGAATGTCAGGTCCAGGTTCAGCTGGATCTGGAATGGGCCCTTTAAGTCCCACTAATCCAGGATACAGTGCACAATATCAACAATTTCAACAACAGCTTTATTCTCAAGGACGGCAGCGGCAAATGTCACAAATGGACAGTTTCATGGGTAACCCTATCACTGGTCACATAATGGGCCCTGGGCATAGCCCCCACTACATGGGATCAATGATGCCAAATATTCCAGGCCCTATGTAAGTGGTATGCAGTGTGCATTGTGTAATGAATTTGAATCAATAGTGTGAATAATTTAGTATTAAGTACAGCAAGAATTCTGGATTGGACAGGATCTGGATATGGATCATCACAATTCATTGAGGATTTGTTTTGCATATTTTGTATATAAATTTGTACAATGATCCCATGGAAGCTCTGATTAGTACATTGTGACCTTTTTGAGAATTTTTATATTTATAGAACAAATGTTGAAAAAAGTGATTCACACATACAATCATTAATCATCCATAGGAAAATTATTTTATCTCATTCACATTACAACATGGCTTTAACTCAGATTGTGTGAGAGCGGCGGAGGATCAAAATGAACTCTTATTTTAGAGACAAAATATTTAAATTATTTTCATGCTTTAATAAACTTGTTTCTATCTTTCATGTCAACACAACATTACATTATATATTTTAAGACTAGATCTTTTTGCTTTTTATACACCATGATTGTTACTCTCATAATCATTTACATCGATATTTTCTTTAATATGACTTAATTCAGTCATATTTGACATTCATTTTATGGTCAACCCAAAGTTATGTTGGCAGATGACCTCAAGGGAGGTAAACAGACTTTAAGCGATGAATTGTCATTTTCATCGGTCATTTTATAAATTTGTGATATATGCAGATGTTAAAGATGCAAGTTTAAAACTGCAGTATTGTAAAGGGAGAAGCCCATCCTTTTGTGCAGATATTTTGTTATTCATGAGAAAAATGATCTCGCTTCAGTTATATAAGCATAGGCCACATTGCCTGTACATAGATTTGTGGATTTTTGAAAAGATTCTTTTAAAAATATGCGCCACAAATCCCAGGATATATTTTTACTTATTTTTAACAGACAATCATACTTCATTGTAACATTACTGTAGTTAAGCAGTTTTTCTCGGCAAGCCTGTGGCATTTTAGCCATGTCATTTTGTAACAGCAGTTGAGATGCTGATAATTATGATGTGTCATTCCTGTGACAAGAACAAGTTCATATAGTTTTTAAATAAACTTAAAAATTGTAGTGGTGGCCATGGATGAATTAATCCAAAATGCAGATCAATTAATTCCTTTTGTATATTAGATTAATAAAATTAAATTGTTTACAGTTGTTATTTGTGCTTGGATACAATTCAAGCTTGATGACTGAAAAATTGTTAGTTCTTGGTAAGTCTTCTGAATTAATACAAGCATGCTTTTGTTTGGAAAATGTTTTAGTTTTTTTACAACACTGAATACTAGTGTGGGAAAAGGATTTAGCATGTGATGTGTTATTATAAAAATATAGAAGTTGTCATACATTCAGTCCTGTGAAAGGTTGGTTATTAGAACTGACTATGTGAGACCAGTTAAGTGACTACAATTACCAGTCTACTCTCCCCAGGTAAGTTATTTATTGAAGAGTGGAAGTAACATATTTTTTACCAGCTTTAAAAATAAAATGGTATCTTCAGAGTAAGTGTGGACTGTCCTCGTACAATAAGTATGGACTTTCCACGTACAATATCTAATATTCTTGACAGAATATCCTTTTAATGAATGAAAAATACATGTTGACCCAGAATCAGCACTTGCCAGAAATGTTTTAGAAGATTAATTTGACATAGGCAAAGGGACTTGTGTCCAAAATGGTCATCATTGCAAGGCACTATGGATAAAATGAGAATATTGTCTGGATTTACCCTTGTATCACTGAATTGTTTTTTACAAATACCACTCATACCTATAAGTGTTGCAGCAAATTATCCATTGACTCTTAATGATGGTACAAATTCATACTCATGTTGGATTTGCTGTTTGCTAAAGATGATGCTCCAGCCAAATTTGTATTCAGTTACTTGCACAGGACGCCTTAGATGTGTGAGGTTTGGGTTTGAACCCTGTCTGAGTCATACCAAAGTCTTTTTTTTAAAAAAAAATGGTACTAACAGCTGCCTTACTTGATGCTCAGCAATAGGAGGTTAGTGTTAGGACTGGTCGGCCTGGTGTCAGAATAATGTGACTGGGTGGGACATCACACTATGTGTCTACTGCATAATGCCCTAGTGCTTGATATCACTATAAACTGTCACACTGCATTATAAAATGTCACACAAAAAATGTCACACTGTAATATGACTGAAAAATTGTTAAAGGTTTATTAAAAATATAAATCACACACACTTGCACAGGATTATTGGGCTGTTGTATATCATGGCTTGTAGTTTTAATTTTTAACTTGGTCAAGTTAACATCAGCAACATTAAAGGAAAAGCATTTTCTAGTCTTTTGAGACAACTTTCCAACTAGACAACTTTCGAAACTAGAGAACTTGAAGAAATTGACAACCATTGATGACTACTTTACCTTGTACATAATTGTATGGAAATGGAGCCCAGGACTAGAAATGCAACATGAAAGCATTATTGCTGCACTAAACAGGATACTTGATTGATCCTCTTTATATGCCAGCCACAAAGGAGATTATTTTATCTTCTGTCTGTCCATCAGACTGCCCATTACCAATTTAATTTTTGCACAGTAACCTGTTTTCCATGTTTATCCTCTGCCATCACCAACTTAGTGGATGGCATTAACTTGAAACAAAAAAGTGACCCATTAATTCTAGTATCGAGGATCCAGAAAGAATCCAGGTCACATGAAAATTCCATCATCTACAGTTTACAAACTTTGTGGATGGTTTACACTTGGGGTAAAGATAAACCCATTCGATTTCAGGAGCGAAAGGCAAGGTCATTTAGGTAAAAGAAAAGGGCAATTTTAAAAGCCATTTAGTATAACTAATCTGGAGTCAACAATTAGGAAATCTTCAAAGATCAACAGTCCAGGTCACATTTCCTTGTATAGGTTTGCATGATTTTCTATAATATTGTGTAAGGCATGCAATGGAACACTGGTTGGCATCCTACAAAAATCAAGTCCATAGGGATTAGCTGCTGTGAAATGACCCTGGGGAAAAGCTTATTTCTAAAACTGAACAGCAGTCTGATCTGCAATTTGATACAATTTTAACTTATCAGTGTTTAGAGTAGTAACTTGATATCATAAAGAACTGATCAGTAAAAATTGAATTGCAGGCATGTTATGTAATGACAGATTGCCTTGACTTCACAGTTGGCAGGGTAATATATTCAAGGACACTAAATGCATGCATAGTAGCATCAATTAAAAAAATATAACTGTATAGATTCATGTCCTCTTTCATCCCTCATGGTGTCTTTCGAAACCAGAGGAATGAATGGTTCTTTATACACCTACCCAGTAGTAGGGCATGGTTGACCAGTGGGTCTCAGTGACCTTTATTATGCAGTCTTGAACTAAACTTTATTTGCAGAAACCATTATTTTCTTATTAGACTCGCAATGGCTGTGACTTAAGAATCCAGAGGTTTCTTATTGCAAGCCACCCACAAAAGATGGTCAAGAAAATTGTACAAACCGATTTTAATTTTAAAACGTTATAGTTTCTGCAAATAAGATGGGCTTCTCTTTTTATCTTGTATTTAGCAAGGTAGATTAAATAAGGTCAAAATACAAAATGCAGGTTCCTCTAAGCAAGTTTTTAGTTTCTTTGCAAAAGTCAATGGGACTGCAGACATTTTTCATTTTATTTTATTTGTTCAGATGGTAATGATAGACCAGACCCTATAATTTGCATTATACAAGACATTCATTTATGGTGGTGAATAATTTCTTGCAGTAGTAAATAAGATAATACAAGTTAATGGGAATATACAGGACAGTTCATGAATGATGTATGTGATGTACATTGGAAACAGTCACAGTTGACAAAGAATAAATTTTTTAAACACTTCATTAAAACTAGCATGATTAATATATGTACCATTTGTACTTGCTCATAATGCAAATGCAGCTGCAAACTGTACAAATCTGCCAATGCATTATTCAATGCCAGGTCATGGTCTGTATTGCTTACAGTTGGGCTCTACTTATCAGCAAGTATATACATGTATTAGAATGGCAGGGGTGTTTCTTTTCTTCTTTTTTTGCAATCATTCTTGTGTTTCCTGGCAAAACAAGTTTTTGATTATGCAGGTTGTGCTTTTTTTTTAAACCACACTGGTCAGTATTTGGATAAACCACAGAAAACACTTCAAGCTGATTATTTCCAAAGGACACTGGTCAGCATTTTGGTCAAGCCATAAAAAAAATTATACAGTACACAGAAAGGAATACAGAAACAAAAATCACTTGAAACAATAGCAAAAACAATCAGTGAATTCATTTACAAGACAATATATTTTATCATGAAATGCAATTAATGTTGAATTTTGGTTGTAAATTTTAAATCAAAACTTGTTAAAGTTTTAAAATGCTGTCAAAAGTAATTCTACCATCTGCTTTATTGAAGGACAAATTGCAGTAATATTGGAATGATACAGCATCATGCCAAATAAATATTTAAGAAAAATGGTACGTTTTACAGCTCAAGTATATGTTGTGTTGCTTCAAGGATATTGCAAAAAAGGGGCCATCTTCCTTACTTAAAAACATGACATTATCATTATCTTTCACCATTATATGTTTGGTAATTTATACATTCTGTCAGAAATACATTATTCTATATAAGCTTGATATGTACATTACACATAATTTCTTTGGCATTTTTTTTATTTAAAAAGGAGTGATTATTTTTAGGTCCACTTGGATTCAAACGTGTTCATATCTCAATGGCAGCACAATTCTTGGTGCTAAAGAACCACAACCTTTCCCAGTCTTGGATCCAAATGCTTGATTTAGGAAAAAATGTCTGCCAGTGTTAGAATTTCAGAACTTTCTTGACATTTTTTTTTTGTGGAATGTCTTCCCCCCCTCCCAAATTTCTGGTTCTTCAGTATTTGTCCTGTTGTACAAGATGGGTTCAAACATCCACATATGACATAACTTGGTTTTATCTGCCTTGTCCAATCTGATTATAGGATTATCAGAACCTCATGGATTCCTATCTATAAATCCTCCATATTATAAATTGTGTTTTTGATGAGTTGTCCTTGACAATAAATCATGATTTTGATGAGTTTGTTGATCTTGACAATATATTCAAGATTGGTTTCTGAGCAATATTTATGTGAAAACCTGATACACAATTTGAATTGTGCAAATAAGTAGTGTTGCAAATTTGAGCCATATGCAGTTTGGTAGGTCTATGCCAAAGTTTGGAAAAATGTTCAGATCTCTCCTTACTGTGCCCTAGAAGCAACACTGATATAACCTAGTTATTGGAAAGTTTAAATTACCTTCTTCCATAGTTTTTTATACTAAATACAAATAAACACACATACATGAAAAGTTTGCTCTTTCATTATAAACCTGTTCATGGAACCATAAAAATGATCTGCATTAAAAGTGAGGATTTCCATTAGATGTCAGAGAACTCCATAAAAAAAAAATATGGTGGATGTTACAACAAATCTTGTCAATTTAAACACAAAAAAAAGAACATGAAACCACATTATGATTGGGGGGGGGGACCAGGAAGAAACCATGGATAAATTAAGTAACAGTGATGAAAAATAAACTGACCAATTTAATTAGATTCATAACCAATGCCTTGAAAGAATTGTAATGGTATTGCTTGTGTGTGTGTGTCTGTGTGTTGCCTTGTCTTAAAGAAAACAAAAATTGGGTGGTTTTTTTTTTTTAGGAATTCACCATTTGAACATCAGGCTTGTACATCACATGTATAAATAATATTTGAATGGGGCAGAAGAAGGTAAAGTAAATCCTCTAAGATTAGAGATGAGCAAAATTATTTCTAGGAGTTTTAAGAATGAAACAAGGTTGGCGTAATCTTGTGTGTACTTGTTACAAGTCGAGCTCAACCATTAATGACATGGATCCTGTTCTGCCATCACATAATGCATCGGGTACATCAGGGTTTGTCTATATTCATCTGCTTACACCTAACAAATTGTGTAGACCCAGATTTGCAGGCACATAATGAGATGGCTGTATCTTTACAATTTACAGTTGAATGGAACTTGTAGAGGTTTATATACAGTAATTACACTAAAAGTACTGTAAATATTTACATTTCTATGGTGGAGAAGGGGGTAATTACCTCTGTCTTTATTTTTTCATTTTGTGGACAAGTGAGTAAAGTTGTAAGGGAGCAATATTTTCTTCACAGGCTTATCTATAAATTTGTAGAAGTTGTGAAATTTGCAAATGTCAGTACAAGCCTGTTAAACTAGGTTCACAGTATTCCTAATTGATGAGGAAAGATGTCCTACATCTTGTGATTTTTCTGTATCACAAAGATTCAAATTGCACTTTGACACAGCTAGTTTACATTTCTTGATTTCCTCTTTAGTTTGGTTGTTTTACTTTAATGAAATACGGTTAAAGCTTAAGTAAAATTTGATTTTATCAGTTAAATGTTGCGGTAGTGATGGTTTATTTTTTTAATATCTTATTTCCAAAGTTTTGCCATTCTCATACAAAGAGGAATTTTAACTTGCATTATATACTTTTTATATGTCCATGGATCTATTTGTGACAACCCTCTGTCTTTATGGTCTGTTCCAAAGTCTATTCTCAAGTTTAGTTTCCACAAAAAAACTTGACTTCTCCAACATCAGATGTTATGAGACTTTTAATAGTTTGCATTTGAATTAAGAAAGAAGCCTATCATTGTTGGGTCTAAAGGTGAAGGTCACTAAAAGAACAAAAATTGGTTTTCACATACGAATCTCTCTGTTCTCAACCTTCACCAGATTTTGTGGATGGCTTTTACTTTGGGTAAGGAAGAAGCTTGTAGAGTTAGGATTCAAAGTTACTTCCAAAAAAAGATTTCTGTATAATTTTAGGGTCAAAATGCCAAAGGACAAGGTCATTGGGATGCTACAAATAATGGGTTTTGCATAGTAACTTCAGTCATTTTGTACATTTCTTGATCAAACCTTGTGGATGGCTTGAACTATGGATAATACAAATATCTTTTAATCTAAACGTTAAAGGTCATGGTAAGTTTAATAAGAAATTGTATATGCACAGCAGGTTTTGTTCAAGACCACATACATTGACAAATCAATAAGGACAATTATGCTCAAATCATTAAAACCACTGACGCTCAACTGGTACTTATATAGAAGACTATAAACACATGGTTGGCCTTTAATGAGCTGTTAACATTGTATTCATAGCTGTTTTTGTACACAGGATAGATATTCTTTATGATGTGCAAAATAAGAATGCTGATTGATGCCTACTCTTTGGGAAACGGCCTGATTACGGAAATATGATTGTTTGTGGTAAAATCTGGATTTTGGTTTGTGTTGGATTCGGATCCAGGTTTCATATTAGATTTGATGGAATTCATCAAGGAACCAGACTAATTTGACCGGAGTACCTCAGACATTTTAGACTATACTTTGTGATTCCATACTTCTGCATAATCAAGCTGTTTTTTTATTAAAATGGCGTCCAAGAAGCCAAAAGGAACAATAAACTTCTTAAAACGTTTTAATAGTGCAGAAGAATAAATGGAAATACTCAAGATTCTTAGTGGTGGGAAAAGCAGGAAGGTTAACAATTACATACATGATGGGAAAGACGATTGCTGTCACCACAGGCTAGGAAAAATTTAATTTTACACCCTCAACATCTTGAACTCATTATGGCCTATTATCTTGAAGAATAGTGTATGGATGCATTTCCAGGAGAGAAACACAACATTCCAAAGTTAGGTCACAGTGACTTAATTTTAAGGCTTGAATGACTGGCATTGTCCTCTATACTGGTTTGTATATTGTCAGCTTTAAATGTGCTCCAGTTGGTGAGGGGTTTCATGTCTTGTTATAAAAATACTATTACAACATCCTAGCACCAAGTTCCATTATATATATGATGATAAATTTATAGTATAAATTGTGTCATCCAGGATACCAGAATGTTTGGACATTTCTTTATTGTTCAATCAATAGCATTTGAAAAGGACACAGTTCCATTTTAATTGGTTTGCATACAATTATTTCTGTATGCTTCATTTGTCAACAGAAGTTACTCATTAGACTAATAAGGTTCAATATTGTTGTTGTTGGGGTTGCAAAATGGATTTGGGTGTACAAAATTGTGTTTTGCAAAGTACTTGCATTTTTCTATGCATCCAATCTGTTTTTGTCTGCTCCTTCATATTGACATTTTTCATTCATGAAGGTTTCAGTTCCTTTAGAATCATGAACACATTCTGTGTTAATGACAAGAGTTCAGCATTACTGAACTGATTACGTGACCTTTTGGAAAGGTCATATTGTATACATGTAAAATTGATCAATATCATTAGTTGTAAAAATGGGTTGCAAAAAATCTGCTTTTTGTTTCCTTTAATTATTTTGTTGTGACATTGATATTTTTTACACAAATGAACAATGAAAGATTTTTACACAACATAATGATTGCAATTTAGTTTTCATTTACATTGCTCAGTATACCATTGAAATATTGTATTGTTTCCTGTCGGAAATTTTGCAATTCTTGTTTAGAATTTTACAGGATATTCACAAAAATAAAGTATGAATTACTATAATTGGTTCTTGTGTTGAAAGTTATGATTAAGGTCCAAAATAGAAGTATTAAAGACTTAAAAACCAAAAAAAGATTTCACCTGAAGGTTTCATTAGTAGCATTGAAACAAGCATAACTACCATATATGCATACTTATAAGTCAAGTCCAAATGCAACCAGGATAGATCCAGATCTGTAAATATAATGACTAAGCAGATCTATGCAGCTGATCAGTAAAACTAATAATATAGACCCCAATCTGCTAGTGTATCATCAGACAGTGGCCAATGATTGTAATTGGGTCCAACTGTTAAGGGAATATATACGGTAAGCTTATTTAATGCTTAATGTGGGGAATCAGTTTTATGGATTTCATTGATGGTGCAAACAGTAGTGAGCATTTTTTAAAACAATTGAGACTGCTTTCAGAAAATGTATGTCCTGACAAAAATGTCACTTTTGATATCCTTGTAATTAAATCATTAATAATCATAATCATTCTCAAAGTTAACTGTACATTTAGATTTAAGAGTGATATAGAAGATCCAGACAAATTAGCCAATGAGGCTGTAGAAATTTAATTTTATCTTGCATATTGGTTCTTTAAAAAAGTTTGAATTCAGATGTGAAGCTGTTTAGTTTTTATGTGTAATAAAATGTTAGAAAATTACTTGCATGTTAATAATAAGATCTGGGTATTTTTTTTAAATCAACTGGTGGAGGGGGCATAACTCTGTCAAATGATAATTGAAATAACTTGTAAACTTACCAGAGATCTTGTTTACATACATTTCTGTATCAGGTGTAATTAAATTTACCAAAAATTGTGAGCTCTAGAGTTTTAAAATGGTGTTTCTGTATTTTGTGTTGAAAAAGGGCCGTAACTCTGCCTAAAAGTTATGGACAGGATGCTTTTCAAACTTGCTTGAGATGTTGAGAAACATCTTACATAATTAGGTTTAAATCACAGACATGGACTAGATGTTTTATAAAAGAATATTGTATGTTTTATATAATTTAATATCTTCCTAAAGCTTTTATATTTTTCAGACATTATCTGTAGTTATCACCATACAGTCACTATTTTGGTGCAAAATACTGATATGTTCAGGTATACATCAATGGTTTCCAATTAATGGATATCCAGCTCAGAAAAGCTCTTTAACTTGTCAAAGAATTATCAAAGTTTGGGCATTTACAGCCAGTACTTGATGAAAGAAAAAATATAAAATTTAGTTGTAAAAAAAAAATGGGAAGGGGGAGGGGGTGCCTAATGGCACAGCAACACAAGATTTGGAGTAAATTGTCTTGCCCAAGGCCACACCAAAGTATTTGACCCAGTGGTAGGAATTTAACCTACACCCTTTAAGTCACACATCCAGCATGTTAACTATCCAGCCATTGCTGCAGCTCTGGCTTATAATTGAAGTGATCATAGAAGTTAAATTAAGTTTCTGGAGTTTGTGAAACTTCAGTCATGTGAGATTGCAGTTTGTCATAGGGATCATTTTGGTGCCTGCCTGAATCATTTGTATAGTTAATCCAAATACTCTGGTCATTAAATGACTCAAGTAGATGGTTAATCCAATGCTCGGTCATCAAATGACGCGAAGTAAATGGTTAATCCAATACTCGGGTCATCAAATGACTCAAGTAGATGGTTTACCCCATGATATGCTCCTTTTCATCTTGTGCAGATGACAAGACCAGTCTACTTTCACATTGTTTGAACATGTGATACTGGTAAATGTTACGGAATATAAACCTCAATCTTCCCCAGTTTTGATATATTATGTTATTTGACTTGTAAGAATTCTCTTTGCTTACTGTTTGGTAGTTCATGTTGGGAACAAATAATTGAGCATTATCATTAACAGCAACCTTTAACACGACCAGCCTGCCTTTCTAGTGAATACTACTATCAGACTTTGATGTGTAGAAATGCAGAATGCCAATTTGGTGTCTGTGACAATGACTACATTTAATTTATAGTCCTTACTTGGATTACATTGAGAGTAGATGCTAAGGCATAATTAGACCTGTACTGATACTGAAATATGGTTTGTGTCTGATGTCACCTATTCATTAAATCATGCAAAGCACTTTTTTTCAATTGCCTCAGCATTAAACAATTTTTTTTTGTATTGCTGTGCCATCAAACACTGCAACAAACCATAGTTTCTGTATTTTACTTGTCTATAGGATTCTTCCTGTATATTCAAAACCATGAGAACCATGTCTGTTAAGTGGATTACTGAGAAGAAAATAAAATAAGATTACAACAAATCATATTCAGGCAATCTCACACGAGGAATGCTTGTATTAAATTTTTATTTCATTCCAAAACAAAAGTATTTCAGTTCCTTTTTTTTTTTTTTTGCATCAGTATGAATCTGACGTTGCCATTCTTAACAGTCTTTTGTAAAATACAGACATGAAGAGCCATGTTCAGTGGAGCAGTCTAACACTATACAGAGTTATGTCCCTTTAACAGCAGCAATCTATTACCTATTGATAGTTTATAGCTGGTGATTTTATGTGCCAAAAAACACATTCCCTTTGAAGTAAATACATCCTCCCACAGAGTGGAAAATTGCCAGTATGATCCAATTCACTCTGTAGCACCTGGCTTAGGGCATGCACAGAACTGTCATCTTTTTCATGCATGCCAATCTGTAGCACCTGGCTTGGGGCATGCACAGAACTGTCATCTTTTTCATGGATGCCAATCTATGGACATTACATCTAATTACCAGAGAAAATCTGCCTGTGGCCAGCATGTACCACATTAACATAAATTTCACTGCTCATTTTATCTGCATGCTAATGTTAATTCATCACTTACCTGATAAGTCCAAATTTTCAGAAAATATTTAAAAATAAAATTATATTAAAAAAACAATGAAAGGTAACTGGCTCAAAACAAGTTTATTCTGAATGTTATTTTCACCAACACTGTACATCAACAAAATAAATCAATTTTTTATGCATTCTGCAACTACAAGAATTACAATGCACAAATAAAAAAAGTAATGCATGAAAAATTATATTTGAGAAAAGTATATACAGGGCCTGAATACATAGAATCAAAGCATTGCTGTAAAATGTCTTGGCCTTGAAATGATTCCTCCAAGGTAGGAACAAAATCTATAGGAAAAATAAGCTGATGAAAACGTGAAAATTTTATGACAGCCACATTGGGCTCTAGAGTACAAGGTGCAGGTGAACACAGGTCACAATAAATTGCCTTAATTTAATAATGATTACAAGAATGAACTAAACCTATAAAGGGGTTTGGAAAATATATTAGCCAATGAAAAATTCTGACCAAAACATTAAAGCATATTTACTGAGTTTGACCACATGGTCAGCAGGGCATTGATGATATCAATAACTTGTCTCATTTCTCATAATATACTGAAATATCACAAAATAATGTCACATAATGTTATGGTATCATACAAAACAAATGCATTGAATCAGTTTTTCAAAGTCAAAGCATCCAATAATTTTCTGGAGTATGAAACAGAATAAAACTTTCCTAAACCAGATCCTTTACTGAATAGCTTCTTCAACTGTCAGAAATATCTGGATCCACTATGGTTTTTTTTATTACTATATGAACCTCAATATACTGGCCACTATTTGTCTAGCCAAAGTTCAAGTTTTGGAATGTTTCATTGCATATATTAATTTCCCCAAACCATCCCTCTGTAACCTGGGTTATTCTTCATGCTGATTTCATGTTACTGTTCAAGAAGCCACAGAAATATTATTAAAAACACCTTAAACTCTACAAAACAAAAAAAAAACAACAAACAAACAGTTTTGTTCCAGCATCATTTGGTTCATATGTTTTGCTGTTGAATCTTTAATCTGTACTCATGAAATAATTAAGAGTACTTGTGCATTATATATTCTGGAATGTTTTTATTCAAATACAACCTTTGTATAGTGACTAACTCCATAAAACTGGAATGTTTTTATTCAAATACAACCTTTGTATAGTGACTAACTCCATAAAACTGCCAAAATTTTGTTCTCAAAAGCATCTACTGTATTGAAAAAAAAATTCTATAGAAATATATAAAAGAAACTTGACATACACCCTCTTCCCACCCACCCCATACCCTGTTAATTATTATTGGCACAAATAGGACATGACTCATGCCTTATAAAATCTTAACATAAAGATAAAAAGACCAACAAAATGACTAAAACCTGATTATCACTTAAGTAGTACTGACCCAAAATATACAGGCAAACAGATTTACACAAACAAAATACATGCATTTGAATAAAATAAAAATAATATATATATATATATATATATATATATATATATATATATATATATATATATATATATATATATATATAGGATAAGGTACACAGAAAAGTGAAATTATCAGTAAAGATTTAAGCATTAAAGTGAATATTTACAGACCACCAATAGTGTCAACAAAAAGTGGTCTGTCATTAGAGGTCATGACACTGTATACCTAATACAGTTTATTTATGCCAAAAAAGTAGTATTTATGACCGGTGGTCTTCCAAGATAATGTCTTTTGATTCCTGTTTTGACTTATTCAAAACAGTATGGAGGATAAAAGAATCAGATCACAAATTCATTTCTCAAGATAGTATAGTTAATGTTTTTGAGAAAATAAATTATTTGTGTGCTAGAAAATAGGCACATCATGTGAATATTTCTGACATTAGTACCAACTTTCTAAAGAATCAAAATTATTTGCATTATGGTATTTTATTAAAATAAATGTTCCTAAAGAGCAATACCAATAAAAGCTACCTTAATCAGAAGTTTCACACTGAATAAATCACAAATACAATTGTCACATGCATTGAAAAATAATCTGCCATTCAACTCAACAAAGCAATACTACTAATGTGATCTCAGTGCCAAAATTATCAACATTTTGGACAAATTCAACAATGAGTGAAATGCATGCATACTGATTAGATAATCACATTTTGGACTGGCTAGCTTGTTACCACTCAGGAAGTCATATATCTGATACTGTTTAATGAAACATGAAATATGGGTTTATAAACGTACTTCGAAATGTGGTTTTATACTTTGAAATATGGGTTTTTACTTTGAAATATGGGTTTCATACTTTGAAATATGGTTTTATACTTTGAACTATGGGCTTTTACTTTGAAATATGGGTTTATACTTTGAAATATGGGTTTTATACTTTGAAATATGGGTTTTTACTTTGAAATATGGGTTTTTACTTTGAAATATGGGTTTCATACTTTGAAATATGGTTTTATACTTTGAAATATGGGCTTTTACTTTGAAATATGGGTTTTATACTTTGAAATATGTGTTTATACTTTGAAATATGGGTTTTTACTTTGAAATATGGATTTTTACTTTGAAATATGGGTTTTATACTTTGAAATATGGTTTTATACATTGAAATATGGGCTTTTACTTTGAAATATGGGTTTTATACTTTGAAATATGGCTTTATACTTTGAAATATGGGTTTTTACTTTGAAATATGGGTTTTTACTTTGAAATATGGGTTTTATACTTTGAAATATGGTTTTATACTTTGAAATATGGGTTTTTACTTTGAAATATGGGTTTTTACTTTGAAATATGGTTTTATACTTTGAAATATGGGTTTTTACTTTGAAATATGGTTTTATACTTTGAAATATGGGTTTTTACTTCGAAATATGGGTTTTATACTTTGAAATATGGTTTTATACTTTGAAATATGGGTTTTATTTTGAAATATGGGTTTTTACTTTGAAATATGGGTTTATACTTTGAAATATGTGTTTTATACTTTGAAATATGGGTTTTTACTTTGAAATATGGGTTTATACTTTGAAATATGGGTTTTTACTTTGAAATATGGGTTTTATACTTTGAAATATGGGTTTTTACTTTGAAATATGGGTTTTTACTTTGAAATATGGTTTTATACTTTGAAATATGGGTTTTTACTTTGAAATATGGGTTTTTACTTTGAAATATGGGTTTTTACTTTGAAATATGGGTTTTATACTTTGAAATATGGGTTTTTGCTTTGAAATATGGGACTATACTGGCCAGATTTTGGATGGGTTCATGATGAGCAAGATCTGTCACATTAAGTAATCTTGCATGTAAAAGTCGCTGAGCTTGTGATCACTCTGGAAGCCATAATTTTAAACCAGTTTTGATCAAATTTGGGATATGGGCTTATATCTTCAAAATCTAAGACGAGTTCAATAATGATCAAGTTTCACACATATAACTGAGCTTCTGGTCACTCTGGAAACCATATTTCTGATCTAATTTTGATAAAACTTTGAATACAAGTTCATATGATCAAGACGTAGCAAGAGTTTAAAAATGCAATAGGATCCATGCATGAGATGATTTTGCATGAATGGCTGAGTTTGTTCCCATTGTGGAGAACATTTCTAATCCTATTTGATCAATCTTTATAAATAAACTCAAACTAGCCAGATATTCCAGGAGTACAGTAACAAGCAGACCCATGCAAATTAATGAGGCAATCAGGTAACTGATAAACTGAGCTTATTAACACTTTATTTCTTACCAGATTTTGATGAAACTTGTAAGGCAGTCTTGTAGTATCATGAGTGTGATTATGAGGAACATATATAGCTATGGATGGGATAATTTTGTATTTTATGTGGCTAAGCTTGTTAACCACTCTTGAGACTGAACTCCAATTGGATTTTGCTCCATGTTGGTAAAAAAAGAGCTTATCATTGTGGTTGATACATTATATTAGGTGCAAAATCGGTGTATATTACTCAGATACCTTGCATCTGATTGGCTGAGCTTGTTACCTAGTAGAATAAGAGCTTATAACTCTCATCAATTTCTATCAAACTTAGTAAATGGGTTATAACATCAAGATCTTGGATGAAATGGGTTATAACATCCAGATCTTGCATGACATGGGTTATAACATCAAGATCTTGCATGACATGGGTTATAACATCAAGATCTTGCATGACATGGATTGTAACATTAAGATCTTGGATACAATGGGTTATAACATCAAGATCTTGCATGACATGGATTGTAACATCAAGATCTTGGATACAATGGGTTATAACATCAAGATCTTGCATGACTTTGATTCCTATGAGAATGAGATTTAGCACAGTAATTGTATCTTATCTTTAGAAAGAATATTTATCAGGATATGGTAAAATAAGTAAAACAAAATACCAAATTTGGAAAATAGTTTACATAGTTTGCATTTTCACAATATTACACAAGCCTGCTTAGTAACAAAATTAACTGTTATGTAAGAAAGTTAGGTGTTGGCAATTCCACCAGGATCATTTCTTTGCTTTTAAAGAAAAACATGTACCAATGAAACAATATCAACTATTTTGGGAATGTGCAGCACAAGTCTGCTAAATCACAACATACATGTACCAAATCTTGGATGGTGTCCTTTCTAGGAAGGAAGTTTTAGAAGCACCATAACTTCATGCACACACTTTACACCAGTTCATCAATTTATCCCTATCTTGGAAGAATGTAGATAGTGTGTAATGATGTCAACCATGTAAAGAATGGAGGGCAGAACAGGCAGGTTGACAGCAATGGCCATTCACAACACTGGCCCTACTGTGTTGCCATCAATTTTCTGATACATTTTAATATGCCTTACATAAAATACTGTAATGCCTGTAGTTAAAGCTTCACACAAAATAGGCTGTTTGCCCAGTGTTTTGCTTCAGATTAATCAGACTTTCAACAATCATATTTTCAGTTCTCGCCACAAAGTTTTGTTACTGAACTGAAAGATACATTTGTGATGGGGAAAAAAGATAACTGTTTATTCATGGATTATAAAGTCTCAGGTTGACATTAATTTCTACATTGTTTTTTTTTAAAACTGCATCAGAACATTTAATTACATTTATTTAACAGTGTTAATGATACAAAATCAGATTTTTTTGTGTGCTTTGACCATTCCAAAAATTTCCTTGTACAATATCATGACTCGTATGAGTGAATCACAATTGTGTAACATATCATGTCCATGGGATTTCTTAACATGTAAAACAATACATTGCAATAGAGCTACTAAAAACAGGTGTACAACCAATTATACATATGTACAAATAGATAAAACAATATTCAGAACAATATAGTGAATATGATAATCAAGAACACAATAAATATGACTATAGTTAAAATAATGAACACTAACTTTTTTCTCTGTAGATAGGCCAATCCTACCTGTGAGGGAACTGCAGTGACCTGCAAAAGAATATAATACATAGACTTGTGAATTTATTGGATTATTTATACAGGTCTTTTTGTACCATATAAAAACCTGCATATAACTCGAATACAACTAAAGAATACACAGACCCTGATTTGCTGTCGCAGTTCAATGAGATGAAGCAATGTAAAAATCCATTGTAAGAATTGCAAAAATTTACAGTTCCATTAGCTGACTGGATCAACATCAGTAAAAATTATTTTTTTGATTGACGTCAAATAGGTTTACAAAGGAATTTTGTCTTGAATGATCACAGAAAGTATGTCTGTATAAGTATGGCAAGAAATGTCTATAATTTTGGTGTAACAAAGTTTGACCAAGCAAATTCTATCAAAAACAGCAATCAATAAAGCACTTTACCAGACCCTTGTATAGCACAGATCTCAAGAGTCATTCAAGCATCTGGCTAAACATTTCTACTATGCTGGTTACAGGTGATGTACAGTAAACACAGGTAAACAGAGAAGTACTTTTTTAACCTGGCTATAATGACTGGGACTACAAAGATGACAAGTCATTGGACTTTTTTGATTAAAGGGTTAAATACTTTACATAATCAAAATCATCAAGATGATAAACACAATGACCATAAGGACAATAAAAATTATAAATTTTCTCCTCTTCTGAATTTCGGCAAACTGGTGAGGGATGGTTGTCACTACCTGCAAGAGACACGAATGGACACAGACAACAAGGTATTGTCAGTGACATCCACAGGAATGTATTTTATCAGAAATCTGGATTGCATGAATTTATATCAAAGTACTGACATAAATACATAATTTCTAATAAATTATAATATTAAATTTATTAAACTTCAGTCAACTGAAAAATCTGCAACAAAAAATTTCTGAAAAAAAGAATTGATAACATGTTTCTTATAACATTGTATGTTGTTTTTAACAAGGACCAAACTTCTGTTGTCTCACTACATTTGTAAATATTAATTTGTGAAAATTTTCAAATACATTTTTAAAAGAAAACACAGTGAAGTATTTTACAGGATGAAGGACATGTTTGCATGGTGTGAACTCTATTTTGAAACCAAATGACTTCAGGAATTCTGTAACATATAAATGATCAATTTTTATTTTTGATTAGTTATGAAAACAATAATGAATCCCAAAAAGTTTAAAAGGGCAGAACTGCGTGCATATTTTTTTCCATTATTTACAAACTTTGTTGAAGCACACAAGAAGTCCACATAAATACACAAGTAGTTCATTTCTGGTGTTAATAACTTTACATTTTCCACATCATATGATACAGTTTTAAAACATTCTAAATGCTATTTACAAAAGCTTTCTAATATTTGTAATAATTTATTAATAAATATTGTAACTAATCCTTAGGGCATGTTATGTTGTTGTTGTTGTTAGGTTTAATGCCATTTTTCAGCACACGATAGGCTATTCATGGCGGCCAGTATTGATGGTGGAGGAAGAAACCGGGAAATCACCAGAAAGAACCACCGACCCACGAGAAGTTACTGGCAAGCTTTCTCACATATCCACATTCAATGAATCCTAGACTCCAACCCACGCAGACAGAGGTGAGATGGCAGTGATCCGTAACGGACAGCTTTAGACCACTCGGCCATCACTCGCCACCACTCGGGGGCCCCTTAGGGCATGTTATAGATGAGACACTACTGTACTTTTATTCAACACCAAGAAGACACTTTGATGCATGTAAAAACAACAAGCAGTTTGGACACAATAAGTACAGTGATAGTGAGAGGTAATGTAAGGCACAATAAGTACAGTGATAGTGATAGGTAATGTAAGGAACAATAAGTATAGTGATAGGTAATGTAAGGCACAATAAGCATAGTGATAGGTAATGTAAGGCACAATAAGTACAGTGATAGGTAATGTAAGGCACAATAAGCATAGTGATAGGTAATGTAAGGCACAATAAGTACAGTGATAGTGATAGGTAATGTAAGGCACAATAAGTACAGTGATAGTGATAGGTAATGTAAGGCACACTAAGTATAGTGATAGTGATAGGTAATGTAAGGCACAATAAGTATAGTGATAGTGATAGGTAATGTAAGGAACAATAAGTACAGTGCTAGTGATAGGTAATGTAAGGCACAATAAGTACAGTGCTAGTGATAGGTAATGTAAGGCACAATAAGTACAGTGATAGTGATAGGTAATGTAAGGCACACTAAGTATAGTGATAGTGATAGGTAATGTAAGGCACAATAAGTATAGTGATAGTGATAGGTAATGTAAGGCACAATAAGTACAGTGCTAGTGATAGGTAATGTAAGGAACAATAAGTACAGTGCTAGTGATAGGTAATGTAAGGCACAATAAGTACAGTGCTAGTGATAGGTAATGTAAGGAACAATAAGTACAGTGATAGTGATAGGTAATGTAAGGAACAATAAGTACAGTGCTAGTGATAGGTAATGTAAGGCACAATAAGTATAGTGATAGTGATAGGTAATGTAAGGAACAATAAGTACAGTGCTAGTGATAGGTAATGTAAGGTACAAGAAGTTTTCGTTACTGAGACAAGCTAATTCCCGGAACTCCAGAGCTTTTTGCTGGTGGTAAGGGAGTGTAGTTTTGTTGAGGAAAGGGCAGGGAAACAATAGTGAGATAGTAAATGAGGTAAGACACATTTGCAAAAGACGATGCTACTGACTGACATAAAACACTGACAACAAATACCAGGTGATGAATATTCAGGGGTTTTGACTTCATTAAACAAGGATGTAGATTGCTGACAATAAATATCTGCCAAGGTTTCAGTAGTATCAAGCCGCATACCAATTTGGGTTCAAATACAATAATAATCAAGGAAGTGTGTGTAAATCAATATGAGATGAATGGACAGAATGTAATTTGTTAAACGGCATGTTAGCACATGAATGGCTACATGGTGCCAATTAAAAACAATGTTCTAAAAATGAAAAAAGGCTGGGCAAAAGTTAAAAGAGCAGAATAAAGGACAAACATCCCCAACTTATAATTATCTTCTATGTTCGAAAGAAAGCAGGTGACAATAAATTGATTCCATCCTTGAAGTTGAGAAGGGAAATCCCACTAAACAGGTTATAATTTGTGTGTAAAAACAAGATCTGATGACCTGAGTACTAATTATGAGCCTGTGAGTGTGATTTCCCTTTTTAAACACCAAAGCACATGGCTGACTTTTAATTTGGTCCCTAATATCTGAAAAAAGGGCCAAAAATCATTAGCTTCATAACTAGAGAACAATTTTCTTAAGTTTGTAAGTCATTTTAGAAAGCATCAAAAGTTCATGTACAGCTTGGTGACATTTTTCTTTTTACAGCTTGATAACATTTGTCTTTTTAAAGCTTGGTGACATTTTTCTTTTTAAAGCTTGGTGACATTTTTCTTTTTAAAGCTTGATGACATTTGTCTTTTTACATCTTGGTGACATTTGTTCTTTTTACAGCATGACAACATTAGTCTTTTTACAGCTTGGTGACATTTGTCTTTTTCAAGCTTGGTGACATTTGTCTTTTTACAACTTGGTGACATTTGTCTTTTTACAACTTGGTGACATTTGTCTTTTAACAACTTGGTCATATTTCTTTTTCAAGCTTGGCAGTATTTGTCTTTTTACAGCTTGGTGACATTTGTCTTTTTTCAGCTTGGTGACATTTGTGTTTTTACAGCTTGGTGAAATTTGTCTTTTTTTAGCTTGGTGACATTTGTCCTTTTTACAGCATGGTGACATTTGTCTTTTTTTCAGCTTAGTGATATTTGTTCTTTTACAGCTTGGTGACATTTGTCCTTTTTATGGCATGGTAACATTTGTCTTTTTACAGCTTGGTGACATTTGTCCTTTTTACAGCTTGGTAACATTTGTCTTTTTACAGCTTGGTGACATTTGTCCTTTTTACATCTTGGTGACATTTGTCCTTTTTACGGCATGGTAACATTTGTCTTTTTACATCTTGGTAACATTTTTCTTTTTACATCTTGGTGACATTTGTCCTTTTTATGGCATGGTAACATTTGTCTTTTACATCTTGGTGACATTTGTCCTTTTTACGGCATGGTAACATTTGTCTTTTTTAAGCTTGGTGATATTTGTTCTTTTACAGCTTGGTCACATTTGTCTTTTTACAGCTTGGTGACATTTGTCTTTTCACAGCTTGGTGACATTTGTCCTTTTACAGCTTGGTGACATTTGTCTTTTTACATCTTGGTGACATTTGTCTTTGTACAGCTTTGTGGCATTTGTCTTTTTACGGCATGGTAACATTTGTCCTTTTACTGTTCAAACTGCTAGAGCAGGTATGGTTGATCTCATAAATGGTAATTCCATTTACTGTCAACTTGAGTCATAATGATATTTCATGTGAGAAAGGATAGTGTCTGTCTGTATGACCATTCGACTGAAATTCTCTAATTATCAAATTGTCAGGGAAATAAGAGAAATTAGCAGATTCAATATACTGGTTTGATATGGAAAAATTTCTATCCAAACTGTCATGGAATAAATGAAATTAATAGATTTAATACATGGGCCATTGTCAGATGAAGAAATTTCTATACAAACTGTCAGGAAATAACAGAAATTAATAAATTAATTACATGAACTGATGTGAGATGGAAAAAAAATCTATCAAAATTGTCAGGAAAGTCTCATTCATGCCTGCTAATTCTGATACCAAAGGTGAAATTTCTCCATCACACACTGATTCTGATGATGAATTCTTTTTTCCTGATGTTCCTATTGCATCCTTTGTCAGGGTTATCCTCAAAGTATATTGGAAAATGTGCTAATGGACAGAAAGACTTCAAACAGCAGCATGCCTCAAAGCTCTTCCACTGTAGTCTCTGACTATGAGAGTTAAAATATGAAGTGCCCTATTTTGCATAAATACAATTCAGACATATCGTAAGATTTAGGGATTAGATTTCACATTGGCAAAGTGAAACATCAAATGGTAAAACTATAACCAGGTATCCTGCACTGAGTGACTGACTGGCTGTTTGAAGTGTTGTACTAGCCAGGGACTACCTGTCCGTGAAACATATCAGCTAGCTGAAAGCAATGTTCCTGTAATAAAAGCATTTTATTTCTTTCTAAACTGTATTTAGCTTATAAATGGGATGCTTACTCTATCATGAAGACATAATGAGTGTCCCAGTTTACACAGTCATGGAGCTATTTTGACAATGGGTGTCCCAGCTTACACAATTGTGGAGCTGTTCTGACAATTTGTGTCCCAGTTTACACAGTCATGGAGCTATTTTGACAATGGGTGTCCCAGCTTACACAATTGTGGAGCTGTTCTGACAATTTGTGTCCCAGTTTACACAGTCATGGAGCTTTTCTGACAATTTGTGTCCCAGCTTGCACAATTGTGGGGCTATCTTGACAATGGGTGTCCCAGCTTACTCAATTGTGGAGCTATTCTGACAATGGGTGTCCCAGCTAAGCAGGTACAAATAGCACACCACTCTCAATTCTGTG
This sequence comes from Potamilus streckersoni, assembly GCA_016746295.1. NCBI lineage: Eukaryota > Metazoa > Mollusca > Bivalvia > Unionida > Unionidae > Potamilus > Potamilus streckersoni. Next base: position 79,966 of record JAEAOA010001738.1, on the reverse strand, counting down.
CAAAATACTGTTGTTTCTGCCATTGATTGGAACCCAGAACAAAATTCATTTGTACAAGTGACATCTTTTTCTGGTACCATTCCCCTCCTGGCTCACATGCTTTCTTTACACCTTGTCATTAACAGTATACAGACTGGAAACAACTTTTAATGTATGCTAATATGGTTTGCTAAGTTTCTAGCTTTAAAAACATGAATGAGAATAAACACGAGTTCAAAGCAAACAGTTTTGTTGTAAACTCAACATATTTTGGCTTTTTTAGTGATATAAACTTTGATAAAATATATGGTATTTATAAAAGTATCAATTTCTGGCCATATACACTGCAAAGCTTTTTCCCTGCCATCACATTCTAGCAAAAAACAGGAATGTTCTACCCCAACCTATGCATGTGATTGAAACTATTGTTCTTACTCAAAAAGCATAGTTTTTGTCTATATAATCCTAATCAGTATTCAAGCCTGACTAGAAGTTTAGGAATAAGTAACTTCTCCTTTTAGATAAAACAGTGAGAAGTGAGAGCTCAACTGGGCTTAATTAATTACCCTTAATTTTTTTAAAATTGTCATTATTTTTAAAAAATATTTTCTCTATAATTGCAATTTCAAAGATTTCTATATGCATTTGAAACAACCCCCATACTATGTCATCATCAATCCCTTAACCCAAGAGGTCCACGCAGTTGACTTTACAACAAATTTTCTCCATCTTTCCCTGTTCTCTACTGCCATTTGTACATGAGGGCAAATGCATGTGTCTTCAAATTATCCTGTTCTTCATTTCTTTGTTATGGCTAAAATATTACCATAGTTATATAAAATATATAACACACTAAAATGCATAGAATTACAGACATGGCTCCTTTAAACTCTGTACATGAACTTTTTTTCCAAATCATTCTACATAGACGTTGAGTATCTATCAATGAAAGGAGGGGTTTCTGTAATGTTTAAACACTCACTTTGCTTCATTACAACAGTCATTTGATAGGATTGAAAATTTACAATTTATTTATTTGTCTAAGCACTTTTAGTAACTTTAGGCATTGGTTAAATAGTATCTGCTTCACAGGTTTTTTTTCTGCATTTTCACAAATACGAGGGAGAAAACAACTTTGAAATTACAACACTTCTTGCATTTTTTCCACAACTTAACACTGTCTCATGTTTCTGACCTACATACATGTAATTGCATTTTAAGGTAAAACCTAATACTTTGACTTTTCTAAAGATAAATTTCCAGGTCATTTCCTGGGTTTTTCCAGAGTGAAATTTTTTTCAAGGTTCACCATATGAACATTATTGAATGGAATTAAAATACATTTTAGATCATAAAATATTCATTTTCTAAATCTAAAGATGTTTCTCTTTCAAGACTCTCCAAAACATCTAAGTCAGAAAGATGATCATGTAAAGAACCAAACACACACCATAAGAAACAAGTTTGATTATATTCCTATAATTTGGTTTGTGAAACCATTCAATGTACAGAATAAAATTTCTAACTTTACTTTGCTGACCTGCATTATATTGCTATGTGGAAACAACATAATAAAAACAAACTAGTTTTGTTTACTTTCAAGCCTTTAATTCAAAAAAATTCTATAGCAATATATATCCATGTTATATGAACTAAACATTTTCTATCAAAGTATACAAGAAAAAAAAATAAACAGCAAAAATAGAGTATTAGAATCTTATCTTACAATGAAAAGTTTAACCCTGAATTTGTATGCCAATAAAATCCTAAATAAGATTTTTCAAATAAATTACACTCTATAAGACAATTTGATTAAAAGTTCATCCTTCAATTTTTGTTTTTTTACAAAAGAGTTGACTTAAATTTAGAAAAAAAAAACCCTTCAAAAATATATATTGCTGTATATATAAGGTCTAAATTTTCTGTAAAAATCTTTTGATTCGATAAACCAGTCCCAAAACCTGTATTGATTCAGGGGCTCCAAAACTTATAACAAGAGATAAAAATTTCTCTTTTCTCCTGCATTCTATTCAAGATCTAAAACCAATAGTTCAACTACATCTCACTGTGTAATAGTTTCCCACAAAAAGTTCAGCTCAGAGATTCAACATTTTTGGACAATAAATTTGGTTTAAAATCAATAGCAGTCCATTTTCTAATGGGGTCTCCTCTGAATATTCGACCCCATTTTGCACATTTGGGCATTTAGGTTGGGGAGTGGGGTCAAAGCAATTGCATATCGAAAATTTAGAATTTTCTGCCACTGTGCATCGGCATATAATAGTCGATTACCTGCGGGCCTACCAAATGTAAATGACATTGTGACTTATACCTGCTTGAAATCAATAGGAAAATAATTAATTTTCTCAGGAATAGCAAGTACTATATTCTTTATATCTATAATCCACTGACAGACAGACTCACCTACTGATGAAAGCTGACCATGCACTCACCATTTGCATTACTAGTCATTTAACGCTCACCATTTTCATTACTAGTCACATAACTTCACAAATTTCAAACAACTTAATGGGAAGTCCAATAGTCACATGATATCAACAACAAACTCCATTTTAATGCTGTTGTAGGAAAATTATATCAAATTAAAGTCAGATACTTTTGCTCCTACAATTTTTGTAACAAGATAACGGAGTTTGGGACTTTCAGATCGATAACAAAACACCATTGATGGGAATGCAATACAATGTTTAATGTTATATGGGGGTATGAAATGAAATATTATAGACACGTGCTTGCACTGGGTCCCAATATGAGACTATATAACATAATAAGCACGATCTTAAATGCAACAAAAATGATACCAAGACGAATGAAAAAAACGATCCAAGGTATATCACAAACAGAAATATGATACAAATAATGTTTTGTTCAAAATGACGAATTGATATAATGGCTAAAGTATGATTGTTCGTTCAAAAATAACAAATTGCAAGTTTTACTCATACTAGTAAAACGAATAATGGTTTGTTCATAATAACGTCTTGATAGATCTACAAACAAATGAGATTTCGCTCAAACTAGCGAAGTGATAGTTTTTACTCACAATAGCAAAAACACTGGATATTACAAAAAACCCTGCATTAGCCCATGGCTAAAATAATATACATCTGGAGCAATGTAGACACTCCCTGAACTCTTCGCTACTGATTCCAAGCAAAGATTTGTAGTCACCGACCACCATTGATTCCTGGGTTAGACTATCAGCATCCACCACCTTGGTCCGCCACGCTTGATCAACCTCAACCCAAACCCAACCTCAACCCAAATATTCAAAGCACTCGAATACACAAGCACAGCACCCCTCAGCACTGCACATGTAGCTCTACACTGCTGTATGGCACGACACAGCAGCACAACACAGCATATGCCCTCACAGTACAGACAGCTGCCCATGGCACAAACTGCTGCACCCGGCACAAACGGCTGCACACTGCACCAACACAAACACGGCTGAACCCGGCACAAACGGCTGAACCCGGAACAAACACAAACACAGACAGCTGACACTAGTATATATGGTAGTACACCACCACGGTATATACAGTAAGTCATATACATTCTCAGTCTTGCCTTTTAAAACTACAATAAACAGGTTAAGTTGGTGGGTTATAGGATTCATGCTGCATTAAACGGAATTTCATAGAATTCTTGCCAAATCACAGATACGAATAAAACATTATTTACTAAGCGGCATTTACTAAATTTGTCGAAGCGACATAACTGCGGAATTAAAAATGATAATACAATAGACAACTTTCAAGGCACATTAACGAATAAATTATGTACCTCTATAGCTGGAGATTTAGGTCTCAGTAGACCTCCGATTGACAGAACGGTCAGTAATGTAATATTTTCATTCCAGTTTGAAGCATATATACACAGGCAATGTAGCTCAACATCGTCTGTGTAAGTCATGTATTCGGTTTTTCCAGCCTGAAGCACTTCGCATGTGCCAAGCAAGGAAGAACCGAACTTACTATTTCGAAAAGTAGAATATACATTGATCACCCTCGGGTATCATTGTACACTAAAAGCGAAACCCGAGTACGTTTACTTAATAAAGAAAAAATATTTATACAATTCCATGACACAACTTTTGTCAGTTATTGCCTTTTTCTATAGCAGAAATTATAAATTTTTGTGGAACTAATCTTAGTTTTTAATGGACTAACATGAAATGTTTGACATATTATGGTCATCACTTGAAGATGGGCATATCAACAGATCACTTTTCTCCTCTAATGTTTTGTTAGAGTTACTGCCCTTTATGTCTTGCAGCTTCAGGACTCACAACACTAATGCAGTTCCCATAGTAATCCTATGCAAACACCAAGATGCTAAAAATTCAATAACTTAAAATTTCTGAGTGCTCCTGAACAAACCTTTATTTATCAATATAGATTAAACCTGGAAGTCAGGTTCTGTGTAGATGAAAGAATATGAGCTGTGGCATTTTCTGGACCTGCAAGTACTTGAAACGTGCTTTCAATTCTGCACCAGAATCAGGTGCTAATCAGTAATGAGTGTTCCAAACTCACGACTGTTAAAGAACTGAAATTCCATCAATGAAACAATGTCTCTGTTTTTTTTCACTTGCAACTTGGATAAGCTCTCAAAAGATTATTTGGTCCAAAAACTAACTTACATCATTACCCAATCCTGGCCAGCCAAATTCATCTATACTCTATTTTATGTTCACCCATTTCCAGGCTGGTTCCCATTATTCCATATAAATAGCTCTGTGTATCCTTCCTAAACATCGTGCTCATCAATGTTGGCCATCTTGAAAATCTTGTTATTGCTACTGTTCTTGAAGGGACAGTTGCAGACAAGGCATTTTCACATATAGGTGGTTAAATGAAAATTATGCCAATATGATCTATGAAAATCTGAAAATGTTCATAAGAGCTACTTCTCAAAAACTTAAAACAATACTGACATTTAAGACAAAACAGACTTCTTTCCTGCAATACATATTTTAAATGCTGATGATATATCCTCTACAAATTGCTACTGTGATGACCATCCTGAACAGATGCCTTAAGATGGATTTTCCACTAAAACACTAATACTGTACAGCAATATACAGCAGGTTGTGAAAGAAAATGGTTCTCATTGAACCTCCAATACTGACATGAGATTTGCACTAACACTTCTTGCAGTATCTAGCTGGTTCTGAATAAAAATCATTTTGTGAGGAGTTTTGAAAACCAGACTTAACTGACACACACACACCATTAAAAATTATATCACAGATGTAAACAAAGATTGCATGCAGATATATCTTGACGCTGTCGGAGACAATTCCAATGACATTCTACCTATGATATTAGGTTCAAGGTGTAAGGCAATGAAAAGAATTCTGAACTCTTGTGAACACGTTAACTTAGATATGTAACAACATATTTATGTTACCCAATTTTGTATCTTAGAGATCAGATATGTGTTCAATACTGTTAAATAGAATAAAATGTGTTATCTTAGATTTCATTGATTATCTATAGTCAGCAGCACATCAGTCCATTTGAAGGATTCCGATTGTTAGGGTTATTGCCCTTTTTGTATTGCAAACTAATATGACCCAATCCCCTCAGCACAACTAGACCTGCAATTTGTTTTGCATGTTTTTGAAGATCACTAAGAAACTTGGTTATCTTCTGATGCAACTTTGTAAGATCTATTGCCATTTTGTCTGCAATATATGGCAGAGTTTCATCAATGCATCAACACTTGCAAGGTTTGAGTAGATAGAAGCAAAACTTAAAACATATTACTGTCATCATCAGAAGACAAATCACTGTCACACAGGAGCTTGTCTAAGCCTCATTCCTGCAAACAAATTCTGTCCTTACAGTAAGAGTTACCTACTAACATCAAAACATAAAGAATTCTATATATCTCACATGGCTTTCCCAAATGGGCAAGCTTTATTAAATGTAGCTAGAAATGAGAAAGACATATCCAACAAAGTGTTTTCATATGGATAAACTGTATTACACATGTATTTGAGAGACAAAATGCAGTTTTCTTACCACTGTTGGAGGGTAAGTTGTTACAGTGTTTGTTGCTGTAGTGTATCCCACATTAGGTGTTGTGTAAGGATATCGCTGGCCATAAGAGACGCCTGGATATGGCTGAGACGGGTACCCTGGTTGCTGTGGAAAACCTACAAGATAGTAAAACATGACATCATACACTTTCATAATTATCTCCCTTAAAATTATCATCCACCATCTTAAAGTTAATTCTTCAATATTAATGAAAAGTGGATTTCATAACAAATTTAATTTCTTGCAAGCACTATAATTTTTTTGGCAACCAAATCCGTGTTATATTTCTGCTGCTAGATCATAAAACAAATGAACCTTTCTATCCAAAAGTATGTTATGGAAGGTCGCCAGAAAGACTGCAGACACCCTTTTTCAAGAGAGGTAAATTTGTGTGAAACTTAAAAGTACTTATTAATACAAAATGGTATTTGGAATCAAGGTATAAAGATTGCTTGGGGCTTCAAGGATTTAAGGTAATATACTACACTAAACAGGATCAAAGGGACAAACATAAAACTTCTAAGACACTACTAATTATGTTTCCTATATATGATTAAAAGCAGATACTAATATTCAAAACAAGTAATTAGAATTTTAAATGTCCTTTATTTTCTCTTTTTCATAACAGAGAATTAAAAAAATTAAAAATAATATAAATATTTAGGCAATTACATAGGCATTTTCTACTAAAAGGATGTCAAACAGTATCAAGGGATATAACCATTCTTAGTCTAATAATTTCCTCTTCAGATTAAAATCTGAGTTATGTCCCTAGCCTGACATATTCAAAACCAAAATGTTGACAAAGCTAAATCAGGAAAAGTTTGTATTATTAGAAACTTATAATACTTAGTAACACAAAGCAGACAACTTGACATAGACTTTAGAATCCCTCCAAGCCAATAAAATGTTATATTGTATTCTTGAAACAAATATGACAAAATCTGCTTAAATTATTACAAATAGGTAAACAGATACTGGCTTTACTGCTTCTGATTTTCGGGATGGGCAATTTATGTCTTATGTCCTTGTAAAAAACAAAGACTGTTCTGCCTATTCATCAGCAAACTAAGAACAGTTAAATGACCTCTCACAAAACAATGAAAATTTGGCAGATTTTATCTGGATACAACATAAGATGCAGTGATACAAATCTTGATTTTGAAACACCATTTTAAATTAAAACTAAATTCATAAACCTCAGTGTTATTCAATGACTCTGGTCAGAAAAACAAATCCTTATTTTAATTACTTTAAAAAAAGTTATAAATAAAAATCAATAGTTCTTCAAAGGTACTGAAACTCAACTTTTTCTTCTTATATTTAATTCATATTAAATGCAGTGTACTGAAACTATACTTAATATTGTTGAAAAACTACAATGAAACACTAAGCCATGCCAATACAAGATACCAAAGGAAAAGGTCCATTAAGGGCCAGTCTTGGCCTCCAAATTTGCGATGAATCAATTTTTCTGTAAAAGTACTTATTGCTATGCTATATTCACTGTATGTTGGCTGCATCACATGTTCATATACAATATATAAAAAAATTAATTTGTTTCATAAACTGGTATGTATTCAGTCAAACAGTCAATTCTGCCAGATTTCTCCATCTTCAAAACCATGTGATACAGCAGAGAAGTCATGATTTTTTTTTACAAAAGGTAATTTGTTTTTAAAAACATCTGACTGATGCAAGTTTCATACATGTTCTCACTTTTGCTCAGGGCTGTTTCAGTAAAACATATATCACCCTCCCCCCCAGGAATGGCGCTTTAAAAAAAACTTCTGTAGAAGGTTGTGTTTCAAACTATTTAAATTCTGTCAGTGGAATGTTGATTTGAAAAATAACTTCTTTTGTGGGTTGTGGTAACAAATAGAGAAATTATTGGTGGGGTTGTCAGAAAAAATATATATATATATTTAAAATCGCATGTAACCCCCTCCTAGTGGTCTAACATGAATAAAAAAATGGATCAGAAAATGATGCTAGTAGATGAGAGTGCACCTAATTTGCATGAATTTGCATTCTTTTGAAGCAACAATATGTGTTCCACAAATTACATCGTCACAAATATAAAATGTGCTTTGCACAGTATGCAATTTCTATTCAACTTTTAACTTTAAAAGTGCATTTCATGACATAATTCGCATCGCCAGCAGAAGTATCGCAGCTCTTGATGTGACATCCAGATTCAGGAAGGCAAACATTAAAGGACACACAGTACAAATGGCATGGAAAAATGGGAACCAGCCTGGATATGGGTCAACATCACATACAGTCTATATGGGTTTGGGTGGCCAGGATTTGTTAATAATGTAAGTTATGTTTAAAGAAAAGGAATCTTTAAAGAGCTTATCCTTACTGTAAGTGAGATAAAAAAATACATTGTTTTATTGATGGAATTGTAGTCCTTTAACAGTCTTGAGTTTGGCACACTCATAACTAAAATTAGCTCCCGACTCTTTGGTGCGGACATGAAAGCATATTTTTCAAACACATGCAGGTTTCATCTATAATGACAAATATACTGGTAGGTTTGATCATGGTCACTCAGAAATTTTAAGTTATTGAATTTTTAATATCATGGTGTTTGCATATGTTTTCTGTGGAACCAAATAAGTATCATGACTCCTATAATAGTTGGATACCTTAGTTTGACATGAATGGCTGTTAAACTAAATTTGATTGGTTCATTGGCCCTGGAACAAGCATTTTACAGGAGTTTTAACTTAACTTTCAAATTCGGCCACAAAGGAAACCAAAATTGTTGAATGACAACAGGGTTTATTGTCACACAACATTTTTAGTTGGCAAATACTGGCTGGTAATAGCTATGATGACAATTAATTTCATGTCTGTTGGACATTGGAAAAATGTCACTGGAAATACCAGTGTGTGATTTTTGAGCACAAAATTGATGTTGAGTATGAGTCTGATGCTGGTTATATTTATTCAAATACTCATGTCTGAGCAAGTAGACTATGGGAATGTTGGACTTAAAACCCTAATACAGCATTATGGAAGAGAAAAAACCTGGCATAGGTGGCAGCAAAGTACTGATTTATGGAAGTGAATCTTTGGCAGAGTTCATGTAAGTGAAAACTTTTCTTTTTTGAACAGATATAACCAAGAGAGAATACCAATGGAGCCATACCTGTGAGATGTTGAGAATTGCACAACTATAAAGAACAATAAATTGATTAAACTAGTTATGCATATGCATTTCAGACAGCAGGCAATGAAAGGGAGTTCTCAGCACAATAATATTCACACACAGAGGAGGAGGATCATATTAAATTCAGAAACAATCAACATATTAATGCTTATAAGGAACATCAGAGAATCCCCATACAACATAATTGTGTGTAGATCTCTAGTTGGCAGAATCACCATGGCAACAAAAGAATAACGAGATACATCATGCAAAAATTAAATGACATTAAGCATAAGAAACTGACTGAACTGTGTAAACATAAAGAAAGATGGATAAAATTTGTCCTGTATGTGTTTGGTTATTCATATGTTTATGTATGAATAAAATTTGTTGTGTGTGTATATATATTAAGCAGATATTTTGGCACTTAGTTCCAAGCCATAATTTGGTAATTGTATTGCAAATTACTATTATCTACTACAAAACATTTTGAAGCAAGGTCATTAACTAATTATGAAACTGATAAAAAAATATTTGATGTCATTCGGATATATGGATACTACACTACTAATCTGTTCATCCTGATTCTTTTTTACCATCTCCTTTAGTTTTATTGGTACCAATACTTTTAATAAAACTGTTACTTCTATTTTCTTACTATCTAGATATTTGTGATCATGTATTAAAGGTGTGATAAAGGTAGAAAAGTGTGAAAAAGGTAAAAAGTGCTTAGTTTTGTTGTAAAATCTAATTAGCAAGGGACTAAAGCAAAAAGTGGGTCGACTTCATGTATGCAGAAATTTTTATTGCCATATTACACAGTCTTATTAGAAACAACAATAGTTTTACAAGTTGTATTCTGTAAAGTCGTAAAACCAGTACTTGTATTGCAACCATATATTCCATTTAAATTTTTATCATTATTTCATTATTCCTATCATTATTTCTGCTTATTCCTAACAGTTTTTCCCAAGTGGTATAAATTTCCTGATATGATGTTTGTTTCTTGTGCAATTTTTACACATCAACATTAAAATACAATGTAATCTGCACGAAATTGAGTTGTTTGGAAAAAAAATTCATTTTTTAACCCCAAAAATACTGAAGCCATGAGTTCTGGCTTTAAAGTATGACATTAAAGTCAGTCTCTCTCTCTCTCTCTCTCTCTCTCTCTCTCTCTCTCTCACACACACACACACAAACACACACAAATTCTGAAATCCTGGCAGCATCCATGCAGGGGAGATAACTTGCCTATTTTATATGATTTTATGGGTCTCTGGTAATCCCATGGTATTTCTGTTATCTTACAGTGTGTACGGTTAGCAAGGTCTTAAAAAGGCATACAACCATTCAGAGTTGTTTAAGGGCTCTCATCACTAGAGATCTGAAAGAACGAGAACCATACTATAAATCAGTGAAGATGAAATAAAGTATACATGGTTTGACTGTGCCTGATTGGTTGATAATGATAATAAGATTTATCCGACTTGTAACTGAAAAAAGTCAGAGACATTTTTTAATTAATAAAATTTCCATCCCTTTACAGACCCGAGTTTGGAAGACATTACTGAAATCACCAATTGACTCTTTGGTTTAGTATTGAAGTACACATTCAAAATTTGTGTAGATCCAGATAATTGTGCAGCTGTTATGGTTTCTTTTCACAAAAGCTGCCTTCATAGATGTGTCTATACTGATGCAAATTTGATCATGAGCACTTGAATTTTAAGTTATTGGTTTTTAATATGTTTTTTCGCACAGTCTTTAAGGGGAACTGAAGTAGTACAGCTAGTTTTGAGTTTATTTTGCAGAAACATGGAATCCAAGCAGAATATATCCAGAACAAGTAGAGGTTTTCTATCTTGGATTTAGTCTCCCATTGCATTTCACACTGATATGCATATTCACAAATGTTTAGCATAGCAGTAGGAAAAGTAAGCAACAAATTTAGATACATATCATAAACATGACAAACAGTATGTGTGGGGACAAGATCATTAGAACAGGCTAGAATGGAGACGTATAACAACATGAACAAGTAGAAGTGTACCTCTTTTATGATATGTACAACATTTTTTTCTCAGCTTCAGTAAGAAATTACATCAAAGGGAAGACAATAAAGGATGTACATGAATTTAGCACTTTAACCATCTCATTATCTGTATTCTGGTCTGCTTCTCTCCATTTTGGTGACTATGTCAACTGAATCAGTATGGTTGGAAAAAAAATTGACAAATATAAAGATTGAAAAATCTTTTGGCAGCTTATCATTATACACTGTAGTTCTAACTGAAAGATGTGAATAATTTCATTTCTTGGTTTGTTGATTCTGGTTGTTGCTCAATTCAAATGCATCACTGAGAAACACTAATGCATTCTCAACCTTTTGTTATAAATATTCATTACAGATGCAGATCTCCAGATATCAGTAAATATAGCTTGAATAAGTAATAACAGTTCTGGTTGGTACAATGGACATTGTTAGAAAAACTTAAAGTGAGCTAAAATGTAAACTTTTTGGCAGAGTGTGATGATGCTGGATTGCTCAAGACTTCTTTATCTTGTACATTTACCATGAAAAATCCATTTGTACCAACTGATAATGACTTTTAGGTAACTGTCAGAAAGGCATAATTGACCATATTCAAAGTTCTGCAAAAATTACTCAAGTCAAAATTTATAAACTCATACAGCTGTGGCAAAATTGATGGACTAGTACCTTTGCTGCTGTTTCCACAGCTGATTAGTTGGTTGATTTAGTTTGGTTTGGTTGGGGTGGGTGGGTAACAGTATATTAGGTGGAGGAAGAACCCAGAAAGACCACCAACTCAAACTGGTTGATCTGTGACAAAAACTCACTCTGTGAGGTGTGAAAGTGATCTGTAAAAGCAAGCACCTTAGTAGACTTGGGCACATGGAGATACTGTTGATTATATGTTTATCTCCAACAGCCAAAGTCATTTAGACACAAGACCTCAGGTTTGAGTAGATCATTATGGCCTTTATACCATTTTGAGAGGAAGAAAATGTATATATGGCAGCCAGCTTTACTGCTTAAGAAAATCCAAGTACTTTTGAGATACCAAACACCACTTATGTAAAATCACTGGCCTTCCACAAGTAACTAGCAACATTCTCATTTACACATTGGAGGCAAGTAATCACATGACAAGCATCTTATACCACTCTGCTATGAAAGCCATATGTATAAGTCTCGAATAAAATACAAGAAGTGGGAGATAGAACCTGTGACAACTGGATTAAAAGTGCAGAATATTACTGCTAGACCATCAGTGATGCTGATGATGCTGTTGACAATACAGTTAATTGCAATGACACTGATTTTATGAGTACTCTGGGGAAACAATAATTCCTTGACTTTCATCCGTTTTTTAAAAATCTAATTTAAAATATAATAATGTTTGACTTGCTATATTTCTTTTTTTTAAAAACTTTATATTAGTCTTGCAAGAAGGTATAAAAACAGATGTCGGTAACTGAAAGATATGTTCTTACGAGAAATGATATAGTGTAAAGTAGGCAGAAATAATGTGACATCACTTTCACAGGCATTAATGATTTTATTTTTGACAAATAAAATTATAAGTTTACCAAAAGATTTATTGAAAAAAATAATAATAAGGGAATCATAACATCTGACTACACATTTAAAGCAATACAAGATTTGACTATTATTCTCATCAAAAGCAGCATGCCTGAGAACAAAGAAAAATAGCAAAACATAGTGATCACTTTAGTAAACACAGAATTTATTAAGGATACAAATTCATTATTTATGTATTAGACTAGAAATCCATAATATAAAATCGGTAATCATGAATATTAAATTATTAAGTATTACGGGACTGATCAATGACATCTACATATAATAAGTCATGAAGAAAATTTGCGATTTCACATTATCAGAGACTTACAAACAAACAAAAGGACAAATGATTGATTATAATGAATGAATACAAATAAAATATGCAATAGATTATATAATCTATAAGAATTCAATAGATTTCCTCCAGTCAGCTGTCATTTAAATCACTTCTGTCCCCAACACAATACTAAAATCACTTCTACCACCCACTAAACCCATGCCAGAAATTATGTAGAAAAAATATGCTTCTGCAGGGGGCTGTTTTTTTTTTTATTAAAACATATCTGACAGTGGATCATAAATTTTTAAAACTGCTTCTGTTGTGGGTTGGTTGAATCTGAAAGTGCCTTCACCCCAGGAAGCATAAGTTTTTACTGGAACAGCCTTCATACCTAACAATGAGCAATGAAGAGATTATTTCTCAGATTAACTCCTTATATGTCCATTACCATATGGTCCTACTTCATTGTCACACAAATGACGGTTTGTGTTTCTTTCAAGAAAACTGATGTTTAAATGATGACTGCTATATTGCATGGAAAGGATAATATTCTATCTGAATAGGTGGACATGAGTACCATAGCTACATACAGACAAGGATCCACAATATGAAGAACATGAAGCATCCAAATATGTTTTATTTTTTCAATGATCTGAAAAAAGATATGATGGTAAGAAATAGATATCCATGGTATTTTTAAAATCCATTTATTATTTTAAGCTGCATTATTAAGTAACAAAAATAACACACACACACACACACACACACACACACACACACACACACACATATATAACAGGATTGAAATCTGAATTAATATATAAATGATTTAAATTATGATTTCAGCACTGAGCTCAGTAAAAGTACAATATTTATTAGCATCATTGTTTATTTGTTTCAATTTAATGAATTATTGAAATGCATATCCATATACTTGTAAAAATTAGCATCTGTAGACTAAGCATACTCAAGGCCTATTTTGTCACAGTATAACATGGACTATTAAAACAGCAGTTTTCGAAGAAATATATCCCAAATATGCTGAAGAAAGGGATTATAGTGTAAACTTTTAATACATTAGTATGAACTAAATCTTTTCTTTATTAAAAATACAAGCAAAACAAAAGACCAAAGTTTTCACACATTTATGTTTACTCAAAGGAACTACAACAGGCCATATGTAATGTATATATAGCAAATTGCTGAAATGTTAAATATGTGATGGTGTATATCTAAAACACTGCAGTTATTCAGTAATAACTTAAAGCAAGTGCATTGATTTTAGCCCCAGCACCATCTATTTTTAATTTAGTTACACGTTTCATTTAAACTTGACTGAAAAACTTTTACTTTCGTTTCAGTAACTTTTGTATTGCTGCTAAAACTACAAAAAAATACTATGTTAAAAGCTTTGTTAAAAAATCCAGAAAACACAAACACAAAAATATATGATTACACAATGCATGATTTGCATGGGCATTTGTCACACAAGACTAATATATATGAATTTTAGGTCATGATGCCTTATCTGCTGTAAATGTTATCAGTGGATTGTCTTATCCTGTACACCTCTCTATATATCATTAGAAAGCTTTGCATGAAATTGCAGTATCAAGCACATTTATATTTCTAGTATTTGACTAAGAGTATCCATGACAATCAAGAGATCACAGTTGTTAAATAATATTTTTATAATTTGTGTTCTACATGTGACTGCATATAAGAAAAGTGTCACTCTATATGTAAAATGTATCAATATTTATGGAAGACATATTTGTCTACTGGTCATTATCTATTTAGCTTTTATTAATTAATCAAGACATGGTCAGAAGTTACAAACTAAATATATATTTTCTCCTGTGGCATTCATGTGTATGTGTGTGTGTGAGAGAAAGAGGGAGACAAACAAGCTGGGTGAATGACCCTAGCTAGAAAAATTTTACAGCAATGGACCTTCTGGAGTAAATCTTCAGTACTTTTCCAGTGTTCAGTTACTGCATTTTGAATGTCTTAGTAATTTTTTTTTAGTTTTATTTTGAAAGCTTGTCAGTAACAGGCTGCATTGTTAACCATAGCCGCTCCATTCTGTAACATTAAACTACAAATGAATAAATAACTGGTATGAATTATTGCTATCCCCAAGCAAAATGCACTTTTACAATATTTATTTAAAAAGTCGAATATTCAACAGCTCTGTTTATATCCATAGGTGTGTGCCCATGGGTGCATGAGTGTGTATTTTTATTCCAAACCAATCAAATATTGCACAAAATAATTTGGTTAAAACTCAATGTCAATGCCATCATTTTCAGGATTGCCATCAACGTAAAATCAGCATCTATAGTGGTTACCTGGTCTCAGTGGTCATTCTAATATTCCCCATAAAATTTCCAACATAAAAGTAATGTATATAATGGTCACTTTCTGGTTTCTTGCTGCTTTAAGTGGTCAGCAAAACATAAATTGTGACTGCTCAGTGTATGCAAACTACATTTTTGTTTCATAAGGAATGGATTGTTTATATAAAGGCATACCATGTGAATCAATCTGTAAACACATCTTGTTTCACTTGTACTCACTGTAATCTAGTCACAGTGTAACTCAAAGATGGCACTATGTTAAAGTTGAAAGTGAGGTAGTTTTTACCATTAAGGGCAAGAGCATGGTGGGGAAAAAGTCTTGCTAGTAAAAGTAGTCATGCTGTCACAGCTGGCAGTCTCTTTTTTGTGACAGCTATAGTCTGATATCTTCATCTATATGCCGGTGAATTAAAGCTATCTCTGATATAAAAAAACAATTATCTCTGAGGACAGAAACTACTTACATCCCTTTTCATTAGAGTCCGAGGTTATTTGAATGTGATAGTGTGTGTGTGTGTGGTGTGTGTGTGTGTGTGTGTGTGTGTGTGTGCGCGCGCACGCGACTTGGATTTTTAATGTATGTTTAACAATTTTTTAGTCATACTACTACGATGTCTGCAGTTTGGCAGTTTATAATGATGTCTAGTACTGAGTCACAGAATCAACAGGGTTTTTCATTATACAAGATGAAAACATAAGGTGTAGAATTAATGTTATGCAGCAAAAAACATTTATCCCCTTTTAGTCACAATGACCTTGACTTTTGGACTTTTGATCCTGAAATAAACAAGCTTCTGGTCCAGGTATGTAATAAAGACTTTACTTCTTTCTGTCACCATGTCCTCTTTTATCCCCAAATCTTTCATCTCCGTATCAACCGTTCTTCCTTACTCTATATACAAGCCCTCCTTAAAACTTACAAAACTTGGCAACATTGATGATAAAAAAATAAAGTTATCATGCAGAAATGAAATGCTAATGGACAGATGGATGGACAGGGTCTCTGCATGTGCTATTCTCGAATATCAGAGTAAGCATTAAAGTTTTTAAAATACCTATGTGCTTTCAAAATGCAGTAATGTCTTAACATAAACCTGTCACTACGCTTACCTGCACTTTCCTGATACTGGCTGCTGGGAGGCTGGAAGTACCAAGGATGTGGCTTGGGTTGGACCTGTCCACCTACAGCTATCTGGAACCCTGGCTGAGGCTGACTCACTGCTGGGTAACCCTGTAATCAATATTATAATCAATATAATGCCAATCGTCACAAAATGAATAGCAAAAACTTTCATGAATTTTGTGAGATGGCTTTCTAGGCAAAATTCTAATCGTACCTTACCAGTAGTTGTGTGATTTGTTACTATAACAGTAAGGGTTGTCAATCAAACTTGAAATCCCATACTCCCAACTTGGAAAAAGTTGTTTCATTAAGGTATATTCAGTGAGGTCTAAATGTGGGTCCCAGTTCATAAAACAGGAGTCCATCTCAAAAGTTCAGGAGTGTCAAAAGTAAATTTTCCTAAATTACTGTATTGTATAATCTCTAAGTCTCAAGAAGTAATTAATATTATCAGCTAAAATGCAAGGAATCTCATTAATATTAGCAAATTGTGATAGAACAGTGATAATATAAGCTTATCAATCATGGTGGATCAATATCCAATTGGAATTCAGTCTCCAGAGTGAATAGAAGCTTAGCCAGTGACATACAAGATTACCTCATTAATATGCAAATATCTTGCTCATAATCAAATTCATTCAACTTCATCTTGATAATATAAGACCATTTTTAAAAATGTGATTACAATCTGATCAAAAATAGTCTTGCTAGTAAACAAGTTCAGCCAATGAGATGCAAGGTCACATCATTAATATGTATCAATTTAACTCATATTTTAAATGAACTACGATCTTTATGACATAAACTTGCCTACTTCAAAATCCTATCAAAATTACAGTCTCCTGAGTGGTAACAAAAATAAATTCAATCAGATGCATGAAAATCTCACACATGTAAATATGCATGACTTCATTCATAATAAAAATCATCCAACATCTTTATGATATTAATCTAATTACTAAATGTGACTAAAATCAGATCAAAAACCAATTTTTTTTTTCTAGGAAAATGTTTTCTCACTAAGAACTACTGTTCTTACAAATACAGACCTTCCATGCAAAACTTGCTAGCAAAAAAAACTAAAGTTATCTGCCCACATAGGTGACAGATTGAGTGAGCTCCCCTTGATAAAGGGCTTGCCATCAAATCCAGAAAATATATTTCAGTTACTTGTGAACTGAAGGTATGCTCTCTATGTGGACATAATTACAGGGAGGCTTGGAAGGTGTATGTGTATTATGATTGGGTAAGAATTATTGTAGAAACATATTTTACTAGAAAAATATTGGTTCTTCTTGTAACACATTATCTGATCATAATACCTTAGGTTATAGGTAAGAGGTGGAGGAAGTTACATCCCCTTACCCTGGAGAGGCCATCTCCAGTCACCTAAGGGATGTGAGACTGCTTACAGATAACCCAACTTGAGAATCAATTCCATATGTTGGGGAACAACTTCAAGAAGGAACATTTTCCCTCCCACAAATCCAATGGAAATCATGTAGCCATGTCCTTATGAAGCTGTTGAACAACCCAGGTAGATAACCTGTACTACCATATCTGTATGTCCTACCAGGTCAAGCTAAGTCTTTTAAAAACAAAGATCTCTGAGATAATAATTGGTAAAAGTGGACTCTGATCTCCAACCCACAACAAGGAGAGTGTTATTTATGAAACAGTTTCAGTCCAATACAATGCTTGTGGCAATAGCCCTAATTTTGTGAGTCAAAATTCACAGCAAATTCATTGATCTTAGGTTATTTCCCAACATGCAAAATGAATAACCCATTTTGCACAGGATAAAAAGTATCTTTTAGAAATAACAAGAGGAGTGATCTCACTTAACATATTGGCTCAGACCTTCTCAAATACTAGCTCAGAGACCACAGTGAGTCCTATAGACAACCTTGAGATTAACTGTCCAGAGTGCAGCAATGCAATGTGTTCACACTCACAACATTGTATGAAAATACTCCATTTCCCTTGTAAACTTCAAGTGGAGGGTCATCTTGCTCAACCAATTCTCTTCACAATTTGATGTTTGTTCTTGAGGGCTGTTTAAAATGATTCAGACATGCAGGTTCACTAACTTTGTAATGGGATGGAACAGTTGCTGATTATATTAAGGAAATATCTCTATTCAACCTCCAGATTGATGGGGTCTCTGATCTCTGATTTTTTTCCAACTAAGTGAAACAATCAGGATGAAGCAACACTCCAATGCTCTTGCTTCTGTAGCACATCTAAAAACAGATGTGTTGGAAAATGAGTGTACATGTACAGGCTGTTCTAATCAATCAAAAGAGCACTGACTGTCCAGGTCTTCATATCCAGACCTGGCAAGTTTGGTATTCGCATGATCTATGTCTGATATGGATAAAAAATGGAGTGGAATAATCCCCTTCTCTGTGTCTTGTAACAACATTGATTCTCAAGAACCACAACTATAAGCCTGTACTGGATCTGCAGGACTGTATCCCTTGAGAACAGCCCATATTAACTACATAGTGTAGCACAACTGGTCTTGGAGTCAGCTGAGTACATTGTGGTACTATGGGTAGACTAAATGTGTCAGTTCACTTATGGCAAGATTGCATAAAGGATATTGATCAATGCAAGATGCCCATATTTCAACATAATAATCAATTTCATTACTGACCTTGTGCAAACAGGTTCAGGTGGCAAAGTCCAAATGTGATGGAACCTATGTCAAAGTCCTTATGTTGGTGAGAATTATAGGATATGTAATAAACAAAACCAGTCCCTACTTGCACCATGCAAGATGGCATCTGAGGTTCTTACTAACAAAGGCTTCACAATTTTGATGGCTGATACATGTCTGTAATGCTCTCCTATTCAGCCACTCAACCTGATAATGGTAACAGTAGAACACTGTTTGGTTTTGTTTGCTCTGCATGTCAATAGACACCGGATCGGAGGATCAAGCTGTTAACAATGGAGGAGGAAAATGAATGTCTAATGGCAACAAGCAAAAGCCTTAATCAACTGAAGCTCAGAAGGCTCTGTCTTCTCATCTCAGTGAGATCTAGCCAAGATAATGGAATTTGTGAGATAACTTCAAAATTTCTAGGTTAACGGGGTGATGCTGATGCCCTCCTGTGCAATCTGATACGAAACTGAAGAAAGCTGTCTAAAGGGGCAACACATCATTGTCACAGAACATTGTTGTTGTTTTGAGTTTAACACAATTTCTCAGCACAAGATAAGCAATATATGGTGGCCAGTATAACTAGTGAAGGAAGAACCCTGCAAAATCCAAGTAAAAAAAACCCCACAGAAATGCTACTGGTAAGCTTCCTGACATAAGCACATTGCCAAGCCTGAGACTCAAAGACATGCAGACAGAGGTCTGATGGCAGTGACCAGTAAAGGCAAGCACTTTACACACTCACTCTCACAGATGATCCAGAATGGGATACAATCACTAAGTGATTGTTCCCTTTGAGTGACAAAGACATGAGAATGCAATGGATCCATATCCTGTGTTTAATGGGGCACTAAACTGGGTACTGGATACATCGAGTATTTTGAGGTGCAGAGAAGGCAAAGTGAACAATACCTTCTGTCTTTAGGCTTAAATGGTAAGATCAACTGTGGTCATGACATGCTACAATCTGTGATGTAGGGTAGAGTCCAGTTCTGACAGAATAGTGCCATTTTATCTTGCATGATAGTGTGCCATTATTTGTGTTAAGATGGGTTTGGAGATATTTGACTGACAAAACCAGTCTATACAGCTGATGAGCAGATAATATCTGAGTACGATTGCTTTAATCTCAGTCTCATTCCAATGTAGTTTATAAGTAAATGGATCACCTTGAGTGGCAAAGACTTGAGAACAAACTTAGTGACATCTCTTGGTACAGAAGCATAAAGCCAGGCATCATTTGCAGTGTGTGTCTTATGACACAATGTACAGAAGGTTAGATTTATACATGAGAGTGTCTGTATTATTCGAGTTCAGCAAACTAGACAATATCTTAATTCTGATGGCTGACAATGGAATATCAATTATTGTATTGACCCATTGTGATTATCATGATGCAGATTAACATAGAATGCTGACACAGTGCCATACCATAAGCTGACTTAGCCTTGTGGCAAGGTGAAATAAAAAGCCTATTTAAATCCAGTATATGTACATAAAAGAGCTAATCACTATGTAACATGATAAACACACCTACACAGGAGAATTCATTGTAACTGTCTCAATAATTAATGTGTTGTTTATTGGCATGTCTATGTGAGCTGCAATTGAACTTGACCTTTTTTACTTTAATGTGAAACAGAAGGTAATGAATAAGAGGTTTAGTCCCACATAATCAGGGGCCCTGAGTGGCTGAGTGGTCTAAATCGATGTCTATTATGGATCACTGCCATCTCACCTCAGTCTGTGTGGGTTCGAGTCTAGAATTCAGCGAAAGTGGATATGTGAGAAAGCTTGCCAATAGCTTCTCGTGTGTCTGTGGTTCTTTCTTGTAATTTCCCAGTTTCTTCCTCCACCATTAATACTGGCCACTATGTATAGTCTATCATGTGCTGAAAAATGGTGTTAAACTCCAGAACAACCCACATAATCACCGATGTATTTAGGTTCTATTAATGTATTTAGGTCATAGATACTGTGATAATTTTTGTTAATTATTTAACCTGTATACCTCATTAGGTCTCAACCATTTCAAAATATTCTAATGCTAGTCATCTGAAACAAATTAAGTCAAGTGCTGGCAAACTGGACAAAAATTATATGCATCCCCCAGATTCCCATACTGCAGTTTTGATGCATCAAAATAAAATATTTGCACACACACACACACACACACACACACACACACACACACACACACACACACACACACACACACACAAAGTGAGCCCCAGCAACCCAAATAACCCTAATATTAATGAGTAAATTGCAAATATTTTTTGTCATTATGACAGCATGCAATCATAAATTTTCCATTGGATTCAGTGCAGTCTGAAAGTTTTGTATATGTATACTCATGTATTCTGGATTGCAGTACATGTAACTGACTTTTATGAATAGGTTAAATCAGACAACAAACCACCAAACACAAAAATACAGATTTCAGGGTTGATTTATCTGACAACAAATATCTTTGTTCATTTGCCTAATTTATTACTAAGCAATCAAAAAGTAAATATTGTATTGATTTGGCCATGGTAGTACATGTACATAACACTAGTATGATATACTAAAGGTGGTATACTAAAGCAATCATATAGCTATCACTAGAGTTGTAAGGTGTGATTCACACATACCTAGGGTTTTTTTCTTTAACAATTTCACTCATATCTGTAAAGATGCATTCACACTATTACTGACTGAAATATCTAAATATATTAGAGAAGTCAGAGGATTGAACTAAGATCAACAGGGCAGGTGACAGTGAGTGCTTTAGATCACTCAGACACCTGAGGCCTCAGGAAAATAATATTGTCTTTAATAACTGAAATATGTATTCCTTGGATTTAGCTCCAATTTTCGATCAAGCTTTATTTAAAATTATTAATAAAGACTTTTCTACCCAAATTTGAGTTTGTACAACTTCGAGCTAATAGTTAAACTGTTAGTAAATCAACAGCTATGTGCATAAATTCTCATTGTCTTACCTGCAGACCACCCACTGGATAAGGCTGCAGAGGCTGAGGGTAGGGGGTTTGTCCCAATGGGGTTTCTTGTGTCCCTCCTGCTGACCCTTGAGCCCCTCCTGGGTACAGAGCATATTTTTGAGATTCCTCATAGGATGGTGGAGTTGGTTCTGGAAAGACAACTGGTACTGAAGTGATACATCTTAAAGTAATCAAATTCAAAAAAATAAATTTCTCCAATTCAATTAAATTAAGTTTACAGTATAGATTTTAAGGAACATCTCTCTATCTTTGTGACACATTATTAGTAAACTTCAAAAATAAAAATTCCCCTAACTGTGTATTCTCTGCATTTAATGGTCAATAGTGGAGAAACATTTTGTCATGCCAACAACTAAAGCTGGTCATTTAAATGGCTAAAATAATAATACTTCCAGTAGGAGCAAAAATCAAACACTAGTCCAGATCAATCATGTACACTGCATTTGAGTACACAAAATTAAATAGAGAAAATGCAGCCAACAACACCAAGCTTAGCTTTTACTTAAGCACATCTATATATACTCTTGTACTGAAACCAATGTCCTTAAGTTGTGCACTATCAGTAACTTCTGATCATCATGATGTTTGGAATGGTAAAATTTAACTTCAATCTATGCAAGAAAATGCCAGAGAGAGATTGGACTTAATTATATACAGCTCTGATTAACCTGGCCCTGTACAATTATTCTGTGAGAATACAGGTGTAGGAAGTTGTTTGCTACATGTACAGTGGAAGAATGCTGTCATATATCTGTTACTTTCATGTACTGTGGATGAAATTGCTTTGGATACTGTACTTGTGGAAACTGTACATAATCTAACCACACAGCTTACTAAAACTGTTGCTTCCATTTGCTTGAAAAATCTGCCTGAATTAGTATAAAGTACACAATCTTAATCAGCTTTCAAAACAGTAAAATGAATTTTTGCAGACTAGTAAATACCAGCTTCAGAAAGTTTAATAAATGAATTACAAAATTTACAAAAAGTTTAAAAAGCTATCAGCTCTTTTTTTTATACGATTTACCACATAAGTCCTGGAGGCAAAAATGACCAAGCCAGGATAGCTTTTTTTTTTTTAATGGACACATCTAAGTAATGCCAAGCAGTACACTTTATAATGCAAATTACACCCATCAATCATGAACTAAAATGAAGGGAATTCAAATTTTTGTAACAATGCCTAAGATATACCAGCCCTTTTTGGAATAGCCAGGAAAACCAGTGAGAAAATCCTGAGATATTATTTTTCTTTTGAAATCTATCCCTATGCTAAATACAAATTTGAAGTTCTAAAACTATGCAGCATGTTTAGATGAGACTTTCCATGTTGTTTAAGCCAAGATCTTGTCTTTATTTTTATCATATTTATTTAAAAACTTCACTATCACTCTAAGAACACTTGAAACAATACTTTTTTCAAATCATCAGAATTTATCTAGGTGCAGGGTTATACTTAAAATGATACATACAGTGTGTAAATATTGCTGAACGGTATTGGAGATGGAGGGGATTGGTTGGTTACAATTTTAGAAGAATTTTGGGGATATCACTAATTTTGCACTCTCTCTCTCTCTCTCTCTCTCTCTCTCTCTCTCTCTCTCTCTCTCTCTCTCTCTCTCTCTCTCTCACTAATACATTGATTCAATAATTCAATTTTTGTAATGTCTGATTTTATTTTCAAGGACTAATATAAAGTTGTTCTCTAGCAAGATTTTTATTCAAATGAAATTTATGTTCCTATTGATAGAAGTTCATTTTTATAAATGCTTGGAAGGAAATATGATCAAACTGTTATAACACATTAAATAATAGTATCTGATAATGAAAGAAGCATTTGTTTAAATTTTTCCTTAAGTGATTTCATATCCTTCATCAAGTGATATTTTTAAACATTCTCTATATTATTGAAATAGATTAATAAAAATCATTTGTGCCTCAATTCACTGTAAAAAAAATACATGTGAAAGCTTAAAAATATTTTTCTCTTTTCTAATAAATAAGTATATCTTTTAGTCTGATCACAAATGTACTGGTAACAAATTAACATTTTTCTAACTGCTTACACCATTATATCTATCTTTATTTGTTTTTAAGTTAATTATATTAAAAAATAAAATTTATTTTCACATGAAACATTTATCTGTTGATTTTTTTATGCTATTCACTTGTTCACTCATAAAGATTCACTTAACTTTGCCCTGTAACCTGTCAAACCATGCAGTACTATGTGAGAAGAAAAGAGCAGCAGCAAATAGAGATAACAATGTTAAGTCCTCCATTCACCCCAGACCAAGAAGTTATTCTCTGCCTTTTTCTGGCACACCAGTCATTAGACTGTTTAATGATACAGCTGAAATATGCTTTAAGTTGATAAGCTGTCATTGTGATAATATATCAAACATAAAACATATTTCTGAATTTTGATTTTTTTTTAAACTGCTACCCTTCACATCTCCAGTATTTTCGACCATCCATTAAATTATAACTATGATGTCATCCCAAGCCAACCATGTCCTACAATGTAAGGCATCCATACTGATCTGGGTTGACATCTTTCATTTTAGGAGTAAGATCAGCTGATTGTTAATAAGCACTATACTCCAAAGGCTGTATTATCATGGGCTCTCTATTATCACAACAAATGGGATTTTCCGATTAATTTTGGACACACACCATCTCGGGGTTGTTTAAAGATGTAAAGCTG